>CAKLNU010000111.1:0-30836 GCA_922788865.1 Poeciliopsis turneri | reverse complement strand
CCTCTCTCTCTCTCTCTCTCTCTCTCTCTCTCTCTCTCTCTCTCTCTCTCTCTCTCTCTCTCTCTCTCTCTCTCTCTCTCTCTCTCTCTCTCTCTCTCTCTCTCTCTCTCTCTCTTCTCTCTCAAAATTTATTTCTTAAGTTTAATTTATATGAACTGTTTAATCAATATCTAGAAATAAGCAACACAGCATAATAGCAATGCTTCTTGAGTGACTGTTTAAGTTTCTTCTTCTTTCTTCTTTCTTCTGTAAGTCTAAAAGAGAATAATATCTAATAGATATCCAAATATACTTGAATAAATAGGTGGGTCTGTGAACAGTCACTTCTACACTTAGATTCTGTAAAGTCTTAACATGCTATCATTTAGAATTTATATAGATTTAATAAACAAAATATAAAGATTATGTCATCTATTGATAAGATGGGGTAACAAAGATCTAACATGTTATATGTTACTGAAATATAATCAAACAATGATTAGGTGTTAATATCTAAAACAATTAAATAGTTAAAGTAGAATTGAAAGATTGAACAAACAATAAAGAATATCATGATGAATATTAGTCACCTGGTAAAATATAAGCATAACAACTTGAAACCAGAAGAAATTAGAGAAGTTAAAGAGTTTCTTCCTTAAGATTTTTCCATATAATATATAATTATGGAACTGTCCAGTTAGAAGTGAAGAGTTATAACTGATACAAAGAATAGAAGTCCAAGAAGCTTTTTAGAAAACTAGGGAATGAATGAGTACAACTAATTTAGATCTAGAGTTGTCTAATTTATCTAAGATCCTCTAAGCACATCTTGACAGCCTTAGCCTCCAATCAAGATTTTAAAACCAAAACACTTGAACCCTAAGATAGCCTTAAGAAATAGAGGTAGCTCATAAAGTTTATCTGACTGTAGAAGAATCAAGCAGCCTAGCAAAGTCTTTTCACCTTTGCTTTCTGATCCTCCTGGAAGTAACTAACTAAACCCCATCTGGAATGAGAAGGAAAAGTCCCAGTGATCTGGGGGTAGACAAGGTCAGAACCTGATCTGGGTCCTCCATGAGAATGAGTTGAGGTTCAGCTTCTTTTGAAGATCCATCTATCTGAAATGTTTACTGGGAAATGATTTGATAAAATAAATAGAGTTTAACATTTAACCTCCATTTAGTTTAATAAAAGAGAAATTGCCCATATTTGAGTTTCACTTGATAGTCCTGAGAGAGAAGTTTAAAGCTAAAATTATTAGGCCTAGTCTTTGTAGTATAAGAAACTTAGAAGTAATATAAATGCCCTCTTCACCCTCAATAATGTGGTCTAATCCATGAATAGCCTTGCAGGAACCATAAGCTGAAAGCAGAAAAAATTGCAGTAATCAGGTGGGGAAGTTATCGTTGATGTTCCTGAACAGAACAAGGAATCAGGGTAGTTTCATCAGATTGTGACTGAGTTTCAACTGCGCCTAAGCAGTTAACAGAACTAAATGTTCATAAATTAAAGATATAGTTTCTGTTTCATCTATGATGGGATAATGAATGCTGAAGGGTTCATTTGTGAACTTTAATAGTGGTATAATAAAGTTAGTAAATGCTCAAAGATCCATCTTAATAGAGAGAAACTGAGTCATTATATCCTGGTCCAATGAGTTAGAATTAAAGTGGAGTCTAAATAATAAAGAAAGAGTTATCTGTAGGTGAGAATGCAAGGTTGTGATCATTTGAATTTATCCAGGGAACGTCCAGTTGAACTCCCAGGAACAGCACTGTGCTCCAGAAGTTTAATCAAAGATTAGTAAACATAAGCAGAAGTTTAAAGATAAATCCATGAACAAAGGAATAAATTATAGAAACAAAGGAACATCAAGACTGAACTGAACTTGAAACTGGGTTCAAATGAACTACTAAAGAATGAGATAGTCGAACATAACTGCTTCAACTATTTAGTTATATTATAAATTTAATCACTTTTAAGACTTTTACATAAACCCTATCAAAAACTGATGAATAATCATTTAAGATGGTAAAGAGAAAACAAGAATCACTAGAGAAGTTAGAGTTGTTTGGGTTAATCTATAAATGTAAACACTAATAAGTTATAGATAGTTTGATAAAGAGATATTCAAAGCATAATGAACTTAAAGTATATAATGAAAGAGCAGATAATGTCCATAATGTAAAGGTGAAGAGAGAGTTGTATATCCTGTTGAGAACTGATGATGGGTTCAGCTTCCCAATAAAACATTCATAAGAGAATTATGAAAGAATGATGTGAGAAGTAAATTACAATATATCTAACTATATAAATATATCATATAATAGTATAATTCATAATCACTCACTATAACTAATTCATATCCATATATATATATAATTATAAGAATATAATAATTAAACTGTAACTGGTAATCACATATAGTAAAAGAATCCTACACTGTAACTAACCACTATTAATAATCTATAATTCACTAAATTATAATTAATGTAAGAATCAATAATATTCAATTACTAATTAATAACTTAAATAATCAAAATATAAAATGTAAAAGAGAATTATCAATCTTATAATAAAATTTATACTCAATAATTATAACCTAATAACTAAGAACAGAATATAGAATTTATATAAGAATTGTATATATATATAAAGAATATAAGTAATTCAGATATCTATAAATTCATTATAATTACTATAACTAAAATAAAATATCTGTATAGAATATAACTCAATAGTTAAGAATTTTAAAGTTCTGGGTCAATCATTTGAATCAGCTTAACTGATCCTCTCACTGAATTTGTATAAACAAATAAAATGAAACTGCTGAATATAAAAATTAAAGCCTTCCGGGAATTAGTCAAAGTCCAGTCCAATAGGTCCATGGGGCAACAATGTACACAAACAAGAAAGAAGATAATTGGGTTATATATTTGATATATAGGGAAACTAAACTAATCCATAAATATCTATCTGAATAAACAAATATCAATGAATTAATCTTGAAACAGTTTAATAATAAGAAGAGTTAGTTTAAAAGTTTATATTTATTTAAAGAAAGATAAGCTTATTCAAATAGACTTGAATTAGTGGTAGTTTCTATAAATATAACTATACTGGGATTGATTATTTAGTTATAAAGTCTGCCTATGAATCTTTTATTTAACATCTTTAATCTTTAGTTATCCTGAGTTTATGTTATCTGTCTTAATGTCTGTTTATTAGGGTCCCATCCCACATATCCAATCTTTAAATAGTGTTCTAAAGAATCCGAAGCTGGTTCAATATTTTGAACAAGATCTATAGAAGAATAAAAACCAAAAGTCTAGTTGGTTAATTTAGAATAATGCAAGATGAACAATATACTCAAGATCTAAGTTGGGGTCAGTTCTAAGGAAGAAAATTATCCATGATGGGTCCCAGAGAGTATGTCCCATCTTGGAAATATCCATGTTCAATATCTGACTTGAATCACTTAATATCCAGCTTTAGAGTATATCTTCTTGAATAAAATGTCTATTTAAACCCAATTTTAGCTTTACAGAATCAGCTGGGAATGTAGTAGGGTTGTGGAAAGTTTCACAAAGAAAGCTTTCCAGATTCCCAGCTTTACAGCCAATGAGTTTTCAAGTTCATAAGAGAGTAATAAATCATCTGAGATTGTCATCAAATAATTGATGTTAGTTCACCAACCATAGTGAACTGGAATTAGTCATAATGTCAATGCTTCTGGTTTCATATAATATACATACTAATACATTTAATAGTTCAAACCATATTTAGAAATAGAATCTTGGCCCAAAAGATCTTATATAATAATTAAATAGATCAATAAGAATAGAAATAAGATAAATTAGATCCTGTAATATAGATTATGTTTAGCCCAATTTGTTGTTGATCCTGTCTCATCAGCTGAACATTGACATCACAATCACCAAAATGTTGAATTAATAATTAATGGGAACCTAATAACATCAACAATGTGTAATCACACACTTATCACTGGGACCACCACTGAGGCACCACTGGGACTCTCATTGGGACCACTGGCAACACCACTGGGGACCACCAGATCATTGTGACCCACTATATCACCAACCAACATCACTAAAATCACTGACCAGAATTGGCATAGAGTAACACTAAAATCACTGGGATCACAGGGTACCACTGGCATCATCATCGGACCACTTCCGGTACCACTGGGACCACTGGTACCACTGGTATCACTGGGGACCACCTGGGGACCACTGGCAGCACTGGGACCACAGAGATCACTGGCATCACCTTCGGGACCACTGTCACTGGGACCACTCGTATCACCGGATCACTGGTAACACTGGGACCACTAAACGCCAGAGCATCACTGGGCATCACTGCGACCACCGACCACTGCGTAGCACTGGCGACCACTGTGCATCACTAAAGAAATCACTGCAGGACCAAACAAGGATCGGTGAGAGATCACTGCAACGCTGACCACTCGTGTCACTCGGGATCACAGGGACCACTGGAATCACTGGTATCACTGGGATCACTGGGATCAGTGGTATCACTGGGACCACTGGTATCACTGGGACCACTGGGATCACTGGTATCACTGGGACCACTGGGACCACTGGGATTGTCTCCAGTAATGTTTCCTGCAGGCTCATACTGGGCGCTCAGCTGGAGGCCAACATGGCCGCCACACATTCTGACCGCTCTCTGTCGTTGTCTGAAGGGATTCCTCTGATTTGAGCTTCGATTATTGGTGATCAGGTTGGATCCAGGCTGGTCCAGTTACCCAGGGAGCCGCACAGCCTAAAAAGTTCAAACCAGTTCATTTTAGACTCTGTTTGGTTGCATCAGCTGCTGCAGAAGGAGATGAAGGCTCTCCAGTCTTTAGTTACCAGCTGATCAGTTCCAGGCTCTGAATTGAATCAAGTTTATTTATTCACTTTCTTTTTCTTTCTGATTTCTTCTCTTACGCCTTACTTGTAAGTTTAACCATGAAAAGCTCCAGCGTGTTGAACATCTGTCGGCACTGAAGCCATTTTTCTCGTCTCGTTCTTTAATCAAAGCTTGGCGCCGGAGCGCCGCTGCTCAGCGCCGCTGTGAAGAATGTTCTCAGCATGCAGCAGGGAAAGCAGGAGAGAGAGCAAACACTGGGAAGAAAATACATTTCCTTCCTTCTTATGCAGGAAAAGCTGCTTGTTGACAGACAAATTCATAGATGTCATAACAGATTTAAAGAATGTGAGTCTGCGGCGCGGCTGGACACACAGAGGGCGTCAGCAGCAACAGCTGCAGCCACTTTGAAATGGAAGGTCAAGAACCGCCAGACTATTAAAGTGGCTCTTGAAATGAGTTTTGTGGGAGCCTGCTGATGGATGCTCTAAAATACTGGGGCAGTGTTGACCAAAATTGGTTTTCAGACCTTGCTGGATTGGCTGGGGAAACTTTTTGTATAGAACATGACAGAGTTATTCCTGCAGGGTCCCTCTGAGTGAAAGGCAATCCTGCAGCTGCGTGTTGAACAGTGACTCAGTGGCTGCAGTGGAACGCTGGACGATGGAGAAATCTTCAGGAAAGGTCAATTAATCACAAACACGTAGAAAACCAACATGCAAAGAAAATGTTGTTCATGCTTTTCTACTGGAAAACTTTCTCATGAAACCAAGAGCAAGTTGAAAAATGTGTCATTGTGAGCTGAAAGTGACGGGCAGCGGTAATTTTAATGCAGTGAAATGCAGAACATATGAGTTTCACTGCATGAAAGGAATTTTAAAATAATCCCAGAATAAAAATGGGAATGTGACACTGCGAGAGTAAAACTAAAAACCTGAAGATTTTTCTGTGTTTCAGTTTGATTGGCTGAGTGGATTATTATACGAGCATCATCAGCATAATAAGGTGAGTTTATCTCCATGGTAACCAATAATTTATGGACGAATGCAGATATTAAAGAGAAACCTTTAAATGTTTTCCATCTTAATGTCTTTAAATTTAGGAAAATATCAAAAAACA
The DNA here is from genome assembly GCA_922788865.1 of Poeciliopsis turneri. NCBI lineage: Eukaryota > Metazoa > Chordata > Actinopteri > Cyprinodontiformes > Poeciliidae > Poeciliopsis > Poeciliopsis turneri. Next base: position 24,845 of record CAKLNU010000111.1, on the reverse strand, counting down.
ATATTTTCTCAGAAGTTGTTTCCATATTTTTTTCTAAATTTTTTTGAGCATCACAAATTAAGAAAAAAACTCTTAATTTCCCCTTTTTTAAAGGGCCGGTATCATGTGTTTTCCAAACACACAGAGACATTTTATAGAAAATCAGACGTGACTTCAATATTTAGTGCCTTGAAATTGGGCCTCTGTCTCTTTAAGAAGCTCCTGCTCTCTCTGAAGCTCTGCCTTCAGGAAGTCGTCCCAACATGGCTCCTCTATTAACCCTTTGACATTTTTTACCATCATTGCCCTGAGAAGCAGCTCCTATAATGAGCTCACCAGCTGTTTGCTAATTGCTGCTGGCTAGTCTGAAGGAGCAGAGGGAGGGAGGGCTGCTTGTAACATGATGGAAAGCTCAGAAAAATCAATGTATACATAAAGCTGCCCATTTACATACGTGGTGAATGAAACGGCCTCTGAAGCTTTCACAGGTTTGCTGTGCAGCAGCCTGACTGTTACCAACATTGTGTTTGCTGGTTAAAAGCTTGACCTGCCTTTGGTCAGTGAAGCTTATTATCCTTTTTCTTTGTTGAGTGATTCGTTGGCCTCCATTCTGCCTACAGCTGTCAGCATTCCCATTAGCAGTGGGAGTGAGGTTTAGCAGGAAACGTGTCTTAAAGCAGCTGAGCGCCGTCAGCCTGGGAGACGATGAAGGTTGAGGCGTTAAGCTTCGCCACATGGCTTCTCCGCCGGCGCTGGAATCAGATTTTACTCCGCTCTACATCTGTCTGCTCATCAGTGTTACAGTTCACCATTTTTCACCAGGAGTTCCCATTCACTTCACTTAATTTAATTTCTATTTTTTCTCCGCGAGTTCTCATGGAAGTCCTTTCTGTCATGTCGCCACAAAGCGAACATGAAGCTCCGCAGCAGCGTCTCGTTCCTGTTATGGGGACTTTTCAGATGCGATTGAAGTGTTCATTGTGTGCGAAGCTCGAAAATCAATTTTAAACAGAGTGAAGAACATCTGAAATGGGACATTTATATTCTAAAAAGCAAATGGGAAAGCAGTGATGTAGAAAAATTGGCGCATCTTTCCAGGAAAGATCCATGAAGCTTCTCACTGTTCAGAGTTTGTAGCTCCAGTGATTTTCTTTCAGGTGTGAAAAATCTCGCCGCACGTTTTATTGATTTTCTTTCCTGACATCAACACAGGAGGCGAAATCATACAAAAGCCATTAAAGACGAGAAAAACAATGTTGTTTTCGTGCTCTGGAAACTTTGTGAAGCTTTTCTCCATCCCTGGGTTGAGATGACGGGTCAGGAATCCGAGCTGCTCTCATTTAAGCTGCTTTTAATCGGTTTATTCTGACATGACGCTTCACTTCAGAGGAACATAAAGGAGGTGATTGAAGGCTGAAACCAGCAGCAACGAAACACAGAAGCATCTTCAGGAAGCGTCGCTGCGTCGCGTCTTCCTGCTGCTGAATGAACCTCGGATCAGCTGATGGCTGATTTGTTCGACGTTAAAAGCTTCGGCGGCTTCCTCCTGATCTGGGTATTCACATCTGAAAGCTTCTCCCTGAAAACACGCTGTCACCAAAAAATGTGCTGATTATCTGAGCCGCGGGGCGAGGGCAGGCGGAGAGCCGGGTCTCTGCTCGGCGTCCCGATGCGGATGCTTTACAGGTGAGATCTGATTGGTCTGGTCTGCAACTACGGCACTTAATCATTGATGGACGTCGGAAGTGAAGGACAGGAGTGTTGAGCAGAGCGACTCAAACTGGTTTCCAAAGTTGCTTTTGCCAGTTTATTCATGGCCTCTGCTGGTTCCAGTTGAGCTCGTTTGGACAGGTGGACGTAACTCGCCTGTCCACAGCTGGACCCTTACCTTCTGGACCCTTACCTTCTCCATTTGACATCTTTCTGCTCATATGAATGTTAGTTTGCTGCTGGATTACACTGAAGGCTGCCAGTCATTAACGGCTGCTATCCATCGCCGCCGCATCTTTCCTCACTAAAGGCCAAATCAGAAGTTTGGTTTCTCTGAGCTGCAGCAACCTGTGATCGATTTTAAACTGAAATCAACTCAATCAAAGCGACGTCAGACCCGCCTGTCTGTTTCTCTGACATCACAAGTTAATCCACTCACATGGAATAAAACCAAAGAGGAAATGTACCAGGAACACTGTGAATTCATCACCACTGATTCCAGTTAAAATGGTTTTCAGACCAGAAGGGAATGAAAAGCAACTCAAAGTTCAAAGGCAGGAAATGATGTTCAACAAAATCAAATGAGATTAGAAGCACCAGTAAAAATCCTCAACCATTTCTGAAGAGTCAGGAAGTTTAATTTATTTTATCTTTGCTCTACATTTGACTCTCAACTTACAACCATGGAAAAATGGTTGGCATAATGATCTGTCACTTATGAATTTTGCATCCAGACAGGTAAAAATAAATTGTGGGGTTCCTCCAGGGTCTGTATTTAGGCCACTTATCTTTAGTTCAATCCTAATATCTTCAATAATAGAGTGAAATATCTCATACTGGAGCTGGGAGACAAACATCAGTTTTTCAGTGGACTGCGATGCAGACCGGATTATTCTGACTCCATTAAGGACTTTGACTCTCTGGAATGATCTTTCTCTGAAACACCTCAGATCCAAGATACTCAGGTTCCGGCTGGACGCGGATTCGTCACTCAGGCTTACCGCCCATCACGCGGTCGGACGCGGCTCTTCCATCTCCCTCCTTTCATGCCCTCATCCACTGACGACGCGTCTCTGAGAGTTTCGCTGCAGATGACTGACACTTCATCGCCTGCAGCACATGTCGGCACACATCCTTCCATCTGCAGCAGCTGCATCAGAAACGCTGAACGTCCTTCACAGTCGGCTTGAAGCAGCGGCGCTGAATCTTAATCTGACGCTCCTTCTGGTCCCAGAGACCCGAACAGGAGAGGCGAACCTTTAAAGTGACGCTGGTTCCAACAGCGCGGCGCGTTTCCTGAGAGGAGGTTACCATGGTTACTGATCGTTAATATTTATGCTGACAGTGAAGAACTACTGATGTTTCACTAAAACACCCTAGAAGAGTCTACAGTAGGTTTCGGCCATGCAGAACCTCCAGGTCTGAGATCATAAAATGACCTCATGGTGTTTTCCAGCCTAAAACCTCTTCCTCTGACCCGGTCCGGACCGGGTCTGGACCCGGTCCGTCCTGGAGAACTTAATATCTCCTTTAAACTCACCATGAAGGATTTCCATGTGTTGCTATGAAGAGGAATGTCTGGAATTTTCCTCCTTGACCCGATCTGGGATACGGAAGGGCAGCGGACGACGTTTGCACAGATCAGAGGTTTGATTTCTTTCTGAATGTTACATTTTACTGTAAAAAGTATTAATATGGATGAAGCTTTTAAAGCAGCCAGAGTCAGGGACATCATGCCTTCAGTTTCCTCAAAGGAAGGAGCAGGAAGGCTCCGTCCAGAGTCTGGAGGCTTGGATTAAAGCCCACATCGTTAGCACTGAGAGCGATTAGCCTCTGCATGAGACTCTACTGCAGCAGCAAAGCAAAGCTACTGTTTGGCTTATCAACATCTCTCACGTTGATCCATAAAAGCAGAAATATTTGAGCTCAAAACCTGCAAAACTGAGTTTAGGTGATGCAGCAGCTGCAGCTGCCGTCCAATCAGATCTGTGAGCTTCACAGCTGCAGCTTCCACTTATTCATTACCCCACCATTCAGATGATAAATAAAGAACATTTATCAATATCAATATCAATATCCAAACAACAAGACAAATATGGACAGAGAAGAGCAAACTGAAGGAGAGGAAGAGAAGAATTAGCCTCCTGGGCAGGGCTGAAACTATCGGCTCTCAATATGTAACTGATGGCTTATTGATCCGTCCCAACATCAACTCTGAGGAGGAGAGAGGAAGAATAATTACAGATGGAGCGGTCAGTCGCTTCAGACAGAGATGGAGCATAAAGATGCTGGAGGCGGAGATGGAGCGGGCGGAGAGCGAACCAGAGAGGTGAAGGATGAGAGCGACTCCAACTGGATGCGATCGCTGACATTTCATCAGGAGTTAGTTTGTAACGTCACGTCCAAGTAGAAACACGCCATAAACGGACGACACATTTAATGCTGCGTGTTCCCCGACAGACAATTTAATCTGCATCACAGAGAAAGAGAGGAAGCAGCAGTAAAACCCACAACAGCTGCTCCTCTTCACAGAACTAATCCTAATCTGGAAAAGTCCAGATTAAGATATAAGGAGGAATATGAAGCTAACATTTAGCAGGAACAACAGTGTTCTGTTTCTGCACACTGAGTCGTGGCCTGGTGAGCATTAGCGGCGGATCTTGGCGCACCGCTGCGTCAGCGTTTCCCTGAACAGGAAGTGGATGCGTGCCGGTCAGCTGCTGATGTTTCTCCATCCATGCAGCAGGTCTGATCTGCATTTGTTAGAATTTCATTTCTTTCTCTCGTTCAACTCCAAATAACATGATGTGCAACATTAAACTGACTGTGCGTTTCCTGGTGACGTCAGTCAGCCATGTTTGCTTCTGGGATAATTCTGGCTGGATATTTGGCAGAACTGAACCAGATCTTCACATCATCAGTGAAGTTTTAGTTGGGTTCAGGTTGAATAAACGCTGATTCAGCTTAAATTAAACATTTGGTTCATGAACTCAGTCAAACCCAACACAGTTTGCCAAGCCGTTCTGTTAATCTGCTGATTTTAATCCCTATCGGCTATAAAAAGCTCAGAAGCCTCAGAAGTTCGGTTTGGCTTCGTGGAGTTCAGCAGGAAGATGCAAACATCGCCGTCTTTCTTCTGCCTCCTTCCTCTCCGTCTGTGATCTGCCTCTCGCTGCAACGTCAGCAGCTTGAAAGATGTAACTGTTTATTAAAACTGACAAGATTCATTGCCAACTCTTGTGTGTGAGAGAGACTAAACGGAAGAAGGATGGAAGAGAAGGGAATAGAGAATCAGCTTCTTGTCAACACAGCTGCTTAGCCTTTGTAAAAACCAGCAAAGCTCTTTGTCTCTCTGAACAGGAAATGTTCAGGAGGAGAACCAGGAAACACACAACCAAACACGAAATGAACGACACACAACATGTAGGGAATGTGGGAGGTAATGTAGCTACAGCAGAGAAGGAGGAAAATCCCTCGTCCAGAACAGCCAGGAAACAGATTGTGACTCAACGTTTCGCCGTTTACCAGAGGAAGTGATGTAACGACTCGAGAGCATCATCATCATCATCATCATCATCGTCTTCATCATCCCTGTCCACTAACGGACATAAAGTCCCACTGATAGCAGCTGACCTGATTTCAGATCACGACTAAACTGGGAGCCCTGGACGTTTCACCTTTGACCTTTCATAAGGTCAAATCGCAAACATCCCTCTGAAAATCTGAGTACAACAAACGAAACACAATCTGTCCTGGAAACAGAAAAAGCTGCGTTTCCATTACAAATATCCACAAAACTTTGTTGGTGTGCCGCCATCAAAGAAACAGCTCAGGTTGACGTGAAGCTTGAACTGCATTCACCTTCAGCAAGCAAAGCATTATGGGTCGTCCTCACTTTAAGACCTCTGAGGTTCTTAAAGAACCTGAGGTCTCTGAGGTTCTAAAGTCTCGTCTCGTTTCTCTGAATGAAACGTTGGTTTTGACCCGCTCAGCACACAGCCGTGTTTGGTAGAACGACGCGTCGCCATGGTTTCTGAGGATTCGCCGCCGATGCTTCTCACCAGTGTTGTATAAAGTACTGAAATCTCGGAGTCAAGTAAAAGTATAGGTACCGCTCCAAAATATGACTTTGGTAAAAGTAAAAGTCACTGACTGAAATGTTACTTGAGTTAAAGTATTAAAGTATCTGAAACGTCTTGTACTTAAGTATGGAAATTACTGTAAAAATGGATGAACTCAAGTAATGTAATGAAAAGTAAAAGTAAAAAGTAAAACAAGGCAAATGCAGTTTGAATGACATTTTTTATATTTTGGTAAACTTGTTAAATACACTTAAAATAATGAACACAACCAAGTGCAGGCAAAATGAAACCTGCTAATAGATAAACCTGCAGCATCATTTAGTTAAGAAAATTAGGAGCTTTACCTAAACCACAAGGTTTAAATAATTAATAAGAGAAAAAAATAAATAAACTTGTAATCCAAAAAATACAATAATCCATGAAACAGCCAACACTCAGTACGTTCTGATGACGTCACCACATCGCGCAACTCTCTCGGTGCGTCACGATCCGGAAAACAATAAAGCTAATTGAAAATAAAGCCGGAAAAATGTTTGAAAATGACAGATAAGGATTAATGTGAACTGAAGCGGGAACACCGCGTGTGACCCACGATGAACCGCGCCAGTTTAAACTGCAACAAAACGGAAGTTAGCGATTGTGTGTGTTTGTGTGTGTTTTCGTGTGTTTGTGTATGTTTGCGTGTGTTTGCGTGTTTGTTTGTGTTGTTTGGTGTGTTTGCGTGTGTTTGTGTGTGTGTGTGTGTGTGTTTGTGTGTGTTTGTGTGTGTTTGTGTGTGTTTGTGTGTTTGTGTGTGTTTGCGTGTGTTTGTGTGTGTGTGTGTGTGTGTGTGTGTGTGTGTGTTAACGCGGCTCTTTAATTAGGTCGTAACTCGTGACGCTCCTCCATCACAGTAACGAGTAACTAAACCACACATTGAAAATGTATCGCAGTAAAAGTATGCAATTAAGTTCGGAAATGTAGTGAAGTAAAAGTGAAAGTTATCAAAAATTTTCTTACTCGAGGAAAGTATGAAGTACTCCAATATATACTTAAGTAAAGTAGTGAAGTATTTTTACTTCGTTACTATACAACACTGCTTCTCACCCAGAAAAACCTTCAGCATCAACAAAAAACTTCTTCCTTACAAACACTTTCCACAAGACATCACACCTCGCTGCGCTGCTCACACCCAAAGAGCCGGGTGAGTGTCAGGCTACCGCCAGATGAAGGTAACACAATGAGACGGAGAATGCTCTCATGCATCTCGCTGCCACATCAAGTCTTCCTCCTCAGCAGGAAGGTGTGAAGCAGAAGCATGCGTTCACATTTAGAGCTGCAGCCGAGCCCAAAGGGAAGCGGCTTCCAGCAGCGGCCGAGGATGGATGGAGCCTGGTTAAATGGAAATGAGTGAAAATACATTCTAATGATATGGGCGCATCGCATCTGAATCCTTCAGAACTCGTCTCCTGTGGTTCTGAGACAGATGGAGTCTCTGTTAGCCGCTCCTGGTTTTGCATTTCTCTCTACACGAAACTCAGAACCAAAAGGTTTCTTTGTCTCTGTCGTGGATACATCTGCTCATTCTGACACAAAATATGGAAAACTCTTTTAATGTGGCTCAATAAATGAAAGCATGAGAGCAGTTTCACACAGATGAACGCAGAAGTGCTGAGCTAGGCGTACTTTCTACAGTCTGAGAGACAAAAGAAGCGTTTAATGGCTGCAGTAAAACATGCTGGAGAGCAGAAGTGGTCAGCAGCCCTAAAACTCATCACTGTTATAATTACAAACGTTTTATGATTAAAGAAAAGGAGAATCAGTTGAATATTCTGCTCAGTCTGTGGCTGAAGAAGAAGAGAGCCAGGAGAGGCTGCACAAGTTCTGACAAATGGCGGATCGGATTCATGTCAGGGAGTCGCTCTTGATGGGTCCACTGGGTTAACTGGGTCAGTGTTGGTAGCTTAGATGTCTGAACTTCCTGCTGATGTCACTCTCTGCTGCAGCCTATCAGCACCTTGCTCCCTGCAGCTGAACGTCTTCCCTGAAGATTTGGGTGCAGATGGTGGTTGGCACCGCTAACCAAACCGTTATTAGCGCTAACCAAACCGTTATTAGCGCTAACCAAACCGTTATTAGCGCTAACCAAACCGTTAGCAGCTCTAACCAAACCGTTATGAGTGCTAACCAAACTGTTAGCAGTACTGAAAGGCTAAACCACAAACATGGCATTTAGCAGGAGCTAATGCTACAGCATCAACTTCAATTCAAATTATATTCACTCTTGAAACATTACAGCCTTCAAGCACTAAGTTAAATTTGACATCATAATTTACTTTTTCTATAATCACATAAAGATTATATTTATGCTGAATCTTGTTCTCTACTTTCTGTATTTTGTTTCTGTATGTAGAGAACATAAGAGGAAATGAAAACCGTTTCTTCAAAATAAATCTGTTGTGATTAATTATCGTTCACCAAAATATAGAGAAATGCACAGAAACAACCAGCATTATTTTATTATGAAGGGTTTGTGCTCCAAACAGTGAGAGGATGATGATGAAACCAACTCAAACCACTTCATCATATGAAAGAAGGAAAAGTGAGCTTCAGGTTTTCCTGACTCTGCTGCTGTGCAGCGTGCTCCTGTAATCGCTCTAATGTTGCCACTCAGCCTTTAATGCTTCGCCTCAGTTGGAATCAAAAGGCGGATCAGCTTCAGCACACAGCCAGCTTTTGATCAGACGTCGGGAGAGTTTAATGTTTGGTTTGGAAACTCCTTCAGCGCCGCCTCATCAAACCAACACGGACCAATCGGCGTGTGGAGGAGCTGCTTCAGGTTCAATCAGGTTTAATGAAACTAAAGCAGGCAGAGCTTGGATCCCTTCCTCTCATTAAGCCTGAGTGACGTGTTGAAACTGCAGCTCCTCTCTGCAGACAGACGGATGGTTTCTCCTCCATCACTCACCTGCCTTTGTGCTTTACTGCCGTCTTTTTGTCTGTTAAACATTCAGTCAGACCGACGACACATCGGGACTGATGAGAAACCGAACAAAGCAAAAACAACAAAGAGACGCAGAGCATGACAGGCGAATGCTGTTTGTCTGCTCTGTTGCTTGCATGCATGAGCTCTGATATGATGATTAAAATGCAGATTATTTTCCTCCTGCTCTCACACATCGACCACCTCCTGATCTACAGAAACCAAACTGTTTGTCTGGAGCAAACATTATCAGGTTTCTCATACTGGTTTGTGGTGTTACATTATTGTTGTTTTATTTTTACCAGCCTTTGAATGACCTTTGGCTGAAAGGAGATGTGTATAAGTGCAGCTGCTTTGCTTTCAGACAGCCGGTAATAAAACATCTCTACGTCCAAAATATTTCATGTAAACTTATCTAATGCCATCAAAAACAAAACTTTTGACCCAAAAACGATTTTATTCAAAAATTAAGAAAAGATTAAAATCAGTTTCTGAGGGCAACTTGAAAAACTGCCTTTAAAATGAAGATTTTATTTTAAATCTATGTTTTGTAAATATTCAGTAAAAAAATGAAAATTTTCACTACTTCTATGGGTAAAAGTTAATTTGTAAGCAGAAGCAATTTATAGTCATTTCAAACATTTTAAACTTTAACTGTAAATATCTTGAAAAGAAAATAATTGGAAGCGGTTTCTACCTGGACAGGCGAGTTTCCCCTCCATGTTTGATGCAAACTGCAGAAATCCTCCAGCATGTTTGGATCCTGCAGAATGTTTTGCTGCGGTCGTCGACACGCTGGTCGCCTCGGCGATGGAGGGCCTGCGCCGTCCATCTGGTGACAGAACCAGAACCAGAACCAGGCAGGAGGGAAGTTTCAGGGGAATTCTCCAGATTCGAGTCACGTTCCTTTAACGTCTTCAGATTCCTGAGAGGAAACATTTGGATGAGCTTGAAGCTCTTCGTTTCTGTAAATGAATTCGCTGTTTGTCTTTGATCAACAGTAAAACCTTCTGTTTCCACAGAACTGGATGTTTTAATCAGATAAAAACGCTCCGCCTGCAGAACGAAACCTCAAACAAAAACCCATCCTGTTTGGGCAAACAGATCAAAAAGTGATTCAGAGAAAGAAGAACAGAGAGAGAATCCGGAGCGAATCCCATTCCTGACGCCGAGCAAAACTCCGCTTAGCAGCTCACATTCCCGCTGCGCCGGCGTCCCGCTGGGCCCTGAACACAACATTTGTTTGGACACGGCGAAGTAAACAGGATTTCAGAAAGATTTAATTCTGTACCAGTGCATTCTGGGTAAATGTTCTCCTGAACGTTTACCAGGAGACAAACATTCCAGGTTCTGGTTTTGCATGATAAGCTGGTGTAATGAGGCCAGCAGGAAGTGGTTCTGGCTCCGTTCAGCTGACCCGGTTCCTCAGAGGAAGGTCCATCCAGAACCAGGAACCGGGTTTACACCGACACAGAACCACCAGAACCTGCTGCTGGGTCAGGATGACAGTGGGACTCATCCGTCCCTCTGCGGTGTGGCTCCATGAATCCGAGCGACTGGGGTCAGAGGTCAGCTGACCGATTTCAGTGCATGTCAGCACAAGAACAGTAAAGATAAAAACAGTGTGCTTCACAACATCTGGACCAGCTGATATTGTGGCATAAAAACATCTGGTCAGATGTTTCCTATTCATCCTGTCCAACAAACCGAAACACAAAATGACCTGAGGGATGAAAACAGCAACAATATGACATCAGCAGGTTGAGAACAGATTCAAAGATAAACAACTAAAAATGATAAATATTCAAGCCAATAATCCATGAAAGGAGCCATCATCTGTTATCTTTATTTCCAACATGATAGCTGAATAAAATAACAGACATGAACAGCCAATCTGCTGTCTGAGGAAATATTCAAACTGCTGGATCGACCAATCAGAAGCTTACCCAGCTATGACGTATTGACTGACATAATACTCCTTCAGCTTGGTCAATACGTTTCATATTCTCCCCAAGCAATAATAAACCATAGCTAAATGTACAAATAAAGCCAATAATACAACTAGAACCATTTTCGTGTGAAAACAACGACTTTATAGCAGCGTTTGGATTCTGGCGCATTACGCAGAAAAACCGTTCAGTTCACACGGTTTAACTTCAACCAAACCAATAACAGTCAAATATAAAACACCTGAATCATACACAGTCCTGATATATGTGACGTTGTAAGAATGTCATGCAATATTACCTGAATGGACAGGAGAAATGAACAGGAATCAGCGGAAACCGCAGCACTGATAACTCCGCCTTCACGCTGCACTTCCCCCTGGTGACGCACTCCAGAACCGCATTCATCTCAGGATCAACCAAATTCCTCTCCATCCATCCATCCATTTTCCGTCACCCTTCTCCCTAACGGGGTCGGGAGTTGCTGGTTCCTCTCCAGCTGCGTTCCGGGCGAGAGGCGGGGTCACCCTGGACAGGTCACCAGTCTGTCGCAGGGCAACACAGAGAGACAAACAGGACAAACAACCACGCACACACACACTCACACACACACACACACACACACACACACCTAGGGAGAATCTGGAAAGACCAATCAACCTGACAGTCATGTTTTTGGACTGTGGGAGGAAGCCGGAGAACCCGGAGAGAACCCAGCATGCACAGGGAGAACATGCAAACTCCGTGCAGAAAGACCCCGGGCCGGGAATCGAACCCAGGACCTTCTTGCTGCAAGGCAACAGCGCTACCCACTGCGCCACTGTGCAGCCCCAAATTCCTCTCATAAAGTGTAAACACACATTTTCAACATAAAACAAAGCAAATGCGAGAGAATAATATGTAAACAAGTGGATTCCTAACCCTCTGTGTGACACCAGGAGGCTGGCTGGGCACGGTGGGGGCAGCATCATGCTGCGGGGTTGCTGATTTTCAGGTGGAGGTGAAATGTTTCAGTCGGTTTAAATGTCCTGTTTAATTCGCTTGTCCGTCAGATTTATGGGTGTACCAGAAACACGCAAATGCAAAAAGGTTCTAGCAGGAACTTTTGTTTGTAAAAAAAAACCTAAATAATGAAAAATAAAAAAATGATTAGTTGAAACTAACATGTTAAAGTCCATGCTGTAGTTAAAATAAATCCAGTGATTAGTTTTAAAGTTGAGCCACCCGCCTGGTTTGTGCTTCCTTGTTTGGAAGTGAAACAGATTGGGGGCCTGCGGTGGTTCTGTTTGGTTCTGATCCGTAGGAGGCCGAGCTTCAGGACGCGCCCACATGTTTCTGTTTGGCTTCACATCCACTTTCCTTTCATTTGAAGTTTCTGCCCTTTCATTCCCAGATCTGGACGTCGGCCAGAAGCTGCAGGGCAGCAGCAACAAGCTGGAGCGACGACTCAACGGCCGAGCGGGCAGAACCGGATCCACCCAGGGAATTAAGCCTCTGCTTTGATTCACACAGTTTTATCTGCAGCCTGCAGCAACAATCGGCATTAGTAAACACTGCAGATTGACTGTGTGACTCCTGCTGCTGTTTTAGCAGTGAGAACACCGAGGAGATATTTTATGTTTTATGAGTGAGGAACAGTTGGGGAGCCGTGCTAAATCAGCGCCTGCTGCCATTATCTGTCAGCGTTTCATTAAAAATCTGCAGATGCATTTTAGGCTTGTTTCTGTCTGAGATCAGAGAGATGAAAGTCATCAGCAGAACCTCCCCGCTCCGTCCAGAACCAGCACAACTTCAGGTGAGATTCAGAACTTCATCACCAACAGCAACTGTTAGAAAACAGCTGCAGCAGCGACATTCGTTTTGTTTCTCAGGATGTTTAAGTCAGATCACCTGAGCAGTGTTCACAGGTTCACAGAAACCAGAGAGAAGCAGAAAACTCTCAGATCCAGTGATATCAGTGCAATTTAAAGATAAAGTCATGACTGAACCTGGAGGATTCTGGGAGTTCTGGAGAAACAGCAGCTGGGACACAAAGTCATATATTAATAATAATCTGATAAATTAAACCTCCCTTCTTTACTTTTCCCAGAACCACATCACATCTGAACAGAGTGATTGTTGTTATTGGTGGTTATTTCTCTTTTAAAGCAGTTTCAGTTCAGAAACAATCTGGCTTTAAATCGTCTTTCTGTGATTTTCAGGATTTTCTGCATGTGGCGATTTCTCTCCTGGATCAGCTGGACGGTAAACCGCAGAACCTGCAGGTTCTGAAGAAATTTTTCTGTTAAACTCTCTGACTTTCACAGGCCATCTCTTCATTTCTTCCTCAATTTGAAGTTAATGCAGAGCATATAAAAAAATATTTTTAGCTCTCCGTGTTTTAATCAAGCCTGCTGGTTGAGGAGAAATCTTTGACCCAGCAGGTAACTAATGGGCTTTAAGTGCCTCCAACATCTAATGCAGCTCCGAATAGCAATGCAGACAAACGCTGGTGCATAATGAGCTTGAACTCAGCACTTCCACAACTATAAAAACTGCTTCTGAAATATTAAATAGCTGGAGTCAATCTAAATTCACCCTCTCCACGTGCAATTAGCCGTCGCTGTGCGGCTCAGACCGGGCTTCCATAGCATCCAGCCGGCCGGACCAGTCAAAGCCCGCTCCCGCGATTCACATGACCTCTGGTTACTCTCTCAAGAAATGATTCTGACAAGAGGAAAAACATTTCAGTTTGGTCATTTTCTGTAAATAAAACATAAAACCAGTTTCTGTTTTAACATGTTGAACATTTTCTGCATGTTTTCCACGTTTCTCTGATTCAGTAAATCCAAGTCGGATTGGTTCTACCGATCTATACTGGTTCTACCGATCCATACTGGTTCTACCGATCTATACTGGTTCTACCGATCCATACTGGTTCTGCTGATCCAAACTGGCTCTGCTGATCCACAATCGCCTGGAAACCCTGTGAACCGTGGCGTTGATCCTGCAGCAGCAGAAACTTACATAATGGCAGCACAAAGGTGAAAAAAAATATAATAAATACTGAATTTACACATCTGAAGTTTGATGACAGTTATTTGACATTTTGAGCTTTGACTAGACTCCTGCACTGCAAAAAACTAAATTTACAAAATATTTTTGTCTAGTTTTTCCTGCAAACATCTTAAATAAGAACTAACTTGACAGAATATTGGTCAGCGAATAAATCCTGAATATTGATGAAAAGTTCTGGTTCCACTGGCAGATTATTTCATCAATAACATGACAAATGTCTAAAGTGAAATTATTGGCTGTGGAAATAAAACTTTTTATTGGCTAAAAAAAGCTCCTACTTCTTTCTGAAAAGTTTTTATTACTTCAAGTGTGCTGAGATATTTGGTTTAGAAGCAACAACAGAAATATTTGGTTATGTTCTGTATTTTTGCTCTTGTTGTTTCACCTTCATCAAGACAAAAAATGAGCAAAGATCCAGGAAACTGTCTGATGATAATCAGGTATTTCTTCTCATATTTCCACCTTTTGCCTCGATAAAAAATGTTGCAAGGAAATGTTGCAATCAGAGTTGATCGTTATTTGGGGACCCATCCATCCATCCATCCATTTTCTAACCACCATTCTCCCTAACGGGGTCGGGAGTTGCTGGTTCCTCTCCAGCTGCGTTCCGGGCGAGAGGCGGGGTCACCCTGGACAGGTCGCCAGTCTGTCGCAGGGCAACACAGAGAGACAAACAGGACAAACAACCAGACACACACACACACACCTAGGGAGAATCTGGGAAGGCCAATCAACCTGACAGTCATGTTTTTGGACTGTGGGAGGAAGCCGGAGAACCCGGAGAGAACCCACGCATGCACAGGGAGAACATGCAAACTCCGTGCAGAAAGACCCCGGGCCGGGAATCGAACCCAGGACCTTCTTGCTGCAAGGCAACGGCGCTACCCACTGCGCCACTGTGCAGCCTTATTTGGTGACCTAACAGGGTTTTTCCACCAGGAAGTGTCAAGACGTTCCTGCAGAACCGCCTCACTGTGGAGAGACGATGAAGCTGAAGATTAAATCACCGAACAGGAAGAATCCCGGAGTTTGACCCGGTCCGGGAGGTTCTGGAGGAATCAGGACGTTTTTCTGCAGAATCAACGTTTTCCTGTCAGTTTTTGTCATTTTCAGTTTCAGATTAAAAGCATCCCACTCGCCTGCTGTCAGCACTGTTACGTCCTTTAATTAATGATTGTGACAATCATTAATTGCCACAATCGCTTAATTTCCACTTGGTTTTATTAAAACGCCGTTATAATAAACTCCCACATGTTTGTTAGCTGGATGCTCCTCATGAACGTTTCTGTTAGAAACTTTCAAACTTGTGAAGTTTAAAGATCTGAACTCTGCAGAAACCTCTGATGTTCTCCCATTTGTTTCCCAGCAGACTCATATTTCTCACGTTTTGTCGCTCCGTTATTTTGTTTATTCTTCTGCTTCATTTTTCTTCCTTCGTCTTCCTCCCTCTGTTTCTCATTTCCTCTCCTCACTTCCCTTTTTCATCTTTCTGACTCTCATTCACAGCTGACTGGAGGCCGTATCTCCAAAATGTGACACATTATTTGGCTTTCAGAGGAGATATGGTATCTGATGAGCGTACATATGAGAATCCCCAGATCATTGTGCTCTGTGGCG
The DNA here is from genome assembly GCA_922788865.1 of Poeciliopsis turneri. Lineage (NCBI taxonomy): Eukaryota > Metazoa > Chordata > Actinopteri > Cyprinodontiformes > Poeciliidae > Poeciliopsis > Poeciliopsis turneri. The sequence goes on along the minus strand of CAKLNU010000111.1, from coordinate 9,492 downwards.
GATCAATGCAGAAAGACTTGCTCTCTTCACTGTATCTCATTTCTTCGGCTCCAGCCTTCCTCCGTCTCATTTCCTCTGCGTTTCTCCTTCATTCCCACTGAAACTCCTCAGTCGGCTCTCAGACCGTGGATAATTAATCGGACAGAGTCCAGTCAGGTTCATCTACGTGTTTGGACTTTAGGAGCTGAAATATCTTTAATTTGGAAACAGTGAATCAACACAGAAGTTACAAATTGCACAGATAGGAGGATGCTGAGTTTTCCATTCGGCTTTCTCAGATACTCCATCTCACACCTGCAGATGAAAACTGAGTACAACCAAGCAGATGTTCATGGAGATAACATAATAACCAACATGATGCTGAGGAAATCTGGGTGATAATAACATGACCACAACTGAACATTTTCCATGATTAGTCGTGATATTTGTAAAGTTTTGAAGCGTCTCTGTTGTTTGTGTTGGGTTCTCCTGAAATGTTCCACTTTCAGATAATGATGTGATAATGATGTTTACAGAGGAAACAGAAGCTGTAAATGATCTCAGCTCACATCAGAAACACAAACATCCTGTTTAAAAGCACAAACACAGATCTGCTGCGGGTGGAGATGAACTCTCCGCTAAAAGCAGAGGACCAGCAGAGCTTTGTAAAATATTTAACATGTTGTTTCTGAACCGGGTCGGCTCTTTGTTTCAGAACCATCCATCGCTTTTAGAGCATCCAGCTAACAAACTCATTCTGCAAAACTCAGGGTCACAACGGGAAAGTCTGTGGGTCTGAATTAAACTGGACCTGAACTCAGTGAGGATTAATCCTGCTGTTGGATCGTTTGGTGCGGCCCGCAGCATCATCAAAACGTCTTTTTGTGCCTGCTGCTGGCATGTACTGGTTCTGAATGAAAATCAGCGCTTTCCTCTTTGATTTCCAATTTTGACTTCCTATGATTGACTTCCTGCTGAAGAGCCCCCCCTGGTGGTGGAAGAAAAATCCACAGAAAAGCCACCGGGCTAAAAGCTAAATATTTAAAATAGAACTAAATGTTCAGTTTGAAACTGTGACATGAATGAATGAATGAATGACATGGTGAAACCTCCATTTTTCTGTTTTAACAGGTTAAATAGCAAAAATGATATTTATACATAACTTTACAAACGACACGTAAAGAATCATCTCACATGGAGGACAGCGATGACGCCCAGCATAAAAGATATATCTTATAAATTATATTATGTTCACTTTTATGCTGCGTGATCTGGTCAAACCTCTCAGTGCAGATATTGTCATGATGAGTGTTTGCAGACGGATCCAAATGCAGCAGAATCAAGGCGTTGAGTTGCAAATTTAATGAAAAAAAAAAAAACAAAAACAAAACTTACAAAATTACATGAAGCCAAAGGCAAACCAAAAAATTAAAGAAACAAAGGAAAACACGGTGAGGATGCAGGGAAACTGGGGAGGATTGGAGGAACCAGCAAGGAGTGACTGAGAAAGAGGCGTTTCAGTAGAACTGGGAAATGAATAACTAGACATAAGAAATATCATAAAACCACACTGAAGAAGAAAAGAACATAAGAATCACTAAGAAGAACTGAAGTAAATAAAATAATAAACCATAAAACAGTGAGAAAGATGTAACTTCTGTCTGTTATTTAATATCCAATTAGAAACAAGTTGTATTACTTCCACTTATTTTCAGGAAAAATATTCAAACCAAATCTAAGAAATGGATTTCATAAAAGTAAGAGACAATGAAGTCTGAATTGTTTTCATTAAACTCTTGTTAGAGACAGAAATCTGATCATTATGAGCTGAAACCCAAATATCTCCTGTCTGCTCTGGAGTTCACCCGCACATTCAGGAGTCAGTCTTCCTGTTCAACCTTTGGACCTTTTTGTGGGTTTGTTTGTTGTGGAGGTGATGATGAAGGTTTGGCCCCAGACGACCTGCTGATGCAGGGATCCTTTCTGCATCCATATGTCAGGATATAAATGACGACGCTCAGCAAACACAAATAGGAAACACAAAGGGCATTTAAAGTATTTCAGCGAGTGAGTCGCAGGAGGAGACGGATGTTAGCTGGAGCCATTTGAAAGAGTGGTGGAGTGCTCTGCAATCAATGCAGCTAATTATACCTGGAGAGCCACAGCGTCTCCGACTCCATTTGTTGCTTCATTCCTTCGCTGCTTTTCTGTCTTAATGAACCCTCTCTGCAGCTTTAACGGTTTAAATGTGAGGCTCTGTAAGCGGAACGGCTCTGTGTGCTGCAAAGCTGCAACAGAAAGCTGATGGCAGACAAACCAGGAAAACACAAACTATCAGTTTATAAGAACAAACTGTAAAACCTGATTCCTTTTGGTTTGATTTGAATTATGGAGTTTCTCTGGTCAACTTGATTCTAATTAAACTGAATGAAAGTTAAAAGCAGCTGAATATGTCATCATTATGTTTAAAGTCGATGGGAAAAATTGATTATGATGGGATTTTCCTTTATTTTTCACGCCATCAGTCAAAACAGCAGACATCAAAACCGTCTAACGATGGCGGCTTCCTAATTTTATCCAATCCAACTTTATCAGTAATTATAATAACAGACACATTGAAATGATGTGAAGCACATGCCTTAAACATGAGAAAGTTCTGGACCATTCCGGACCAGTGCCACTCCGCCTGGACTTCCTGATGATGCTGGTTCACCAGTTCCTTGCTGGTTCCCAGTATCCTTGCTGGTTCACCAGTTTCCTTGCTGGTTCGCCAGTTTCCTTGCTGGTTCGCCAGTATCCTTGCTGGTTCGCCAGTATCCTTGCTGGTTCGCCAGTTTCCCTTGCTGGTTCACCAGTTTCCCTGCTGGTTCACCAGTTTCCTTGCTGGTTCGCCAGTATCCTTGCTGGTTCGCCAGTTTCCCTGCTGGTTCACCAGTATTCTTGCTGGTTCGCCAGTATCCCTGCTGGTTCGCCAGTATCCCTGCTGGTTCACCAGTTTCCCTTCCTGCTGTCCAGCCGCAGGTTTTCCTGCCGGTTGTTGTTCATGTTGCTCAGGCTGATCAACATCAGGTCCCTGTTTTATCCTCTTTCTCTCCTCGTTTGTTTTCTTCCCTCCTTCCACGGCTGCAGAAAGTCGATGGCCGCCTGTCGCTCCCGCACTTTCTCTCCTTTCCCATTACATCTTAATGCTGCGTCTCGCCTCAGTTTCTGACTGAAGGCGGACAAACAGAGAGAAAGTTAAAGCAGCTGCTGTGTGACAAACACGCGCGCACACACACACACACACACACACACACACACACACACACAGAACCACTCAGAGGAAAAGTGGGAACGTTTCTTCTTTGATTGGATTTGAGGAAATTCGTCGGAGCATTCATAGATGCTTCATATTCAGCAGAAGTGACGAGTTGAAGAGAAAATATTAAGATTTCTGCATAAAACACAGGAACAAACCTCTGACCAATCAGAACTCCTCACAAGGAGTCTGTGAAGCATTTGGACCGGGCCTGGACTCAGGACAGGAGGAAAACTGACAGAATCACAGCTTTCATGACATGAAGGACGTCAATCAGAGTCGATTTCAAGACTCTGGATGAAGAGCAGAGCAGCTCTGGACTCAATGAGCCTTTATTTTCTTTGCTCTCAATATTTATTACCAGATTATATCAAATTTGGTCAAAAAGGAAAACAAGGTTTTGGAAGGAAACATTTGGACCATATATGTCAAAGTCAAGAATTAATTATCTGCGGCCCGCAGGCCACAGTGGCGCGTTTTGTACACACCAACACTACATTACCCACAATGCAACAGTAGCCCATGAAGTCATTGCATCACAAGGAGCTTCATTGTTCATCAGCAATCAGAGCAGAGATCAACTTTTCAGGTTCCCCTCCTGTTCTCAGTGACGCTGAGAACAGGGAGCTTCAGGCCAGGAGGAGGCAGAGTTCATGTTCATGGAGGTAAAAGGCATGTGCAATGACTTCAGTAACAGACCACTTTTTTTCAGTAACTAGTAATCTAACCTTCAAATCCAGTAGTCAGACTACAGTTACTTATCCAAATTACTGTGCGTTACTATTTTCTTTTGTAATTAAATTTTACTTCACTGCATCTTGGGGAGAGTCTATGCCTGGGATGTCAAAGTCAAAAACACCGAGGGCCAAAAACCAAATTTGCTACAAGCTGAGGACTGGACTGATTCACTGTTTATTAAAATATATTGAAAGTATGGCACAAAGCCTGTTGAACCAAGACCTACACGGTGTATGTTATTTAATAATAAATGAATAAATCAATAGTTTGTTATGGATCTGTCAGTAATTTCAAGTCAAACCATTTTTCAACAGGCAAACAGACAAAAATAAACTTCCTTCAAAGAAAAATAGCATGTTCTGTACATTAGAAGAATAAAGCAATATTTTATTATGACTGACAGTAACCTCAACAGGCAAACAGCAAAAAATTAAATTGTTTTGAAAAACGGCCACGAATGAACGTCCGTAAAGTTGTGCAACTTATTGCACAGCTTATTGTGTGCAATAAGTTGCGCAACTTTACGGACGTTCATTCGTGGCTGTTTTCACGTTTATTGTGCAGTTCAGATTACTTTCGATGTTTGTTATTTTCTGAAGCTTGACATCATTCAGAGGTAAAATATTAACTGACATTAACAAAGACGCAGCAGACGGATTATGAGTCTGACTAAACTAACTGCATGTCAGACAAATTCTGGGTTTATGTTGCTTATTAAGCCCAAAAACCGCAACTCATTCAATCTGCAAGTGTGCTATGGTGGTGGTGTGGAGGTGGTGAGGCAGACGCTGATGATTGGTGGTAATTTAATAACAAAAATTGTCCAGAACAAGTAGTCAACAAACAAGTCCGCGGCCAGGCAGCCAGGGCTCACAGCGGTAGCAACTGGTAAACAGGCTGAACAAACGACAACAACAATAACGTACAACAAGATACGACAATGACCCGAAGAGGAAGAAAGGACACAGGTGGGATTAAATACACAGAGGATGATCAGGGGAACAAGACACACCTGGGAGCAATCAAGGGGAAGACAGGACAACGAGGAGACTCAAATAAACACAACAGAAACACACGGAACACATCAGCAAGAGACTTTAAAAAATAAATGAATAAATAAAACAAAAACGTCCATAAAGTTGTGCAACTGAACGCCATCATAATTATTAATATTAAGAGAAGTGTCACTAATCTGTGCAGCCATCTGCGTTGTGGAGCCGCAGGAGGAGCACAGTGCTGCACTGTGGCACCAAACACAGGGCCGCGACGCACAACCTGGAGGCCAGGGGCGCCGGGGGCTGCGGGGGGGGCGGATCCTATTGATAGTTTTCCAGACAATAGAAACACAAAAACACACCCAAATTACTAAAGGTTTTTTTATACTACTGTAACCATGAAACAATCTCCTCTTCAGTTCAGTCATAACTGGAGTCACATTGTTGATGTTACTGTTATAAAATAACTTGCTAATAAGTTTTGGCAAAGATCAATGTGATGGTCACAGGCAGCAGAGTGTTGTTGTGAGCAATTGCTGAAAGTAACTAAAATAGTTACTTTTAATGTAACTTAGTTACTTTACAAATCAAGTAATCAGTAATCTAAGTTACTTTTTCAAGGAGTAATCAGTAATTGGATTAAAGTTACTTTTTTAAAGTAACTGCCATCATTGCCTGTGCGTCTTCTGTGTGGAGAAAGTTTGGCTGTAATGAAAGAATATAATCTAAGAATATAATCTATCAAGCTTCTCAGAAATACACAAAAACAAGAATATGAACGTCATAGAGCAGCACAATAATGCATTTTCAGTTTATAATGCACTTTATGCATTTATCTTGAAATTAAACGTATTTAGTTTTTCAAAACAATTACATTTTTTGCTGTGTGCTTGTTGAAAAATGGTTTCACTTGAAATTACTGACAGATCCATAAGAAAGTATTACTATATTCATTTATTATGAAATAATACTGACATGACAGGCAGTAAAACCAACATTCTAACCTTCATTGTTTTGCTGTTTCTGGCCAGTTTAGTTCATTAATGATTCACCCAAATTGGCCTAATCAAAGCCCAGCCCCCCCCTGTGTTCTCAGGCCAGTTCCCATGCATTCCTCGCTGCCAGAAACCTTTCCGCCATGCCTCTCTTCCACCACATGGAATGCTGCTAAGCCCCACTACTCTGCCGCCACGCTAACAAAAGACAAAGTGGCTTTTCATTGTGTTCGGTCCTCCAGGACCCGGTCCTCCCGCGCAGCCATTCTGAGCCTGGAGCCGCGCCGCCGCGTGCCGAGCAGCGCCTGCACGTTCGTTCTTTATCCAACACCTGAGAGTTCACGGTGACAGGACGAGCTGACCGAGCAGAACGGCCGTTCTGACAGGATCTGCTGCTCAGTGCTCATCCTCCTCCCACAGCAGCAGGAATCAAAAACTAATCATTTATGAACATTTTACAAAATCTCTGCAAATGAGGAATTTGGCTTTTCAGTGAAAGTCATTTAAAGATTTTTTCTTCCAGCAGAAGAGAAAATGTCAACATGATTTATTGGTTTTAAGGATTTAAATGTTTAGTTGAGTCTTTAATCAATTCATCATTATTTGATTGAAAACCATCAGATTGTTTCTTGAAGCAGCGATTTAGTTTTCTGTTGTTAGAGGACGTCGCTTGTGCCTCAGATTTATGGACGTACCAGAAACATGTGGATGAAAAGGTTCCTGTTTCAGGACTTTTGTATGTAACTTAAAAAATGCATTTACTTCTTGAGATACTGTTTTTAAGATTAAGATGTTAAAGTCCTGAATTTGGAGCAGATATTGATGATTAAAATTAAAATGTTTTTAACTAAAGCACTGATGACGTCTATTGAAAAATATGAAATGGAGAAATTAAAGAAAAATTACAATAAAATGAAGAACATTCTATTTAAGGGGGGAAAATCAGTGGTTTATGTAGGTTTGAAATCTGCGAAGGTTTTGATTTATTTTATTTTTACGATCTGGATCTACATTTTCTGAACAGAAAATGATTTCTAGATTTCTAGAAGGATTTTTAGAAGGACGAAACGTCGCGCTGCAGGTCAGGCGAGTCGATCCATCTGTGTTCTGAAAGCAGAAAGCATTGGGTCGGTCCGATCAGGGAGCCAGTCAAGGTGGTTCTGTTTACTCATCATCCTGCTGTGGAGGGAGCAGGCGACTCTCTGAGCCTCTGCAGATTAAATTCAGAAAAAGAAACATTTTAAAACAGGCTGAACGCTGCTGGGAACGTTCGGAAAGAGGAAATATTTTAAATCCATTTTCATTTCCAGAACATCAGAAAAAACGGTTTTATTGGAGGGAAATTTTCTACTTTCCAGTTGAAAAGCTTCGTCTGTCTGCGGGATCGTCTGGGTTCACCGGGTCGGATCATCAGGAAAATGGTTCTGGTTTGGTTTCATAGTGATGGGAAACGAGGACCGGATCCCGGTTCCCCTGCGGCTCGAACCTGCAGACAAACGGCTGGATCACAACAGAAAAGTTCTGGTTTCACTGAGCAGCGTCTCCATGGCAACGGCAGCTGTATGATGAATAAACATCTGGTTCTCTGACCTTCACACTCTGACCTTTGACCTTAGGCTGAACCTGAATCTTTGTCTCCTATACTTCAGATGTTTTGGTGATTGACCTATGACCCTTGATGACGTCTCTCTGCTCTGGTTTTAAATAATACTAATAAAATGTTGCTTTTGATTAAAGTTCATCTTTCTTTCCTGCAATCCAGTGATGGACCGAGTTAAAAACAGGAGGAGTCACAGAATATATTTAGAAAAATAGTTTTCTTTTATTTTAACCCAAAAATCATAAATGACAAAAGATAAACTGAGCTCATAAAAGAGATCAAAGAAACAAAACTGAACTCAGGTAAAAGCAAACAGCACAAACAAACATAACTGACCTAACAAAGAAATGACACACAGGGGTTTTTATCCTGGCTGATCAGACCAAGACACAAAAGGACTAAGTCAAGAATTCAAATAACATAAAACAAATAGTACAGCTAAGTTTGGCTAAAGACCCAATAATTTAAATCAAAAAGAAACTTGAAATACTAATGTTTACTTAAATACAAAACTTATCTAAACAAAAGAAAGCTACCATTTCCTCCTGCCAGCAGGAACTAGTGGTGCCTTCCAATTAACATTTAAACCTGCTGAGCCGTGGCCATCATCTTTTGTCTGGTTTCTCCAGGCAGGTAAGTACAACATAGACCATGGATTTGGCCATCACAGATCCCTACAAGTCCATTTCTTCTGCAGAAGTTCTACTCATCTGGAGCCGTCCCACTGACAGCCCGTGTTTGGGTCCCTGAGGACGGCCGGTACAGAAGCGAGCAGGAGAGCCCTGATTGGTCCCTGAGCGGAGGATCGGCATCGTGACGGGACAGAATGAGACCTGAGGACAATCCGAGGAAATCTGGAGAAAATTCAGCTCACACTTTAAAAACAGATTTTACTAGAGCAAACTGCAGCGTGTTGGACGACCACGGCCCGACAGCAACTCTGTTCTCACTATTTTTAAACTTCCATTTGACATATAGAGGAAAAGTTGGCAGGCGGCTCGCCATCCCAGAATATTCTGTTGCATAAAACATGGCCGCCCACATTTCCACACCTGCCGCTGAGCAGCATCAGGTTCAATCCCTGCTTTCCCAGGAGAATGGAGAACACATTAATGATGCAGACTCTTAGAAGATGGGGTCAGAGGTCATGAGAGGTTTATCAGCGTTACCGTGGCAACAGGGAGAAAACCCGGAGAAACCAGAAACTCACTTTGAGTTGACAGAGAATCACGATGCTGACAGAGCTTTGACCTTGGCTGTGGAGCAGGAAGCCCCGCCCCCTGCTTTAACTTCAGGGTCAAAGGTCAGAACCTGAAGACTTTGAAGATCCGCTGTTGTCCTGTTTTGGTGAAAATGTTGACGAGTTTAAATTGTTTGCAGAAAAAAGTTCTGGAAGAAAATGCAAAAAGAGCAAAATGAAAATACAAACATAGCTGTGAAAACTTCCAGGCACTTTTTCCTCAGAGTCCAGAGGAGGTCATGACCCCGTCACTCCTTTAGCCCCGGGTCAGAGCTGCAGGCTCTTCTGATGTCCAACAGCAAAGACCTGACAGGGCGACGAAACGGCCCTGAACACCGACCCAGACCACTTCTTCTGCTCCAATCAGGAGCAGGAAACTCAGTTTACTGTGAGTCCAAAAGGGTCCAGGAAAGGTCCAAAAAACACGTCCAAAAGTCTGCAGGAAAGGTCCAAAAACACGTCAAAAGGGGAAAGGTCCAAAAACACGCTCCAAAAAGGGTCCCGAAGGTCCAAAAAACACACGCCCAAAAGGGTCCAGGTAAGGTCCAAAAACACGCCCAAAAGGGCCCACGAAAGGGTCCACGTAAGGTCCAAAAACACGTCCAAAAGGGTCCAGGCAAGGTCCAAAAACACGCCCAAAAGGGTCC
>CAKLNU010000109.1:0-55621 GCA_922788865.1 Poeciliopsis turneri | reverse complement strand
GCGTATTGTTATTCAGCCTTTCAGTAAACAGCAGGTATTGCACTCATTCACACCAGCAGCAGTGTGCCACCATGGTTTGAATAGTTCAAATTCGTCGCCACGCTGTACAATGCTGTCAGTCCCACGACATCGGCAAGTTCGACCGCCACGCCCTGGAAAGCTGATCAACATGAACGGCAATCAATTTTTGGGCGAAGCGACAGTTCAATACTTCAGCACAAATGAGATCGTTGTCTCATTCGCTGGACGAATAGCTTCTCGCATTTGCCGTAAGGTCTTCAAATGCCATATTCGCAGTTGCGTGTAATGTTGTCGGCTGGTCGCCACAACACGTCAAATGATCATACTATTGACAAATGATTTTTAGTTTTCTTGAAATCGCCTTCTTTGAGCTACATTGAACGAGTACAGCGAAGATTCAACGTCGATCCTACCGAAAGTTGGTTATCAATTGGACCAGGCGGTCAACTCAACCGCAGCAAATACAAATATGATCAAATACTTCTTGAAGATCACGCAGTTGTATTGCACAACACCGCACCAGATCGTTATCACGGGGTTGATTAAAAATCACATTTACCAACATTTTGGTCGTGTCGACTTTCTATTTCGTGATAATGCAAAGTATCTCGCATGTCATTTATTTGCCAGTTGGTCAGTGTCAGTCGTTCTGTTTCTGAACGAAAGCACTGTGTGGGATGCACACATACAGCTTTATTAATTATAAATATAAATTCGTAAATACACGTTAGCTATGATTTATCGAGAAAACATTGTATTTGTGGTGCTGCACGTGTTATTCTATCAGCCATACTCTTAGCGATTTCCAGTAAAACAACATCACAGTTTGTTTGGCGTTTGCGTGGGTTTAACGGCACAGTTTAAGAGACAGCATGTTCATCACACATAATATTAATAAAATGGCAATGTGGAGAATGTTGTAATGCATTAAAATGCCAATTGGCATTGAAAAACTGCAAATACAGCTCGAATCAGTTCATTTTCGTCACGCAATATTCATTACGATCAAATACAACTTTGCTCAGCGTGAACCTTTCGAACAGAGTGCCGATCTTAGGCACTCCTAACAAAAAAATTATTATCACTAATATATTCTTTTTAACTACATAAAAATTACATTTTTAACTATATTGTCATTATCTGATTTGTAGTCAATTTTCTTTTGCAGCTTAAGATAAACATTCTCACTCTTAGACACCATTATGTAGATGGAATGATACATAGACACAGACCCGGCACCGCCACCAGTGGAATTAGCAGTTTACGAGGTGCGTTAAAGCTAAAAGCGTTGTTAATCATTTTCATATACTTACTTCATTTTCTTTGTTACGATCAATAGCTTGAACATTCTTTACTCTGAGCCAATAATGCTTGCTACCAGAAGCATCAGAAAGTTAGGAAGAAAGCGCATCAGGGTCAAAATGTTAGCCAAAGCCCAAACTGTCAACTCAGGTGGCTCTGCGGTTCTGGGTGGCTCAGGGTGGGTCTGCTGGCCTGGGTGGTTATAGTGGCTCTGGGTATCTGGTGGCTCTGGTGAGTCTGGTACTCTGGGTGGTTATAGTGGCTCCAGGTGGGTCTGGTGGTCAGGTCTGGTGGTCTGTAATTCAGGGCTTGGGTGGGCCTGGTGGCGAGGGTGAGCTCCAGGTTTCTAGGGTGGCCACCAGGGAGTTCTGGGCCGAGGGTACCCAGCCAGGGAGCCCAGAGCTTAAGCAGGTGAGCCTGAGGAGCCAGCCAGGCTCAGGGTGACCACCAGACCCAGCCAGAGCCACCAGACCCACCCAGAGCCACCAGACCCACCCAGAGCCACCAGAACCACCCAGAGCCACCAGACCCACCCAGAGCCACCAGACCCACCCAGAGCCACCAGACCCACCCAGAGCCACCAGACCCACCCTGAGCCACCAGAACCACCCAGAGCCACCCTGAGTTGACAGTTTGAAGCACAGCTAACATTTGACCCTGATGCCTTTCTTCCTGGCTTTCTGCATGATCTTCTATTGTAAAGCACAGTCAGAGAGTCACGTCAGGTTATTGATCAGAGCAAAGGAATGTTCCAGGAATACATTGATCATCTTTAAAGTGAGTAGAGTATATGGAAAGTAGTTAACAGCAGAAAAAACTTTGAAAACTACTAGCAGCACATCTGTGTCATGGGAAAGCTTTTGCTAATTCACTGGAATCCATCAGTTCCAGTTTCATGTCTTCATTTAGGGTGATGCAGGTCTTAACAACGCTCCCTGTGGAGCTCTCTCTGAACCAATATGCATTTCCAAATGCTACACTAATGTAGAGAAAGGAAGTTATTATACAGAATGTCAAAAGGAAGCCATTGTGAATTTATCTTAAAGTATATAGAACTCAAAAGTCTTCAAGTTTGTTTACAAATCAAGATGTATTTCAATAAGTTTAAAAATATTAATTTTTTTATGCTTATTTAGTTAAAAAAATTATATTAGTGATAATAGATTTTTTGTTAGAGTGCCCTAAAAGGTCAGCACTCTGTTCAGAAGGTTCACACTGAATAAAGTTGTATTTAGGATCCATAATGAATGTTAGCAGCATATAATGGTGGCAAGGATGAACGATTCCAGTTTGCTAGTTTGAAATATTTCTCAAAAAGTGCAGTTTTTTCCAAACATGTAATTCTAACATTTTGAAGTTAAATTTTTCTTATTCTTACATTTACTTATTTTTACATTAATATTATGTGTGATAATGGGCAAAAACTACTTCTGGTGCTGTCTCCAAACTGTGCCGTTAAACCCACTGCAAAAAAGAGCAAACCAAGCAAAACTTTATGTTGTTTTTGCAAATCTTTATAAATAAGAGTATAACTGATAGAACTTTCTTACATTACATACCACAAATACAATGTTTCTCAGTCATCATAAGCTAGGAATGGACATCACATGCAGTGTAATTTTGTTTAATTTGCATATTTATGAGAATGAAAATAAAACTGAGTTTGTGTGTGCACATCCCACACAGTTCAAAGCTTTTCTAGAGGGACTCGGAAGTAAATTTGAGCTATTTGCAGGTAACTTCCAACAAAAATAAATGTATGCAAGGGGTCACTGTACCCCTTGCATTTATCCCTGCAGAAATAAAAGAATATTTTGATAAATGTTAGTAAATGTGATTTTTAATCAACCCATGATGTGATCTAGTCTGGTGTTGACACTTATTACCCAACACGTGAATCCTTCAAAGTATTTGATCATATTTGATATTTGCTGCAGTTTCAGGTTGTGCCTATAGTTGTAATTATTTATGCTTTCAGTAGGATGTTGTTGAAAATCTCCTTGCTTAACAACTACTGTTCAATGTAAATGTAAAGAAATTTGATTTCAAAGCCTAAAGTCATTTGTCAATGGAAACTTATGTCCATTTATTTGATGTTGTGAAATGTTATTGACCTTATTTACCTTTTCTTTTTCTGGAATATAACATTTAAAGTGAGGCTGTACTGGCACAAGTCTGAGCAATCTGGAAGCACAACCTAGATCCACGCAAGAAATGAATCAACCCCAAAACATTCCAACAAATCTCATTTATTCACTGGAAATTAATTGAACTGTCCTTCACTTAAAAATTGATTGAGTTTGCCGTTTAAAATGTTGATCAATTTCCAAGTTTAGGACGTGAGAAGCATTACGTGTCCGTGGTCCATCCTTGAGTCTGAACTGCTTTCGATGTCGTTGCTATGGTTTGATAGCATTATTACTATCAAACGTGTAAGTAGTTTTATCAAGTGTTCATGTGTTGATTTAGTCTTTCACTTATTCAAACCATGGTGAAAGCTTTTCTGTAAGAACCTTTGGTGTCTTGGATGGGTCTGCACAATACTACCTATTGTTTCAAAGTTAATGACACTGAAAGTGAATAGCTCAGAGAAAATTATTTAAATACTACGTATTTCTAATAGTAGTATTTAGTATTCTTTCTATAGTATTAAACATTATGTAGATATTTCTCTTCTTGTATAGCTTTTATTTACTTTGGCTAAATGTGAGTGTTTGCCATAGCAACTATATACAGTAGTGTACTGTCAGGGTGGGGACTGGCTCTCCGGTCAGGCCTATGAAGGGATCACTGTAACCGTCAGAGAGCATCAGGTCCATCTAGGATCATTTATGGTCACTTTGTGTCCAGACACGTTTAAATGCTGAAACTCTTCCAGTGGGTTTGTTTGAGAAACTGGTGCTGATATGGAAATGACATCATGCCAAATTAGAAAACAAATTGCTTTGTTGCTAACTACCATTAGCAATTCAGGCCAACAGAATTAATTTTCTCTGTTTTATGTTAAAAGGTTAAAGAGACATGTTCATATGTAGGGGTTATAAATGTGATACACAATGTTAAAATACTGGGACCTTCACTGGATTTTATATGCAGCCACATAGGATAGTGAACTAAGGGCTGTCCTGGCTGAAGGAGGCATTCTTGGTACAGTACGAGTGTAAAAAATTTACCTACAATTTAACTTTGAAGTATATAATGTATCGCATTAAAGCTAACAATTCATGTTGAAAGTTTCAGCCAGCATGGATGTCTGGTTGGATCCCAGTCAGATGAAGACTGGAGCAGGCCAAAGTTTCTCCAGTTGAAGCTATGATCTCAAACTCCTGTCCTGAAGGGCCGGCAGGAGACCCTAAGGGCCCCTGTGTCTCACACCAACATTCATCAGCAGAGCTCTGTGGAATCTTATCGCATGCAGTTTAGCAATTTACACTATTTCCAGTGTGTAGGACAAGGGACACATCTGAAGGTGGCAGGACACGGCCTTCAAAGACTGGAGTTTCTAGTTGCAGCACATTTCATCTGTTCCGATTTGTACATTGGATCAGATGCCAAATCGGATTGGGTGAGTCTTGACCTTAACAGTGTATCTCAGTAGATTTGATGCTACTGAATTGTGTCTACTAGTGAAAATGTTTTTATTGCTCTTGGGTGCATACAATAAAGAGCCTTCCATTGCTATCTGTTCTGCTTTAGGCACTGGGTTTCAAATTTGAACCTTGAACATGATTCCAGGTCCAATTTCCACATTCTGAAGCAAAGGAAATAAATCATATGAAATGTAACAAACTAGAAAACTCTCATATTTTTGTGTATTTAATAAGAGGTTGCTGAACTATCAAACTATACTGAGGGCTTTTCCTGAGGGCTTTACACTCTTGATGTTTTATGGACTAAATAACAGTCTTTTCTCACAGAGCTGCTGCAGTGTTCCCTTTATCAAGACACTGCCTCTAGACTGTTAAGGACAAATGTCCAAGAATGTCTCACACAAGTCCAACATGGTCCAGATTTGAATTTCTAAAATGTTGCTGCTTAAAATGTTTTTGAAGGTTTAGTGTGGTTTTAGCTTTTTTTTTTTCTTTAAGATATTCTTATTAATGTGAGCCTTGCTGTTTCTATTGCTGAAAAAATAAATATTTATATCTTTTTACTTTTCCCTGTAATGTGTTCATGAGCTCAGACTAGAGGCCCAGGTGTCGGCCTGGTTCTCCTGGTTCCATGTAGGTTTGCTCATTGTTCTAAAGTGTTAGCCAGCCTGCTGATTCTGATATCAGGTATGTTGGAAAGAACAGACATTTGGAATCTGTTTCTAAACTTGTACAAGTTTGACTATAAGTGTCCTGACACTGGAACATCAAAAAATTAAGATCTTGAAGAAGTCCAATTCAATTCAGTTTATTTATATTGCACCAAAATTCACAAAAAATGTTTTCTCCAGGGACTTTACGAAACAGTCATTTCAGTTCCATCACACACACATTCTAATTGATTCTAATTATCAAACAGCACCATATGCTCAACTAGTTATTCAAAATAGCTTAAAAATTTCTAAACCCAACAGAGCATCAAGTTATTGACTTGCAGCAAACCCTCATACTGAACATGCATGTAGTGACAGTGGAAAGGAAAAAGTCCTTTTTAACCGGAAGAAACCTGCAGCAGAACCAGAACCAGTACAAGCACCCATCTTCCACACTGAGTTCAAAGTTTATTTTTGTCATTCATTTCAGAAAGTGAAGCTCACATCAATAAATTTAATCACATAGAGGGAAATATTGTTGTAATTTTGATGATTATGGCTCCCACCTAAAATTCAATGTCTCAGAAAATGTGAATATTACAAAAAGGAAAATATTAGAATCTTATGGTGAAACTGACACCATAATAAAAGAATTAACCTGCAAACAGCTGAAGGTTTCCTGAACGCTCTCTCACTCTGGGTCAGTCGGCTACACAATCTGCTGACTGGACAGATGGCCAGAAGACAGTCATGGATGGCGTCCACAAGGAGGGCAAGACACAGCAGGTCAATGCTGAAGAAGCTGGTTGTTGCATCCAAGCATATTCATAGAAAATTGAGTGGAAGGAAGAAGTGTGCTACCAGAAACAGGGAGGACTGGTCTGACCTTTAACCCCAGAGAAAATGTTAATGTTAAGAGAAAGATGAGGTTTCAGACCCAACAAGGTAGCTATCAAAGCTACCTTGACTTCATTCCATCTGATCAGAACCACAGGCTGATCTCCTTCATGCTGCAGTAATTCATGTTAAAGGAGCCACAACCAACAACTGAGAGCAGAGAAATTAACCGACTTTTCAGCAGCCTCATATTTGTTTAAAACATCCTTTTTTATTAATCTACTGTAATTTTCAGAGACACTGCAATTTTGGTTTTCATTATCTGTGAACTGTAAGCAGCAAAACTGCAAGACACAAGGACTTCAACTATTTCACTCTCTATGTGTAAAGTGTCTGTTCCGACAAGAAATATTCAACTTTTTCACAATATTCAGATTTTGAGAAGTATGTCTCTGTTTCTGAAGCCAGTGTATCATATACTGTTCATGTATTTTCCGCTTTATGATTTTGACTTGAAACAATAAGCGTTTCAGATTGTCTTTATATAGAGAAGCATAAAGCCTTCAGAGATGGAAAAAAAACTTGTATTTTTTTAATATGACAGTAACAGTGATTAATCACTGTAACGCAAGATGTTTTTTTTGTTGTTTTTTTTTATTTCTTCTCCCTTCTTGGAATTAGAACAGAAGCATTTATTCTGTTCTAATTCCTCTCAGATGAAGAGATTGTGTCAAACTGGGATTTTTCTCAGCTTGTTTCCTGCTTTCACATCATCTTTGCTGTTATTTGCCAACATGCAGACCACGGAGTGTTTTAACAGGATGACCAGCTCAGACATTGAACTGGGATCAAAGTTAAACAAGGGAAATGTGTGTAGGTTGCGCTTGAGCTGACACTGTCATCCATAAGGCAACTTCCATATTCAAAGTGTCACATGAAAACAAACCCTGCCTTGCTTAGAAGAAACAGAAAGGTTTGTACATGCAGTGGAATTCAGACTAGCTGTACTGTCACTGATCGGTTCAGTGTACCGATACTGACAAATATCAAAATTTCTGTGTTGCAGTGGTGTTTCTGTAACAAAATAAAGGTTTGATACCAAAATGACACTGTCAGTAAAATCTTTGTTATATTTCTCTGATCTGCATTTATTGGAACAGAATCTGTATTTTGTTTCTACAAAAAGACACTAAAAACAAATCAATTCTTGTTGCTGACAATCCATTGCTTGAGAGAGTGAGACATTTAAAAAAATGAGCAACACCCTCTAATATTTCTGACACTTTGTGTTGAGAAAATTGTGCTGCAGTGAAGCTTCAACAAGAACAGTGAATCTGGTCAGAAGTAAGGGGAAGATTTAAACCTGTTAGAGCTGTAAAGAGCCACAAATCTTCACTAGGCGGAGATTTACCTCTGAACATACTGCGACAGCTGCAGTGGAACAGTCTGGGTCAGGGATCTGCAACCTGCAGCTCCACATTCTCTACAAGAAACTGTTATCAGAATGATAAAGAAATTTGGATAAAACTTTATTTGACGGGTTGTGAATAAACAACCCGTCATAAACATGACATCGTCATAAACATGACATGACACCGTCATAAACATGACATGTCATGAACATGACATGACACCGTCATAAACATGACATGACACCGTCATAAACATGACATGACGCCTGTCATAAACATGACATGGCCTGTCATGAACATGACATGAAGCCTGTCATGAACATGACATGACACCTGTCATGAACATGACATCTGTCATAAACATAACATGACATGAGCCTGTCATAAACATGACATGAAGCCTGTCATAAACATGACATGAAGTCTGTCATAAACATGACATGACACTGTCATAAACATGACATGAAGCCTGTCATGAACATGACATGAACCGTCATAAACATGACATGAAGCCTGTCATAAACATGACATGACGCCTGTCATAAACATGACATGACGCCTGTCATAAACATGACATGACGCCTGTCATAAACATGACATGACACCGTCATAAACATGACATGACGCCTGTCATAAACATGACATGACGCCTGTCATAAACATGACATGACGCCTGTCATAAACATGACATGACGCCTGTCATAAACATGACATGACGCCTGTCATAAACATGACATGAAGCCTGTCATGAACATGACATGACGCCTGTCATAAACATGACATGACGCCTGTCATAAACGTGACATGAAGCCTGTCATGAACATGACATGACGCCTGTCATAAACATGACATGACGCCTGTCATAAACATAACATGATGCCTGTCATAAACATGACATGACACCTGTCATAAACATGACATCGTCATAAACATGACATGACGCCTGTCATAAACATGACATCGTCATAAACATGACATGAAGCCTGTCATAAACATGTCATCGTCATAAACATGACATGAAGCCTGTCATGAACATGAGTAAGTCTTCTTGAATATTTATAAAGTGTCATTCTGTAATACTGACACTTTTAATACAAAGTTGACATCATTCAAAATGTCTTCATTATGACAACTTGACATTAGTAAGAAATTATGATCTGACATAAATTTGTTATAAAAGTATTACTGATTAAACTTTAAAAATTATGTAGCTTTATGTCATTAAAGTTAAAGTTGTTTTTTTTTTCTTAAAGAAATGTCATAAAATGTGGATGTTCTGGGTGAAACCTGCCTCTGATGAAGGGAACTGATGACCCTCTGATGACCCTCTGATGTCCCACTAATGACCCCATTGCTGACCCTGCAAGAAGAAGCGTGTTAGGAACACACAGACGGATGGGTGAATGTTCCATTATATTATTAAAGTTCTTGATTTTTCTTAAAAAGTCATGAACTTTGCAAAAAACAAACAAAAAAAAACAAAACATAGTTTTAGAAGGGCTTTACAGTGGCGCAGTGGGTAGCGCTGTTGTCTTGCAGCAAGAAGGTCCTGGGTTCGATTCCCGGCCCGGGGTCTTTCTGCATGGAGTTTGCATGTTCTCCCTGTGCATGCGTGGGTTCTCTCCGGGTTCTCCGGCTTCCTCCCACAGTCCAAAAAACATGACTGTCAGGTTAATTGGCCTTCCCAAATTCTCCCTAGGTGTGAGTGTGTGTGTGCGTGGTTGTTTGTCCTGTTTGTCTCTGTGTTGCCCTGCGACAGACTGGCGACCTGTCCAGGTGAACCCCGCCTCTCGCCCGGAACGCAGCTGGAGAGGAACCAGCAACTCCCGACCCCGTTAGGGAGAAGGGTGACGGAAAATGGATGGATGGATGGACATAGTTTTAGGATTGGCTTTACTACAATGTTTTTATTACTTTTTCTTGAGTAATATAAATATAAATATGAGGTGTTGCTACCCTTGAGTAAACTTTGAAAATTCTTCACAGTCAGTAACATCACTGAATAAAGACCAAGATTGTTTTAACCAAAACCTTGAGACACAAAATACTCCTACAGTTTTTGTTAAAGTGAGACCTCCTGTTTACACACAAGCTTTGTTCTGACGTTAGTTTTAATTTATGTGTCATTTTCTTTCCAATCATGCTGTGCTTTGTGTGGATCTGTCACATAAAATCCCAGTTAAAATGTGTAAAAAAAAAGTTAAAGGGCTCAAGAACGCTTAAAAACACTGTAAATGTGATAATCGCTATGAAAAGCTTTGATTTCTGCGGCCATTGCTTCTTATCAAAGTGATGATTAGCCTTAGATTGCCAGCTCACATGCTAATCACAGAGGAAGGGGATGTGTTAATGGAAGTATTCCCTGCCATTAATAACTAAATGAGTGACAGTGATTAGGGCCAATGTGGAACTTTGTAAGGTCACTGAAATCTGGATTGGTTTGAGTCAGGAGAGAGAAAGAAGCACAGCAGTGTTTCGTGCCTGTTAGAGTGGGTTGAGCTTTTCAAGGAAAGCTTCTTCACCCCCTCAGTCAGAGGGAAGGACAGCCTGGAGGGACAGAGCTACTGACCTGATTTCTGTGCAGACGCAGGACTGGTGTGGGAATGATGACCTCCACATCACCTGATTCGGTATTTAAATCAAAAATATACAAAAGCATTCCTTCTGTCTTCCTCGTTCCCTGGTTTCCACTGGATCTCCACTCTGCAGCTGCAACTCTGCAATTTGAGCTGAGTTTCCATGGCAATAAGAGGAGTGAGCGCTGGGAAGCCAAACAAACTGGGGGCGGGTGCAGGGACACCAGAGACATTTTGGTATAGGAATGCAATCTCTTCATGTCTTTATGTAGTGTGAGCTTTACATAACCATGTGTGTACACATTTGTACAAACACACACACGTGACCATTACAATGCTGTATAAGCTTTGATTGGCTGGTCAAAAATTCACCATGGCAACAATGCCAAGGAGCTCACTTTACCACAGTGTTGTACACGAACACACACTGCAAAAAAGGAAGAGATGCAGTGAGGCAGGCCAGACCTGACTGAAGCTGCAGAGGAGTGTGTTTTAAAGGGCAAACATCATTCGTCTGGGGCCCCAGGGCAGAACCGGGGCCCAACCAACACTGCTTTTTGATGACAAATTTTATTTCACAAAATTTGCCTTGATGTATTTTTTTATTTTCTGATGTGGAGGCAGCCTCAACAAGCTCTGACCAGAACGGGCGCCTGTTTGGTCACATACTAGAAAATAAAGAGAGCAAAGGACTTTTAAATTATTTCTTATTTTTGTATTTTTGTATCCTGTGTCATCTCGAGGATGACACAGGATGAACTCTGCTTCTATCTGATGGTTTCCCTAATAGTTTACATTTTTGGTGTATTGATGGATCGAGTCACTTTTCCATTTAAGCTCACCACTCAGGTACACACATTTACAAATCAAAATGTAAATGATTTGTAAATTTGTAAATGTTGGACTCAAACCTACAACCTTCTGATTGCAGGAAGGTTGTAGGTTTTTCTCTTTCCATCAACTGGTTCTCACCAGGCTGCTTCAGTTTATGTTCAGCTTGCACTGTTTTGGTGCTTTGGTTTTAAAATGAACACAGAAAAGCTTTTGTCTCACGATGGGTTTAGCAGCTAATTACCTCTGATCCCCCAGTAGTCCTCCAGAAGACTTTGATGCAGAAAAGGTGAATCAGTACCATGAAGGTGAGCTGCAACTAGAAATCCAAGGTGTTCTTATCAACAAAATCAAACATTTTCAAGAGCTTTTTTTCTTCTTTTAAAGTTAGTCCTTCCCAGTCTGATTCCGAAATACTGACCCGTCTTTATATTTGGATTTTAAAAAGTACATGTTTTGGAGCCCCATTGACTAATGATGATTAAAAAGCACTGAAGTAACAACACTGTAGTAAAGATCAGCTTTCTCCAACTAAAGGAGAAACAAACAAGAAGAAATTGTTGAATAGGGGTTTGAAAACAAACTGAGACAGAATGTCAGTTGTGGTTCATCTTCAGTTGACAGAAGATGAACCACATATTCTGGTGGTTCATCAGAGATTGGTCTCCATCTCGTAGCATAAGCTACGAGATGGAGACCAATTTTACTAAATCTAAGATCCCTAGGAGAGAGAGCTCGGATGACACCTTCTGGCCAAAGTTGCTATGACACTAGAACGCAGAGTGAAATATTTTAGATTTTTCTGTTTTATAGTTCATAACGTCTTATAATGTGTTATGATCTCAGAAGATTAGAATAGAACATGAGATCAATAAAAAAAGAATCTTTAACCCAGATAATGTGTTTTTTTAAAATTGTGTCTCCATGTACATTATATGATGTGCTTAATGAGGGGAATTGAAAAGATTGTACTTGAAGGAACACATGCATTTTGAGTACACACTCAAAATGCACTCAATGCATTGCATTCAGTACATTGAGATGCAAACTCAATGGAAACCAAAAAAGTGAATGCATTTCATTTGAAATGCATTCACTTTTTTTTTTTTTTTGGTTTCCACTGAGAATGCAAACTGAATGCATTATCAGTTTGCATTCTCAAACTGCAAATGCTAGCTCTTTCTGTTCAGCATTTTTAGCATGAAAATTGCAGTGATTTGCTGGAAGAAAAACTAAACAAAAGTCTCAACCTCATCACACTAGTTATTGATCCGACACCAATAGTATGAATATTCAGATCAATTTGTCTGGGCCTAGCAGGAAGTGCTTCAAAAGGTTTTGATAGAAGCTGCGACAGAAGAGGACACGAATCCCCAAATCCCCATCGACTGGTCCTTCACATTGGACCTGAAGAAGCCTGGGTTCTGTGCATCTCCACTGTTTCTCCACATTTTTGGACCTTGATTTCAAAATAAAATACAAACTTTACTTTCATCTGAAAGAGACTTTGGATTACTAAGAAACTGTCCAGCTCTTGGATTCATCTCAGGTTCTGTGTTGGCTCAACCCGAGGAATCGGCCCGTCACCCAGAAGCGTCTGAATGTGGTGGTTTTTGAAGTGGTGACGTCAAGCAGCCACAGGTGCAATATTCCTTGCACCTGCGTACTCTGCATTGAACGACTGGATAAAATAATATTTCAGTTTCAAGTGAACCGTTTTCCTCATAAGGGACATCTGTGAGTATGTTGGTGCCATGTATGCCTGTATACAAATATGCCCCTTATTATTGTTACTTGTTTTTTATTTTTTATTTTATTTTATTTTATTTTTTTGCTTAAAAAAAGGGCTAATTAAGTCCATAACATCCTAAAATTGTAAGTCATACTTTTTTCTTTGCCATTTTTCTGTACTCTTTAAAATACAAGTGCTTTCTCTGTTTAATTGCTCTGTTTTATTGTTTTTTGTAGGTTTCTGTAAAGTGCAGTGAATGGGAATGTTCTGTTGTTGATCCTCACTGTTCTTAGGAAGGAGAAATGTCAGTTTGTCTGCAGTAATACTGGACTATTGTGATATTGTATAAAACAATACTCTGACTTTGGTGAAATATTTTTCACATTTACTCTGAAATACAAGGCTTCCTCCTGGACTCTGTTCTTCCATGGATAATCGACTGTTGTTCTGACAGTCAAATACGTTTACAGATCTATGCCTGTTTTCCTAGATAAAATGTATTAATGCCATGTTGTCATTTTTGATACCAGTGAAAAAAACTTTTAATGGTATGTTATGATGTAGACCTATCAGAGCAAAAAATGTAGATGAATTAACATTGATTCCATACTTTTGATTCAATATACAAACACAATGCAAAAGTAGATCCACATACAGGTGATGGTTGAAATGTAGACACAGGAGTTTGTTTGACTGAGGGTGTGTGGCCTGAACCTCTTGGCTCAAACTACAAGAGTTTGAACCTTTATACTCTGATCATAGGCTTGATATGAATGATGGTGTGTTATTAAAAGTCAGAAAAAAGCTGGACACATTAATGTGTTGTCCCAAACATTTTATTGTAGCTTCCAGAACAGTTTTTACAGAAAACAATGCCATTTCAAAAATCAAAAACAAACCATGCTGGAATGACAATAATTTATTCACCACAGTCACTGTCCAGAGAAGAGCAGCAGTTCTGCAGACTGAAACAGAGAACATAAACAGAGGCAGCTAGTCAGCCTCCTCTGAGGCGGTCAGGCTGAGAATCTATCCCACTCATTAGTGATGAAGGTCTGGTTCACAGGGATTCTCTGGTGTGACCTGGCTGATCTGTGCCTTTAACTTATTGTGCTACTGTTTATTTCATAACACACTGAAAGTGGCCTGGTCCCTTCAACCTGCCTGTCACACAGCTTAAAACAGGCTTCATGTCGTTTCTCTTGACTTTTAGAAAGGTTCATTTAAAAAATCTAGAAGCTCTTTTAGTAAGGCTTGTAATGTTCAACACTAAAAAGGTCTTTCAGTTCACAGCCACTTACAAAGAGTGAGGAAGAAAAAATAATACCAGTTAGTGTTTCAGGACAAAAACACAGCTAGCACACATTCCCAACAACGTGTTGAGGTTAGAGACACCAAAGCTGCTTTCCAATGTGGTTGTGCAGGAACTGAACCGTTTCATCAGTGTCTCTGATTGGTAGTGTGTCAGTGGATTTCAGTGATGGATGCTCAGTTTACAAGTCAGCTTCTGCAGTATTCAGAATACAGTTTTGTATACTTACATTAAAATCAATCATGGTTGGATTTGTAGGAAAATATTTAATCAAGTTTGTATTGTAGCTGAAGCTAAGGGTGTCCCGATCCGGTATCAGGACCTGATCCGATAAATTAGCATCACATTAAATCGGCCTGCATTTAAAACCTCTGACAGAAGCACAATGATATTAAGCATTCTAAGCATTTAGCCTGCCCCAGTATCTCCATCCACAGACAGACACATTTAATGATAAATGAGTCAGTTGTTCTCATACCTGTTGTTGACTACTGGACTAAAATCACTTGATCAAGCCTTTTCAAACATTGCACACTACAATGTAGTAGTGCCCACTCCCTCTGCCCCTGGACTGGGCAGAGGGAGGTGTAGGGGTGGTGAGTATTAAAGTATGCTTAAGCTTTGATGACATTGCCTCTGGTTAACATCAGTATCAGCCAAAACCGATAAAGTTGTATCAGGACACCCCTGGCTGAAGTTTCCTCGAAAACATAATGGTTGATCTGTTTGATGCCCCATGAGTCAAAACAAGAAGAATGATTAGATGTCATGGAGTGAAAATTCTTCAGTGCAGCCTGAATCCACAGCTGGCCTGTGTCTGGATGTCTGACAGTTCGCACTTCATGACCTGAAGCTTCACTTTAAAACTTGTGACAACTTGTTTTCTGGTCAGGTGATGATACCAGAGAAATGGAGCTTACAGAGCAAATAGTCAGTCAGACACACTGAGAGGAGGAACAAGAGGTAAAGTCTCAAACAAAGACATCCTGATTGCAAGGGCTCAGAAAGAACTGATTGGATAAACGCTCAACAGACAACTCAATCTCATACACATTCACACACACGTATAGTTTTCTGCCAGAGTGCAGGTCCTAGCATATGGCTCATCCAGGAGTGGTCATTTATCTGGCCTGGAGTGGGCAGAGGGAGGTGTAGGGGTGGTGAGGTGAACGCTGCCTCACCTTTGCATAGAATCAGAAGAGTTGAACTCAACATTTACATGAAAGAAGGAACAGAGCCAACCGGACTGACTGCATGAACAGAGAACGAGGTTCTAATCAGAAGACAGGAAATGTGCTCTGGCAGCATTCAGACCAACATTTCAGATTAAAGTTTGACTTCATTACTAACATCAATGAAACTGCAGCAGAATCTGGCTCTAAAACAAAATTATTATACAGAGACTCAAAAATGAAGCTAAGAAATAGTTCGATATTGTAGGTATCAAACATGCACACATATCCCAAACATTCCCCAAACTCCGAGCAACTTATGGTGCTAAATTAAAAAAAACACAACAATAAACAAACAAAACAAAAAAACAAACAAAAAAAAAGCAAAAAGGAATGATGAAAATATAGGAAGGGGAAAAACAAACAGGAATACCGTTTAGTAAACAATTTATCCAAAGTCTCACATTTTTACTAAAGGAACATTTTAAAAAGAGGAAATGAAGATGGGGTGGGGTTGTCACGGAGACTTCTCTGTACGTGGAGAAATGCATGACTCTGAGCGAGTTCAGATCGCGCTGATCCATCAGTGGCTCCATCTGCACAGTGAGCGCTGCTACCTCTACGTCTCTGCTGGAAGGAAGAAACAGAGTTAGTAAATTCCTTCTGGTAGCTCTTGTTTTGTATCTGAACACAGTAAATATTGGCCAAGATTTATTGCAAGCCTTCATATACATTCAAAGTTACTGTAATAATTTAGCAAGCATGTGTTTTCCCTTAACATTAGTCTTTACAAGTAGCGAGAATGTCTCGTCTGCTGCATCTCCAGGTCCGGGTTTGTGATCTGAACCAGGAGTGGGTGCATGAGAGCAGCTGAAACACTGAGCTTTACATGTTAGGAGGACCAACCACAGAACAGAACTTATGAAGAGGGAGAACAACTTTTCTCAGAATTTCATCTGCGCATAACTAAAGTGAGCATTAATGTTCAGTTTGGAGCCAAATCCAGACAAAATAAACATCTACAAGTTAGCACTAGCGTGTCATGTCTTTCACAGGATTTTTTTTTTCTCCAAAGAGTTTTTTGCATCGCTAGTGGCTCGTATGTTCGACAGTAGGCAGACAGGAAAGAGGGCGAGGAGAGAGGGGAAGACATGTGGCAAAGGTGGTGACGTTTCACAGGATTTAACTCTGACTACCTTCCACATTCTTGGACTAATATAAATTGATGATGCTGTTTATGTGTTGCTGTGGAATATCATCTCTGGTGCTCAGAAATTCAGTCAGCGGCACCTGTATTTGTTGTAAGACTGACTGCTACAGGAGATCCTTCCTGACCACATCACCAACCACAATAAATTTGAAGATACTTGTATAATATGAGTTATAACAGCGTTTAATTTTTGGAAAAAGTCTTTTTGTAATGAATTTGAATTGAATTTAGGGTTGATGTGCAGTGCTAGTTTTAAAGTTCTACTTTGGTTTCCTATCACCAGAGCAGCTTCTATATTGTTTGCTGTGGTTCTTTTACAGGCTTGTGACAAACCTCTTCCGTCTCTTCCAGTAAGGCCAGTGTGTGCCATGCAGCTGTGCTGTTAACAGATTGTTTCAAATCTGTCAAAAATGATGCACTTCTTTGTGCTGGTTTATCACATACAATTGAACCAAATCCTGTGATAGTTCCGGGGGTGTGATTACTTTTGCAGAGTCTCATCTAGAAGTTTAGATGTTAGATGAGCAGTAAAGCCAAGCTAACAAGCCCTCTCTCACTTGGATGGTGGACAGGACTTTTACCTGTGGGCTCATCCTTATGCTGTTCCTCTGTATCAGTAAAGTCTGCTGCTGTTGCTGTCAGTGCATGCACACACACAGGCAGCAGCACGCACGCACACACACACACAGTGAGAAGTGAGCACAGGAAGACCATTCAAATGGGAAGAACGTTTCCAAAGAGTACCCACCTTCCACTGCTTCCTCCTTTACCTCCTCTCTATCTGTAGATTATCAGGGAAACAGAAAGTATGAAGAGAATGGTGCTTGAAGTGCAGGAAGGTCAATAAACACATATTTCAACACCAGAACCAAACTCTGACTACTTGAACTTCAGCTTGAGGTTTTTCTTCCAAGTTCTCCTCTCACCTGGAATTGATTGAGCCTCCTCTAATTCTTCAGGAGTTTCCTCCAGAGCAGCTGCATCTGTGGCTTCTTCAAACTCCCTCCCCTCTTCTACAGGCCCCTCCTCCTCTACAGGCCCCTCCTCCTCTACAGGCCCCTCCTCCTCTACAGGCCCCTCCTCCTCTACAGGTCCCTCCTCCTCTACAGGCCCCTCCTCCTCCATAGGCTCCACCTCCTCCATAGGCTCCTCCTGCTCATCAGCTGCTTCTTCTATGGGTGGTTCTTCTGAGAATGCTTCCTTGTCCTCCACAGCTTGTTTTTCTACAACAGCCTCCTCTTGGAGCTCTGTCTCTTCATCAGCTACATCCTCTGAGTGTCCAGCTTCTTCTTCTGCAGGCCCCTCCCCAGCAGGCTCCTCTGAAGGAGCGTCTCCCATTTCCTCCACAGGTTCTTCCTCTTCTTCTGTGGTAGCTACTTCTTCCACAGCTTCTCCTGTGAAGGTCTCCTCTGCCTCTTCCTGAGCGGGAGCATCCTCCTCCTCCTGCTGAACTGGCTCCTCCAGAACTTCAGCAGGAAGTTTCTCCTCCTCTGTGGGCTGATCAGAGTCCTCGGTCTGTTCTGCATCCCTGGCCTCTTCAGTTTCCTCCTCAGCTGCCTCCTCCTGAGGCAGAAATACTTCACTTTATGAAAAACACACTTACACTTCCTTTTTACAGCTACAGGTGAGGCTCAAGGAAGTAGAACAGCATAGAAATGTTCATTAATTTTAGTAATTCAAAAGTAAACTGAAAGGTCCATTCATTAAACACAGAATAATGTATTTAAGCTTTTATTTCTGAGATCATTAAATAGATTATCAATTATACACAACCCTCAGAATATTTTAATTTTCTGAGAATCTGAATTTCAGGTTTTATTTTGGTGCAATAAATCCTCATCAAACATGACAGAAATAAATGCCTGAAATAGAGCGGTTTGTTAAATCTGTTTATGTTTTTACTCCAGAAATCCACAAGAGTTTCACTTTTAGAGCTGAACTACAAACATCAATCCTTTTTATGCTATTTTAATCTATAGATATGGACTTCTAGAAGGCACTTTACTTAATAGGTAGATTTCAAAAGCAGGATTTTTCTCCCTAGTATTTGCTAAAATTCATAGCTGCACACCTGAACCTAGTTAAGATATGTCCAAACTTCCAGTTGCAGTAGTCACATTAAAAAGCAGTTATTACCACCATGATGTAACAGAATGACCATATCAGACCTCCACAGGTGTGTCTTCCTGTGCAGCAGGAAGCTCCTCCTCCAGCACCTCTGGATCCTCCTCTATCACCTAAAACATCATGTAAATGTTACACACTTGAAATCAAACATTTAACTAAACTGATAAGAAAAGTTCTGAACTGGAAGCAAGACTAATATGTATTATGTTACATATACAGGTCCTTCTCAAAATATTAGCATATTGTGATAAAGTTCATTTTTTTCCATAATGTAATGATAAAAATTTAACATTCATATATTTTAGATTCATTGCACACTGACTGAAATATTTCAGGTCCTTTATTGTCTTAATACAGATGATTTTGGCATACAGCTCATGAAAACCCAAAATTCTCAAAAAAATTAAACGAGCTATGAACCAAATCATCTGAATCAACAAATTAACTCTAAACACCTGCAAAAGGTTCCTGAGGCCTTTAAAACTCCCAGCCTGGTTCATCTCTCAAACCCCAATCATGGGTAAGACTGCAGACCTGACTGCTGTCCAGAAGGCCATCATTGACACCCTCACGAGAGCAGGTAAGACACAGAAAGACATTCCTGAACGAATAGGCTGTTCCCAGAGTGCTGCATCAAGGCACCTCAGTGGGGAGTTTGTGGGAGGGAAAAAGTGTGGCAGAAAACACTGCACAACAAGAAGAGGTGACCGGACCCTGAGGAAGATTGTGGAGAAGGGCCGATTCCAGACCTTGGGGGACCTGTGGAAGCAGTAGACCGAGTCTGGAGTAGAAACATCCAGAGCCACCGTGCACAGGCGTGTGCAGGAAATGGGCTACAGATGCTGCATCCCCCAGGTCAAGCCACTTTTGAATCAGAAACAGCAGCAGAAGCGTCTGACTTGGGCTACAGAGAAGCAGCACTGGACTGTTCCTCAGTGGTCCAAAGTACTTTTTTCGGATGAAAGCAAATTTTGTATGTCATTCGGAAATCAAGGTGCCAGAGTCTGGAGGAAGACTGGGGAGAAGGAATTTCCAAAATGTCAGAAGTCCAGTATCAAGTACCCACAGTCAGTGATGGTCTGGGATGCCATGTCAGCTGCTGGTGTTGGTCCACTGTGTTTTATCAAGGGCAGGGTCAATGCAGCTATCTATCAGGAGATTTTGGAGCACTTCATGCTTCCATCTGCTGAAAAGCTTTATGGAGATGAAGATTTCATTTTTCAGCACGACCTGGCACCTGCTCACAGTGCCAAAACCACTGGTAAATGGTTTACTGACCGTGGTATCACTGTGCTCAATTGGCCTGCCAACTCTCCTGACCTGAACCCCATAGAGAATCGGTGGGATATTGTGAAGAGGAGAGATGTAAGACCCAACACTCTGGATGAGCTAAAGGCCGCTGTCGAAGCATCCTGGGCCTCCATAACACCTCAGCAGGGCCACAGGCTGATAGCCTCCATGTCACACCGCACTGAAGCAGTCATTTCTGCAAAATGATTCCCGACCAAGTATTGAGTGCATAACTGTACATAATTATTTGAAGGTTGACGTTTTTTGTATTAAAAACACTTTTCTTTTATTGGTCGGATGAAATATGCTATTTTTTTGAGATAGCAATTTTGGGTTTTCATGAGCTGTTTGCCACAATCATCCGTATTTAGACAATAAAGGACCTGAAATATTTCAGTTAGTGTGCAATGAATCTAAAATATATGAATGTTAAATTTTTATCATTACATTAATGAAAATAATGAACTTTATCACAATATGCTAATATTTTGAGAAGGACCTGTATATGTAACCTACATTAAAGAGTATTAGTCTGGGAACATGGGGTGAAATGTTTCTCCTCAATAAATACACAGCAAAGGAAAATACCCTGGCTCCAGTCTTAAGGTTTTACTTCAGTAATGAAGAATCTCACCCACTCTAGTGAACCTGACTGGGATTAACGTCCAGCTGGTGGGCACAGAATGTGTGGACAGGAGTGTCCAGCATGAGCGTGGCTAGCTTTTCTAAGATGGTTTCTGATGACTTTCTTGGAACTAATTTGGGTCAGTTGTAGCATAAAACTCCAGCAAGTCAGCTAATAAGCTCTACCACCCATAATTCCTTTGGTTTCTGGTCAATCAATCAATAAATGACAAAATATTTCAGTTTCAACATGTAAGTAGACAGAGAACATCCCAAAATGAAAAGTGAGCTGGAGATTAACTTGCTGGACTGTTCTAACCTCGGGAATCTCCTCGGGTTCTGGTTCTGGTTCCACCATCTCAGGCTCAGCAGGTACTTCAGGTTCAGCTTCTAAGACAGAGAAGCAAAGAAATGTTCTATGTCCATGAAGCTTTCTGAGTCGGTCAGAACCCCCTCACAGTTCAGACCCATACCTGGATCATTAGAACCTGCTGTATATGGTCCACATTCAGCCAGTGGTGCTGATGCGGGACCACAGATTTCTATTGGCTGAATGTTCGACTATCAGCCCAGAGCAGGAGGTCAAACTCATTTTTGTTTCGTCACATGAATATCACATTTTTAGATCATCAGTGATCAAAAAACAGCTGGTTGTAGCAGAACCTATTGATCAGACGACCCATTAATAAACTGTCCGAAAAAATTGACAAATAGCTGTCTGCTTTTCATTAGTACTAAAAGTTCTAATTGGAGGCCACATAAATAGCTATTTTGGTCTGGATTTTGCCTGCAGGTCTCCAGTTTGACACCTGGCATAGACAATCACTCAACATCCCTGCTAACAACGAGGAGATCTACACTTATTACAATACCATTTGGAGACAGTCACCTAGTGGTGGCGCTGCAGTCTCCTCTGCCACAGCAGCTTCAATCTCATCCTCACTCAGATCTTCCACAGGCTCAGGGTCCGGTTCAACTATGGCTGAGCAAAGATCAGGACATAAAGAGAGTTATAGTTCAGTATCAAAGAGCTGGTGTCTGAAAACTGACGATGAGTCACATGGATCTGCTTATGGATCACAGTATCGCTCAGCTGAATACTGTTAATGTCAAGTTTAAACATTGTTAATCTATAGCAGCATATAATGGTTTCGGAATGACATGTTTGGTATATTGCATCAGTTTTAAATTTGAAACCTGTTATCTTTGGATTTCTCTGTAGATCCAACTAATGAAATGGAACCTAACACTGTCCATGTTAGGACTGGTAACTGAGTGCTTCAGGATCTAATTCTGAACATTTTTATGTTGTCCATAATGTAATAACCCCGTTTCATCCCCTTCATGTAGAAATTTATGTTCGAGTAAAACCAATCGATGTAAATCTATAAACAAAATATCAGATTGCGACAGCAAAAATAAGTTCTGAAAATAGGTAGAACAGGACTGAAAATGAATATGAAAATGAAAGTTAAGTCCAAATATAAAAAGTGCCCATGTGGTTATAATCTAAATTAATTTGATAGCCTGTTACCAGTTCTGAAATGTATCAATATCTTGTTTCAGACAACAAAAATCTTAATCTGCTAAGCTTGAAATACTGTGAGGAACAGTCCTGCTGAGGTCTTCAGTTCAGACCTGCTGCTGAGGGGCAAACCTGGATCATGTGGTACCTTCTGGTGTTGGTTCAGGTTCCGCAGCATCCACAGCAGGAGCAGAATCCTCAGTACGGGTGAAGGCGTCAGCGGCCTTTTCTTTCAGTCCTATATTAAATAATGCACAGATTGTTGGTAGTTCATATGGAAGAGTAAAGAACAGATGAAGAGTGCACATGCTTGTGTAATACTGTGGAGCCTTTCAGAGGTATTCACATCCTGTCATTTTTCCCCTCACTTTGTGACATCATGACCAGAAACGTCTAGATTTCTACCACACTGCAGCAAATTGTGAAGTAAAATGGTTGTTTAATACTGTATGGTGACTTAAAAAGGTCTTTAAAAGAAGAGAGACTTTGTTAATGAGTGAATAATTGATTTTAAAATATTGATCACTGATTATCCAGAAGTAAGGAACTCGGGACTGATTGATTAGTGGTCCACTAGTCTGTTTGAACAACCAGCAGCTTGTCTTCTAGTGTGTTCTGGATTTACCTCCATCCTTCTTCCCATTCGGTTTGACTCCCCCACATTCAGTTCCCTGCTGTGTTCTTTGGACTTCATGCGTTTGTTCACTAAAACCCAACAAGCTACATTTCAGTGCATTCTTAGCAATAAACCCTTGGGCATTTACAGACTTCATTTCCACTATGCTTTTCTGATCAACTTGTTTTAATGGTTTTGGTTTCCTTTGCAGTCAGCAGCCTCTCCCGGTATTATTAAAGTATGGCTCATCACAAACACTTTTTTGTAACTTTGTCAATTCAATAATATTTTTTACAGTAAATTTGAACTGCAATATGTTTTTCCATTTTCTTCACTGTTAACCAACTTGGCTAAGTACAATCCAGGATTTCACACAAACATGTTCGCGTTAAAATGTGTAACTACAGATGCTACTCCAAAGTAATGTCAACAGAATTGTGTATAGAAAATTAAACTGTCATGAAAAACTTGTAAAGTTAACAGTGAAGACCTAAAGCTGATGTTACAGAGTTTCCTGTGTTAAAAAACATGTTTTACACGAGTTGAAACATGAGGACATGGAATAGAATTTGAGAAACATCAGGTCCCATAATATGTTTGAAGCATGTATGTTTTTTCTTTTTTTGCACTTCTGCTCTGAATAGATCAGGGGTGTCAAACTCCAGTCCTCAAGGGCCGGTGTCCTGCACCTTTTAGACGTGCCTCTGCTGCACCAACTGAATAGAATAATTAGGTCATTAAGGATCTGGAGATCTGATCTACACAAGGAGGAGGTAATTAAGCCATTTCATCCAGTGTTTTGTACCTGTGGCACATCAAAAAACTGCAGGACAGTGGCCCTCGAGGACTGGAGTTTGACACCTGTGCAATAAAGCATGTATACTGAGACCAATGCAGTGGAATTCAGTGTTCTTGTGAAGATTCAAAGAACACAAAACCAACAGAAACAAAAATTTAATAAAAGAGTTTTAAACAAGGATGAATTATCTTTATTGGCAAGTGAAAAATCAGTTGATTCCATCTTACAAGCTAGGTCTACTAGATTCTTCAGTCTAGTCAATTCTTTTTGAAAATAAACATTAATACCTCTTTGATATGCTGTGTGTTAGGGATGATGGTGTCATGTCATGTTCATGACAGGCTTCATGTCAAGTTTATGATGGCGTCATGTCACGTTTATGACAGGCGTCATGTCATGTTTATGACGGTGTCATGTCATGTTCATGACAGGTGTCATGTCATGTTCATGACAGGCGTCATGTCATGTTCATGACAGGCTTCATGTCATGTTTATGACGGCGTCATGTCATGTTTATGACAGGCTTCATGTCATGTTCATGACAGGTGTCATGTCATGTTCATGACAGGCGTCATGTCATGTTTATGACGGTGTCATGTCATGTTCATGACAGGCTTCATGTCATGTTTATGATGGTGTCATGTCATGTTCATGACAGGCGTCATGTCATGTTCATGACAGGCGTCATGACAGTCTTATTCACAACCCGTCAAAGTGTTACTGTAAAGGTTAAGCTTCAGAACATACCCATTATGACATTTTTAATAGGGATTTTTTTTTTTATTCTTTGAAAACATTATTTATGGCTTGATTTTTGCC
This sequence comes from Poeciliopsis turneri, assembly GCA_922788865.1. Taxonomy (NCBI): domain Eukaryota; kingdom Metazoa; phylum Chordata; class Actinopteri; order Cyprinodontiformes; family Poeciliidae; genus Poeciliopsis; species Poeciliopsis turneri. Next base: position 31,173 of record CAKLNU010000109.1, on the reverse strand, counting down.
AGTCTGATTTATTTCTCTATAAAGTTCTGTAGAAATAGTCGACACAATTGATCTCACCTAACGCTTTTGTGAAGATTCATATTTTACACTCAGACACTTAAAAATCTATTGAGCAATTAGATTTTTTTAATTCACCAAAAAGAGCAAAATTATGAGATGTTATTGAAGTGTGATTTCATGACTACTTGCTCTGATAGGCTGCATCAGATTCATCACAACAGTGCAAATGGAAGGACTGATCTTTCTATCAGCTGACTGCATTGCCTTCATTTAACAGGTCATATTTAAATAAAACAAGAATCACAGGTGAAACAGATCAGGACCTATAGTCCCTTCATTTAGAGGTTCTGGTATTTATTACACAGGTAACGACTATCCAGTATAACTTATATTGACTGCCAGCCCACCAATCAAAAATGGCTGTGACTGGGAATGCCTTTCTTATAAAATGTACAGAGCTCTGAGTTTATGTTTTGCCTCCTTTAACAGATTTCTCAGCTCTAATTTTCTTCCATTTTTCTTTGAGAGTCAATTTCACTTTTTTTTCATTTTTTACTTCCTTTCCCAGCACTTTTTCCTCTCTTTTCTTTGATTTCTTCTCCCCTCCCTTATCTTTGGTCTCTTCTTCCTTTTCCTCACCATTTTGTTTAACCTTTTCTTTTCGCATTTTTTCCAGAGCTTTTTCCATTTCTTCTTTCTCCATCTTTTCCTCCTCCTCCTTTAGTCTGCTGGCCACTCTCTCCTTCACCCTGGCAGTAATTTCCTTCCTGCCCAGGTCCAGCTCCTTTTCCTCCTCTTCTTTAGCCAGCAGCTGCCTGACTTCAGCCAGAGCCAGCTTAGCCATCTTCTTGGCCTCCACACGTTCATGGATGGTTGCCAGCTGCTGCTTCAGAGCCTCTCGAAGATTTAAGCCAACATCTCTGGGTGAAGGGGATTCTGGGACAGAACCATCAACAACACTGTTTGTTGTGCCACACCAATCAGAGGAAGGATGAGCAGCAACACCATGCTCAGGTTCACAGCAGGCAGCTGTGGGAAAGTCGGTTTAAATTCAGGATCTCCATCCACAGCAAATACAGTTGACACCAGAAGTTTACATATACTGAATAAAAAGACACATTTTTCTTCTCACTGTCTCAAGTTAAACCAGACCAAACTTCTCTCTTTTTTTTAGGTCAATTTGAGTTACCAAAATTGCTTCTATTTTCCAAATACCACAATAATGAGAGAAAGCCTATGAAACATATTTATTAAGGTCTTCAAAATCTGAAGTTTACATTCTTCCTCTGTATTTGGCTGCTTTACCTGGTCCATTCCATCAGACAGAACCGCTGGAACCAAGTCAGGTTTGTAGGCCTCCTCATTCTCTTTCTTCTCTCATTCTCTGCAGAGCAGAGAGACCAGGGCTTACACCTAAACACTGACTTTGTAGTCACTATGTAACCTGGCTGTATCTTGGGGTCATTGTCCATCTAGAAGACAAATTTACAATCAGAGTTTAACTTCCTTTCAACAGAAGAACGCAGCAGCTTCAAGCATTAGTAAATGGTTCCCAGGATGAACCAGACTGGAGCAGCTCCATGATTCTCTTCCTGATATCTTGGCTCATTTCTGCTGACCTTCCCATTGTGTCAAACCAGAAAGTGGTGTGTTTCATGGCCTTGAAATACATCATCATGTATGACTCCCGTTAACTAAAATATGCCAGTGAACCAATCAGAGGTTTCCAAAGCCATGACATCAACATCTGGACATTTCCTCATCATTTAAGGACAGTTAACACACAGTAAGCTTCTGATTTTGAAGACATCCATGAATAAATCTGACATATTCTCTCATGCCTCGATTCATTTATCAAGTAGTCATTCTGACTTAAAGCAAGAGAAGTTTGGTCTGATTCCTTTCAAACCATGTGAAGTGTTCTGTGTATGTAAACTTGTGGCTTCAATTTTAATCTGTAAATCTCAACAGACCAGTAAACTGAGAATTAATTCAAATGAAAACCAAGGACGGGTAGTTTTATTCTCACAGTTTGCTTAGTCCAAGACCAAAACCATGTAGAAGAGGATTATACTCCATGCTACACTTGAACACAGCACATCTTCATGCAGTGGCTGTTGCAACTATACCTTTATTAGCTCCTCTGCACACCCCTTCTGCAGGTTTGTCATCTGATGTTACATAAAAACAAGATTAGGATTTAAAAATACTGCTTCTATTCACCAAATATTTACTCATGTCAGCTTTGTTTCCTTCATGTTTCCTTCTCTCCTTAGCTGAACACACACACAACGAGGAAGAGGGAGAAAAATGAACCAAACTAACCCTGGCAATAAGTCATTTGATACTATATGTAGAAAAACACACAACAGGTGTTCATTACTGACGTTTTCTGAATTTAGTGAGTCGAAACAATTCCAGTCCTGAACAATCTTCTGATCACCTCATGTCTTTATATTACACCTGTAAAAGTTCAGAACTCAAAAGCAATACTGACAAATATTAAATATGAAGATATAAATTTTAGTTGAGGAAAAGTATCAGCCAGTCCCCCTGAATCATTGCTAAACTGTAACATAAAGTAACTGCCAAGTCAACAACAAAAACACCATGTATAAAATATATCTAGGGGTGTAAAGAGATCTTGATGTATGAGACATTAAAACTAAAGCTGCACAATATACCAGCATTCGCCATGTCAGTGTGTGCAATAATTCAGCTAACAAAGAACTTTTGGGAGTGCAGTAATTGTTGGCCAATATATTTCAAGGGTTAGGCACTTTCATTTTCCATGCAAATGTAATGTTTAGTCACCTGGACAGTCTCACAGCAGAAAATGTTCACACTGATGTGTAGCAGAGGCAGGAATATAAGCCTTGTGCTTCTACATGTACCATTTTAATTAAGTTGTTTAAATTCCTGTAAAGTTTTGAAGTGTTCCTAAATTATTTAATGACCAAAAAAAATATCTAAAAAATGTATATTTTTATATATAAAATATATATAAAGCTAATCTTTCAGTTTTGGGTTTTCTGCCTTAAAGGTTTGTGAAGTTTAATTTACCTCACAAGTCAAAGCCTGAGGCGGTTCATTTCACATCAAGAAAAGCCTGTTTTTAAAAGTCAGTTGTAAGCCAAGCATTCTTAACTATTCTAGGAGTTCACTGCAAACTGTGACTCAGAAAAACACACCCTTCACTGTCGCTGAATACACCTGCAGCAGGTTTCAGCTCAGTAAGCCTGTGACTGTCACCGACAGGAAGAACAATTGCTGAGACGGAGGAACTGGCATTCACAACGCCTGTAGAGGGGAACGAATACGTATCTAATCTGCAGATTAAGTGTCTGAAAATCAGTTATGATCCAATGTTTTAGATAAATGCAGCCACCTAGATGAGGCACAGGCCAGGTTAGCAGTTCCTGCTCAGACAGGCACACGGAGAAGATGGAACTGTCAGTGCATAATGTTCAGAGAAAAGAGATCTAGTGAGATCTAGTGAGCTTGCTGTGTGACTAATTCTCAATATATGAAATACTAACTAAAAACACGGCTAGTAAGTATATATGGGAAATAAAGTGTCATCTATCGTAAATGAGAAAAATCGTGGTCATTTGTCATTGGTAATAAAATGGTCACTATTGGTTCAGTGAGTGGAATCATAAATGCTGTGCTCATGTTTCAAAATTTAAACGAATGGAATCATTATTTTGCAAGGGCTAAATGGCAGAGCTGTACTAACAAGTCAGTGTAATGACATCTATATGAACAATTGATTTCTCCAAGCACTGATAAGTTATAAGTCCAAAAGATTTAATTGTATTTTAGATCCAACTTTATTATGAAAGTAGTTAAAACCACAAAATATTGCAGTAAATTTGAGGTTGATATTCCCCATCACAAATGTTAATAATCTGTAATTCGAGTAAATCTCATTAAATTCCCTTTAGCACAATAATTCTGCTTCCTTTGGGGAATAAATATATGGCTTTGTGTCTGGCATAAAATAATTTCATCAATCTGATAATATTTAACAGTTTAGTATGAAGTTGAGATCCATCACACATCGCCAGAGGAAGCATCTCCGGTTGTGGTTTCCACTTTCCTACAGCATTCTGGGTACTAATCATTCATGTACTATAACATTTACATTTTGTTTCATTCCAAATACAAAAGGTTTATTCTTACGAGTGAAGAAATTTTTCTCAATATAAAACTAAAAGTTTTAAACTTGAAAGAGGCATAAAAAAGGCAGAAATACATGCAAAGTGTACAATTGTGTAGAAGCTGATTTCAGTTCAGGTTTCTGGCATGCAGCGGAGCCTCAACACATTTCATGATTTTTACTGTGTTACTGGCTGTTGTCAATAGGCTTGTGCAGAAAATATACAGTGACTGGCCAAAAAACAAAAAATTTATGAAATAATTGCCACCAAAATGGTCACTGACATTTGTTCGGAGTGACCTTAGCTCACCGCTGTGGAGTTGCTTCTATAAGCTTCTGCAAAGCCACCAGATTTATTTCCATCCAATGTTGCATTAACTTTTCGTCAAGATCTTCTTGTATTGATGATGGGATAGTCTGACCACTGCTCACAGCCTTGTCCAGGCAGAACATATCAAAGAGTGTCAGTGGGGTTCTGGTCTGAACTCTGGTAGATGATCCACAGCAGAATGCTTCAGTGATCAGCCATCATTCATTTCTTCTGGTCACATTTCTTCCTAAAAGAAAATGCTTCCCCACTTTCCCTTCAACTGATTATAAAACCTGGGCAGTTCATAACCCAGTCATTTCAGTCATTTCTGCATCTATTTAGTCTGTTTCAAAAAGGCTCAATTTATTGCACCAAGCAGAGAAAACATCCAACATCTTTTATACAATGATGCGTCTCTCTACATAGTTTAAAACACGAGAAGCTAAATATTAAATAATTTGTTGTCACCCAAGCAGTAATTATGCAGTAAGAAGTTTGGCCCAATTTGCTTAGTTAGATCCAGCTGGTGACTTTGCTTTGGCCAGGCAGTGTATAAATTCTTATGGGCTGATAGAGAGAAACTGAGAGCAGAGTTCCTGAGGATCCTCTCCATACCAAGGCTAAGGAGCTGACATCATAGGAAAAGATCTGCTGATGCAACTGGATCATAGTTCCAATCTGGGCTGCATCACTGGCCTGAACCTGAATGGGACTGGTGAGACTGAAGGGAAGGGTGTGGGTTTTGTACAGAACAGAGCTGTCCTTCACAAAGGAACTGAATTCCACTGAGAGAATAAGCTGGGATAGCAAAACCCTAGCTTGGAGATGTTGGTATCTATAAAAAGTTTGAAATGATAAAAGACAGAACCTGCGAGAGCAGGTTGGGAGAATGGCCTGCACTGTTCTGAGCAGCTGCTGCCATTACTACTGGTTATGGAGGCCAACTATGACGATCTTCTGACCCTTATTTCCATTGTTTTTAGCAACTCTTTGTCTGACTTCTTCCTCATCTTCTTCTTCCTCATCCTGCTGACCATTCATGAGTCCTGAGGTGCCATGATCTTCCTCGTCCTCCAGGGGCTCTAGTGGGTTTATCACACCGAACAGGAAAGTGAAGAAACTGTTTAACCAATCAGAGCCACCTTCCTCCACTTCTTCTAACCAATCCAGAACCTGGGCTTCCCCCTGACCGCAGCCCAAACTGGTCAGGCCTATGCAGACAAGAGGGGGGGGAGGGGTGTTGGGGAGGTGGAGGGGAAGTTCAGGGACCAAATGTGTGGAGGTGATAACCAAAAGCAGTGAACGACAAACATAAAGTGGAAAAAAAGAAAGTTTGATCAAATGAAGGAAAAAGATGTGCTGAGGAGGGAAGAGAGGATAGGGGAGAGGAGAGAGAAGGAGGGGGAGAAACAAACGGAGAAGGTAAGAGAAGTTTAAAACGAAGGTCAGGTGGCGAGGGAACTATTTACACCACTAGAACCAGTCAGACCATCTGCACAGGATCCACTGGAGCGCTTCCTGGAGCTAAAGCTAGGCTAACAGAAAGAGGGATGCCTATGGAGAAAAGAATTACACTGATCACTATGTGCAGACAGCCATGGACACACAGTACACTTAAAGCTGAAGGAAAACTAAGGCTGGGTTTACTGTGACCTTACAAGGATACCGAACATAAATCAAATTAGTTGCTAAAAAGGTAAATCTAATCTATTATATTAGATTGGGCAGTGGAATAACACCAGCAAACCAATACATGTTATTTGGACGCTGAAAAGAGCCTAACTCCTATATTTATAAAATTCCAGTTATGTTTCATGGAGATCTGACTCATGAATACATATCTTAAAAATTCATGTGTAAAAAACCCAAATATGTATATATTTTAACACATCTAAAAAAGATAAAGAGCTAAACTAACACTCCATCAGAAATGGACAGTGTGCCGTCCGAGGGGGTCACAAAGGAGAACATTGAGACATACTCCAGAAACGTACTTTACTCTGCTCCTTTATAATTTGCAAAATTTTTGCTAAGCATAATTTATGGTGTCAAGCCAGGTGCAACAATTGCTATATAAAGTTGCACTGATTGCTCAACAGTAACAGAAACTGACTGATTTTCTGTTTGAATATCTGAACCCAGTGGCTGGAAGATTTGGAACTAAAATCTTCTCCTGGTCTGTTAACGCAGCATAGTGACGTAGCTGGTCAAAAGTAGCAGCCAATAGACAGTCAACACTACAAGCTGGGTCTGACGTGTCTTCTCATCAACACTTTAAGATGTTTGATTTCTGAAAGGACAAACGTGACTTTAAAGTTTGAAATCAACATGCAGCGGTTCTGCTTCTGAGCCACAGTGACAGGCTGCATAACGTATGCAAGCAGGGCATTGATCACAATTATTTAAAATAATAAAAAATCTATCAATTAATTGAATCAAAACATAATCATAATGTCATCATTTTAAGTTCTCGAAATGAACATTTTCTTAAAACCGCTACAATCTGTTTACGTGACGTCACTGACCTCTGCACAACCGTTTCCAAACAAACATGGCTGATGGAGCATCATAACTCTCTGATGAGGCACCCTATCAAACTTTTGGAGGTTAACTTTCAGTAGAGAAATGATGAGTAGACATCTGGACATTCAGTTTTATTATGAACCACAGCAGCAAATCACAGGAGACTGGAACTAAAGCTTAGTTGAGGAGTTAATGTGAATATTTAAACAAAATCCAAAACGAATACAGACACCAAATGAAATGTTATTTTAAAGTTAGAGTTTCTGGCTCTGTTTGGTTATTTTTGACATGCAGTTTTTCAGATGGCAATAGTAGCACGGGGAGGAGGTGGAGACAGATCATCTGCCTCATATTATACCGTCACAACATGGTGACAGTTTTAAAAATGTAAGCAAAAAAATATTTTTTAGAAAAGTTGTGTACTGCAGCTTTAATGGTGAACGTAGTCTGTTAAAGTAAATGCCTCAGAGTGTTTCTATACATTCGCATGCACACTGGTTTATCTTTATGACTTTGACTATTTTAGTAAAATATCAGCGATGTAAAAGAAATGCTTTAACTGCATCTCGTAGCTTCTTATTGGAATGAGATCTACATATTGACCAATTTTGGTTCAGTTTTGGGGAATTTGGCAAATCAATCCACTCCTGGTTTAGTGGAAAACAAAATGACTAAGTAAATTGTAAATAGAATGATATTCACAGAAAGGTTTGAAAGCATAGAGCATGAGCCAGCTTGTCAGTCAGTCTAGTTTAGGACTCATTTTATCCTGAAACTTTGTGAGAAGTGCTGTAATCAGTGAAACATTAATCAACAATATCAATGACAAAATGTAGTGTTTCATTTGTTGACTGTGTTCTATGACTTTGTACTTTTGTGTTTTTATGATGTGAAACACTCGTTGCTAAGTGAACTTGATTTGATTTTGCTACATAGAAAAGAAGGAACAGGAAGAATGAGCTTCTAGGTGAACATCTGAGCCAAGTTATGAGTTAAAATATCATCCAATCATTATTTAAGGCTGTTTCAAGGTTCTGATGAGAACAAATCACACATTATCATCACCAGGATCCGTATGAACAACATGGAAATGACATGAAGGTATAGAGGCTTCCCTTTCCATTTGGTCATTCAGAGGCAAATGGTCAGAGAAAGCTTGATGGATTCTTTAAAGTCACAGAGCTCAAAGAAGCGGCTGCAGTGAACATTGAATATTATGAGTTAGAAAAACATTTAATTTCTCTCTGGGATCAATAAACTATTTTTCAACAGAATAGAATACCTTGTAAATGTTGAGACTTTCAGCCCCAGATCCTAATATTACTTACAGTACGTTAAAAACTCCCAAAGCTTTCTGATGTCAAGATTTTTAGAAAAACACAGAATATTATTAAAATGTTAGACTGTTGGGGAATACATTTTAGTGCACTTAGCTAATTGAAAGCAGATAGCATGCTCTAATTCAAATTCTACTAAAATCCTCTAGATTCTGGTTCCCTTGTCAGCTGCTGTGAATACAATGCTGGTTAAAAAAATAAATCCACTTGCCTAGAAGCACCTTAGCGTCCTCCACATCAAAGTCGCCATCTCCATCAGTGTCGTATGCTGCCAGTTTACCTACAGAAGCCACAAACATATGGAGCCATCCAGAAACAGAATTACTGCATCTGTCTAGACATCAGATAACATTCCACATTCCTACTGAAGCTCAGAAAATGTTATCTAATTGGACTAAGAAGAGAAATTAAGTTAGTCCTGTAAGTTCATCATCATGTTATCACTGTTCAGTATTTCTACCAGGAGTTTAGTGTGTACTTCAGAAAGAGAGTCTAACAGCCAGGTGTGTGTAAACTCTTGGAAATAGTATTTTATGATCAACTTTTAGAATACTGCAGTCAGCTGGGTGACTGGTTCAGCCCCACATTTAGATCCTAAGGAGAGCAGTCAGACACCTGGATTTAGAAAGGAAGATCCCATTTATAAAATGATGCCAGAAAATATTTTGGTTAAAGTAGAACAGGTACATCCAGAAAAATTACAGCATTGTGTAAAAGTGTAATATTTCTTACCAGCCATCTCCAAAAGTGAAACATTCATTTTATAGAAATTCATTACACAGAGTCAAAGAGTTCAAGTTTTTATTTTTTGCGTTTTGAATGATTATGACCTACAGATAATGAAAACCAAAATTGCAGTGTCTCTGAAAATTATAGTAGATTAATAAAAAAGGATGTTTTAAACAAATATGAGGCTGCTGAAAAGTCGGTTAATTTCTCTGCTCTCAGTTGTTGGTTGTGGCTCCTTTAACATGAATTACTGCAGCATGAAGGAGATCAGCCTGTGGTTCTGATCAGATGGAATGAAGTCAAGGTAGCTTTGATAGCTACCTTGTTGGGTCTGAAACCTCATCTTTCTCTTAACATTAACATTTTCTCTGGGGTTAAAGGTCAGACCAGTTCTCCCTGTTTCTGGTAGCACACTTCTTCCTTCCACTCAATTTTCTATGAATATGCTTGGATGCAACAACCAGCTTCTTCAGCATTGACCTGCTGTGTCTTGCCCTCCTTGTGGACGCCATCCATGACTGTCTTCTGGCCATCTGTCCAGTCAGCAGATTGTGTAGCCGACTGACCCAGAGTGAGAGAGCGTTCAGGAAACCTTCAGCTGTTTGCAGGTTAATTTGTTTATTATGGTGTCAGTTTCACCATGAGATTAAATTAGAGCTTTTTCACAGAAGCAGAATTTTCAGAGAAACTGAATTTTGAGTTTTTGTTTTCTGTAAGCTATGATCATCAAAATGACAAGAAACAAAAGACTTGTTTTAAATCACTATGATGATTATGTGGAATATATGAGTTTCAGTTTCTGAGATCACTGGTAAGAAATATTGCACTTATTTGTTGATGTACTAGTATTTCAATATAACGTATTAAAAAACTGTTGTTACCTAAAAAACAAACAAACAAAACAAACTATATTCTGATCTGAAAGGAAATGTTTTGCAGTCATGTTTGACTTACAATTCACCTTGTAATGCACTAGATGTTCTAGCTAAGGGTGTGAATGGTGTGCAGGTCAGGACTGCATGCTGCTCTCATACAGACGGATGAACTTTGGATTGGTAAACATGTTTGAGCAATACTGAGCATTATAGAGTAATAATCTCTACAAAAACTAATAAAAATATCCATAACAACAAGAGAAACATGTCTAGTGTTCTTTACCTTGCAAGGTTTCAGACAGGTTAATCTGTATGCCCTTAGCCTTGTCTGCATGCAAAACAAGAAATTTGGAAGAACAGCAAAATTAGCAAAGGAAGCAAAGGAGATTCACAAGGCATACATTAATCAAAGATACTTACCGCAGACAAGAATGTATAATTAGGTATGTAGATTAATCAGAAGACACCGATCCAACAATCAGACATGCATTTAAAAATACAATAGGATCAAGTTTAAAATTTAGGTTTCTCAAACATTTTCTTCCTTTATAAATCCAGCACTAAATTTCAGACTCCTGCTTCAGTCTGATTTGCACAGAGTGATTCCAAGCTGGATCACAGGAGAGGAAAAATATCAACTTCACAGGAAAAGGTGAGTTTAAAAAGGAGAAAGACCTTTCAACATCATGAAAAGCAGCAAAAGAAAGCTTTGCAGTAAAATACTTAGGAAATAGTTCAAATATAGAATTAGATGAAACTGATCTTTTGAGGGCCCTAAGATTTGCTGTCATGTCTTTTAATGTAAAGGTTACACTTTATTTTAAAATGCAGTACCTAAGTCCCATATCAAGCGCTAAGATTGCAAATCAAGTTCAGCAATCTGTCTGAGCTTAATTTAGAAATAAAAAAGGACTGAAAACACTGGGTAGTTATTACTAATTGTCCTGTCAGTGGCTGTTAGCTTGACTTGCCCATTCCTGTCTACACTAACCCTAAACAAAGAACGGTCTAATGCAGATAAGATGGTCACTCTTCCTCTGCTCATTATATACATGCTATAAATCAAATTAAATAATTGGATTTATGTAAAATATTGTAAAATAAAAACATTGTCCCAGAGCTGGGCTGCACAGCGGCACAGTGGGTAGCACTGTTGCCTTGCAGCAAGAAGGTCCTGGGTTCGATTCCCGGCCCGGGGTCTTTTTGCACGGAGTTTGCATGCTCTCCCTGTGCATGCTGGGTTCTCTCCGGGTTCTCCGGCTTCCTCCCACAGTCCAAAAACATGACTGTCAGGTTAATTGGTCTCTCCAAAATTTTCCCTAGATGTGAGTGTGTGTGCGTGGTTGTTTGTCCTGTTTGTTTCTATGTTGCCCTGCGACAGACTGGCGACCTGTCAAGGGTGAACCCTGCCTCTTGCCCGGTACACCAGCAACTCCTGACCCCCACAGGGATAAGGGTGAATAGATAATGGATGGATGGATGTCCCAGAGCTAAAACTGATATTGCTTGCCAGTACCAAGCGTAGTAATGTTAAAAAGCTATGAGCAGTCAGTATCTTCCATGCAGTGGCTCCTCAGAGTTACTTCATTAAATCCATTTAGAATTTCATCTCAGCCTTCTCAGTCAAAGCTGATTCAAAGTTCCCACAGATTCAATGGCAGCAGTAAGAGGGAAAATCCTAACAGGTTTCACATGGGAGGTCACTGTTACAACCTGCAGCGTAGTATGGTCTGTGGTGGAAGTTAGCATACTAAATCAAACTCAAGACTAATAATTGAATGTAATTCAGACACTGAATATAATTTTTCAGAAAAGCCGACATAAAATCACTAGGATAGATTTTGAAGGTAAAGTGGTTTTAAGATATAGTCGACTAGCCAAATATGTGGAACATATTTGTGAACTGATTGCATTTCCTGGGTGATCACCTGTCTTTAAAACGTCTGACATGTAAATTTGTTTGTCTGCAAAGTCGCTAAATATAGCAACAAGCAGTGGGATGACATTTGCAGACGTTATCTGGCAGGCAAGTCTGTCATTGTAGAGCAAAAGGAGACTGTTGCCGATTTTCAGACTTTTGGGGAGGGAGAGAAGATCGGATTCTCATGGAGGTATCGGCTGATCGCCAGACTCCAAAAGTTTGGGAAATCAAGGTTGATTTATCAGCCAGCTGAATTCTTGCTGCACTTCTAATGGAAAACTAATCTTTGTTTTAAAGTGAAGATGCTAATAACATAGCAGTAAAGTGTCAACCTGCTAACAAAAATTCAATTCAAAATTCTGAATTATCCCTTTAAAGTAGCTGGTGCATGCTTTGCCTTTTGGACTGAACACACTGGACTGGCCTAACCATAGCCTATGTCACAGTGCTGCATCTGCACATCAACATTTGGTTAAAATTACAGTTCATAGAAAAAGAGGCCAACCAACCAGGATAAAGTACTGAAGAAGACATGTTTCATGAACTGCTATTTACCATGGATATAGTTAGTTCCTATCAATTCACAATTATTCACTTTGGAGGCAGCGAGCGTTATAGCCACAAATACGTGAAGAAGGCAACAATATGAGTCTTAAGTGTTAGATGTGCATATATGTTCCAACATCTGCCCACCTAAAACTCCTTGATAGTCGACCAAGTCAAAGTAGACCACAGCCACAGAAGTCCAGACACCGAGCAGGGCCAGCACGATGAACCAGGTGAAGAAACTGCTGTTGCTGCTGGAGCCGGAGTCCAGCTTCTTCCCGTTCTTACTGGATAACGGGCTTTTACCTGCATCTGGAACAGAAACACACAAAGCGTCAGGTTTCTTTTTCATTAGCAAAGCCATTTAAATGATGACTTTAACTAAGATCAGTGAATAATGCTTTTCCGAAAGCACCGGTTTACCTCGTCTTGCAAAACATATTCTTTATGTCTATGTTTGCAATCAACAGCTGAACAGTGTCCCAGTGACCCTGGGAGCGACGCTGTCTGGGGCTTCACGCCCCTGGTAGGGTCACCCAGGGCTGATAGGCTCAAGGTGAGGAACCAGACAAAGCGCAGGATTTATTGCCAGATGTACGGATCACACAGCTCAGCAAAGTTAAACTGACATCTCAGACATTTGGTATGGTAAAAAATTCTTCTAAGAAAATAATATTTCTTGATGCATTTTCAGACTTAATTAGTAGTGGGAATTTTGAGTTTTGATCCATTAAATTGAAAAAGTTATATTTCAGGGCTTGACTTGCTAATGTAAGGAAAAGAGCAGAAACAAAATAAATAAATAAATAAAACTGTCAAAGTATTCCTACAGTCAAGTTCATGAGAGCCCTCATCTGCTGTGCTCTGCTGTCTGATAAAAAGCTATAAATTACTGGTTTGGACACATTTCCACAGGAAACAAATAAAAGCCCTGGTGTGGAAACTTCTGGCATATATATGCCACAAAAGGCATATTCCACATTATAAGCATCCAAATTCTGCTATTTTAATTATTAAAAGGGACTTAGATAACATTTTTATAATTGCAACAATGAAATTGTTGAATTATTTTAGCACCAAAAGTAATAAGTACTGCGATAAATTAAAATGATTCTGCTCATATAAAATTTTTGTTTGACATGTTGATAGTATAGTACTTTGATGCTGTAAAACAATGGTATCTTAAATCACTATGAACATCAGCAGTGCCTTGAGCCAACAGGCTCTGTCTGCACTGCAATCACCCGAATCAGGTGTGTTAAAGCAGGGAAACTTTTAAAACATGCTGGGTAGTGTGGACCGAGGACCAGAATTGAAAACCCCAAAGGACTAGCGCAGGAGTGTTCAAGTCCAGTTCGAGAGCTACCTTCCTGCAACTTTCAGATGCTTCCCTGCTCCAACACACCTGAATCAAATGAATGGCTCATTGCCAGGCCTGTTCAGAGCTGATCCTGGTCTGTTGGTGTAAGGATGCATCTAAAAGTTGCAGGATGGTAGCTCTCGAAGACTGGACCAAGGAGCGAAAAGGCTACACCAGAACCAGATCCCAAAAGTTATTCCGGGTGTGCCAAATATATCTCACAATGCATGATGGGAGAAAGGGCAGAGAGAATGAACAGGTGCTAAAGGGAGATTTGTGTTGCCAGGTCAGATTTCAGAGACACCAAGCAGTGCTCAACTTTGAAAGTTGACACCAAGCAGTGCTCAACTTTGAACTCAACTTTGTGCTCAAATGTAAAGTCGACAAACATGAGTAAAACTAATGGAAAGTTTAATGCCTTTAACCTGTAAGGAAATTATCACCTGTCAGGTTAAACTTGACCAGAACAATGTTGAAGTGTGATGCAGAGGTTTGTGCTGCATTTGTACAAAAGGTTTGTTGCTTCAGAACTGTGTGAAAGCACAGTTGGACACAGAATGCCTAAATGTGGCCAAACCTCAAACACAGGTCTGTACCTGACTCCATTAATGGCTTCTAACAAACATTTAGAATACGTGATAAAATAACCAATGAAGTTAATAGGACAGGACGACCTGACACAACCAGAAAAACTTTTCAGAAAGTTTTTCTTCACTCTGAACCTAACAACCAGTTCCATTCAATGATCCTGAACCTGCCCTCACCTTCCCTACTACCCAATCAGCCACTCATGAACAGACCCGTTCCTCACCTTGCATTTCCCCTGCAGGAATTGCCGTGACAACAGGCGGTGTGATGGACTCCACCGGGTTTGTTGAATCACCCATCCCTGCCGTATGAGAGCTTGACAATTAGTGGTAAACTGAAATAGCAGCTCTGAGTCCCCGCCTCTGCTGCCTCCTTTGTGTTCCTATCCGGCCCTTCCCTCCTGACTTGATTTATTTGTAGTCAGGTCAGTCAGTAAGTCACTCTTGCTGTGGGTATGGATTCAGAGATATTTATAGTGCTGTTAAACAGCTGGCCCTGACATACAGGCAGAGAAAGGAACACAGTCACTGTCCTCCACACCCTGGAACAGGTGGAGGGGGAGTCGACAAGAATTTGCTCCCAAGCAGAGAAAAGAGAATAAAATCTCATGTTTGACATCTACATCTTTCTGTGCACTGAATAAGTACACAGAAACCAATCTCTGTTTCACAAAGCAAACATTAGCATGGGCTCAACTCATCTCAGAGTCTTGAGGTATTTGTTTTGCTATGCTGTGTCAAAGCAGATAGCCTACATGACATTTCGTGTAAAGAGGTCACTGCCTTTGGAGTTGGAAGTACTGTTGCCTTGCAGCAAGTACTTGCATGGACAAGTGGGTAAGGGCAATAGATGGCTGAAGAGGCCATCACCCTAACTTCTTATAAACAGTCACTGTACAAACATTGTAGAGCTCCTTTAAATCCTAGGGGTTTATATGCATCCAGTGCAGTGGTCTCCAAACTTTTGGCCACATGGTCAAATTTACCAAATTCAAAATATTCATTGTATTCAAATCACTTTTCTCCCTGCCAATAATTAAAAAACACACACATAAAAGGATTTTGCTTTTCTTATTTATATTTGTTCAGAAATTAAGTAATTTAAAGAGGTGGCAGATCATGCTAAATCCACTTTTTTGTAAGCCCTAAAATTGTTTTGTTTCTAGCAATGAAAATAATTTACATTTATTCTCTGCTGGTGCTGCATAGATATCTTTATTTTGTTTTTGGGTTACATTTTTCTCTGTTGCCTACAACGTTTTCTTCTCTGAGGTCACCAGCGTTACTGTGGAACTGCTAACCAAGATCATGACTTCATGTCTAATCAGTTTTGTGAATACACAATTTTTCCCCCCCTCGCAGCAATTTTGTAGTCCAAGTTCAGTTATGCCAAAGCTGCAATTAGGCAACTCAAAATGTTCAGATCTAGTGTGTATTAATGCACACAATTCCCTGGCATCAGAGCCTCTCCGAAGTATTTCGTTCAACTAGATTTTTCTTGGGAATATAGCCATATCAGTGGAAAAAGTCTGATGCAGTGCCTTTGTTTCCCACACACAGCTTTTCCTTTTTGGTTTCATATGTTAAATAACAGGGGTGTGAAATCGGTGGTGTGGTTTTGTAAACTTGAGGTTGAATTCAAATCTTAGAACTTTGTAAAAAATATCAGATCATTTACATATCAAAGTCCTGCTTAGCCAGGACTTTGATATCTCTCATATCAAATCTCTAAATTTGAGATTTAGAGATTTCTCAAATCTCAAATTTCTCTCATAACTTCACAATGCAAGGCATTCAAACACAAACAGATGCAAAGATTTATTCCATTCTTCTCTTTGACAATAAAAAAACAATCTCATGTACTTTGGCACTGAGATGGAGGTGGCAAAACCAGAACAGTTCCTTTGTCAGTTCAGTAGTAAGTTCACAGCCAGCGAGAGTTTGAATAAAATTTGTTGTAAATAAAATAGATTTACATGAATAAAACATTTAGCATTTGTTATGAATGTGTATAGATGTTGAAACATGAAGTTTAACAAGAAAAAAAGTGGCCCAATTTTAAATGTTCAACTACAAAGAAAGCATGGCTGTAAATGCTGCTGCTCCTTTTTCATTTGTAGTTGTGTTGCAACATATTTAAGAAAGCAGGAAAATCTGGTTTATGCATTATGACAAGTGAGTCCCTGAGCACCAGTGAGCTTAAAATATAACATTTGGGTCAAATGAAACTACGCCAATTAAAACAGAAGAAGCCTATGTACATTAAACTGCACTTATCTCATTGCCCCAACAAGTTTTAAAAAAGGACCACTGATAGTAACCTTGTGCAGTTAGTGTCTTCAAATTTAGAAGGTTATATTGAACACCAGAGGCACAGACTAATCTACAGATGTGTCTCAATCAATTGAAGGGCTACGTAAAAGTGAGCTTTCAGAAATTCAAATACAAAAAAGTTTTTATCAAATTGTTAAATTCTAGAAATAATGTTTATGCTCACTGATAAAACAAAACAACTAACAATGTATTATATCCATCTGCCATCTTAAACCACTTGTGCTTCAGGGTGACCAATAATCTCCAGTGGTCAGTGGTCAAGAGGCAAATCTTGTTGTTGGCTGTAAGAAGAAGTCAGAGTATTCACGGAGAACACATGCAAACTCCATGCAGAAAGACCTCAAGACTTCCTTCCTGCAAATCAACAGCCCTACCCACCATGCAGCACACAAACTGCTATTTATCAGAAATGTAAAACAAGGGGAAGAAAAACAAACAACAAAAAACTATGGATGTAGTTTTAACTTTTTCACAGAACTGTGTCCATCGAGACATCTAGCATAACAATGCATAATTGATATCATTCAACTCACTACATAATAGACGACTATGTTTACAGTTTAGCAGTAAAGTCAGTTTGTGTTATCCAGACTTTGTCTTTAGGACATGTTTGCAGTCCAAATGATTCCTTTTGTGAGTCTTCATGGATAAATATCAGTATAATCACCATAATGCTGAACATTTTTCCAGTGCTGTCTAATATTTATTCCATCCATCCATTTTCTTCTGCTTTATCCAGGGTCAGGTCGCAGGGGTGACAGCTTCAGAAGGGAGGCCCAGATTTCCCTCTCCCCAGCCACTTGTTCCAGCTCTTCAGGGAGAATCCCAATGCATTCACAGCCCAGCCAAGAAGCATCCATCCCTCCAGCGTGTCCTGGGTCTTCCCTGGCTCCTCCTCCTGATGGAATGTGCCCAGAACGCCTCACATGGGAAGCGTCCTTAAGTTAAGGCGTCTTGACCAGATGCCTGAGCCTCACTGAGAAGAGGCTCTACTCTGAGTCCCTCCTGGAGGACCAAGCTTCTCACCCTATCGCTAAGGGAGAGCCCAGACACCCTTCAGAGAAAACCCATTTCGGCCACTTATATTTATTCCAACTATGTGTAACTCAGTTTGTGCAAAGAGACTGCAATCCGGCCCATTCACACATGCACACAATAAATAAAAACTGCCATGCCCAAACACAGAAATTGTTGCATAACATACTGTTTTGTTCCTCCATGCCTTCCAGACTGTTAATATTATTAGTGCAACAGTTATTTCACACACATGGTGGGTTCCAGTATTTTTCAGACAAATAGGAGACCTTGCTGTTGAGTCTCTCCTTTTTGTAGCACCCTGCACACATTCAGTTTAAGCTACTCCTCTTAAATCTTACGTAAGTTCTGCCGAGTTCTTGGCTCCCAAACGCAACTCATCCCCTACAGGCTTTTTACAAGCATGCATGCTGTTGCATCCACACTCCCACATGCATCCTTTGAGAATATTCAGGTTTCTCTCAGTCTGTAAACTTTGTCACAGTTGACAAACATTTCACTAAATCTGTCTTTTAGTTCAAAGTGGGGACTATCAGGTTTCCCACTTTGTGAATCTTACACAAGCTATTGCAAATATTTCCAAGCAGAAACTCTGGCTGGTTCACTTTTCATGTACTGGAATCTGTGAAGTTGGACAGTGGATTCCAGGGATGGCACCTCAAAAGCAGTAAAAAGGAAGTTATATCTGGATTTGTGGAGAGAAGAATCCTGAAAATCCCCAGTATAAGTTTAAAATAAAATGGCTTAAAAGATACAGTAGGGGTAAAATAATTAATTCCTAAAGTAACTTAACAGTATCACTAGAAGTTCTTTATAAAAAGGGCTGGATCTGAAGTCTGTAAGAAGTCAAACATCCAGAATAAAATTCCATAATACAGAATAAGAGAATCAGCCGTTTCCTGAAAGCAAGGCTGAAGGACTGCAGTTAACCTTGCAAAGTTCAGATTAGCTTAACTGCAGACACAACACACCTCCACATAAAAACCAAATGAACACCGCACCGAAGTTCATGCAAGGTCAGTTAGAGGTATTTGCATTTAAGGACTTTTGTGACATTATGCAAATTGAAAAAAATTTAAATAATAACAAAAATAGAATACAACAACACACAGCACAACAATCCTAGAGGAATGGACTTGGCTGTTACCCTTTTGTCTCTGCAGAGTTCAACAGGTCCCAGGAACAGGGAAGGAAGAGCAAGAGCCCTTAAGGAAACCATTACAGAGCAAATACAATGAGAATGATGAGAGCAGTGATCTTTGATTACAAACACACCATCCATCTTTTCATCCATCCATCCATCACACACAATGTCATTAATGTCTGAATTGTCCTTTTTCCATGGAGGAATAATTAGAAAAGACAAATTCAATGAATCATTGAAAGAATTGGGAACACAAGTTTGAATTTTCTGTGGATTGTTTTCGGTCCATACAGTGTCAAATATATACATACAGCCCCAGTAATAATTAAATAAAAGTTGATGTTTGACCACTCTTTGTGTAAGGAATGGTCAGGTTTTTTTTTTTTAACTGGTTGATTTCTGGACAGTGCAGCAGACTGGAAATCTGTCCAGGGTGACCCCGCCTCTCGCCCAGAACGTGAGCTGGAGATAGGCACCAGCAGACCTCCCAACCACATTAGGGACAAGGGTGTTAGAAAATGGATGGATGGATTTCTGGACACTAGCTAAGTTTCTATGTAGTTTGTCCATTTGCAGGCTAACATTAGGCTTCTGATACCTTGTGTATGTAAAACGTTTGGTCTGTCCCAGGAAATGGGCCACATTCAACTTATTCCATAAAGTAAAAGTGGTAAAGTGTCCAGTATGTGGTTTTCTTGTATTTTGCAACAGGAAACATTTGGTGCATTTATGCAAATATATGTATGATTTTGACTCCGTTTATATTAGAAAACAAATACCACAGTAAATCTAGTCTTGTGCTCCCAACTATTGTTTGTAAAAGTTAACATTGCGTACATTTTGAATAGAACCAGACATACTAATTACAAAAAAAGGCCTCAAACATTCAAAGAGTCTAATGATCAGATATTCAAACACCTGGCTAACAGTTCAGTGATTGTACACCTTTATCAAGCAAATCAGTAAGTATTTGACGAGCCACTGTTAGTGTTTGATCAGAAGTCCTAACGGAGGAAATGCTGACGAGGCACAGGTTCCAGTCACATCAATTAGATCAAACACTCTTTTTGCTGTTCAAACATGAAGCAAGAAAGGCTGAGAACAGCACTGATCCTAATAACTGACAGAAATATGGGTTCCTGAGAAAAGTGTGCACTCAACCAGTCAGAACACACAAGTAAATTTCACATAAACTCACACACTTATGCATTTAGAGCAGGAGGCTAATGATGATGTCAGGACTTGCTATGTTGGGTTTTTGTGTTTCATCGCATTGGTAACTTTTATAATAGTGACGTCATAAAGGTGGATACAATCGGGTAAACCCCTTCTTATGGCCCAGGTAACAAATGCATGGCCAGCCAATAGTTAGCAAAACCTCAACTATAACACCGTTTACTTCTTGACTTTACTTCTGCATAGTGAAAGTGTCTGAGACATTCAAGGGATAACCCAATCACAGAATTTGGGTTATCTCTCAGTCTGCAACTGTATATTATTGAGTATAATATACAGTTTTAATGGTCTTCTGATTTTATAATAAAAAATAGCATTTGCAAATTTGATAAAAAAAATTTAAGACAAAGCTGAAGTTGGCTTCCCTTTGTAGTCTCTGTTTCAGGAGATGGCTAAAGGGAAGTTCCACCTAATTTTTCACTACCTTGAGAGTTCATTAAAAAAAAAAAAAAAACTACAATACTTAGACTCTTCCAATCTGGACTATATTATTCCACACTAATTATAAAGTCATTCAAACAGCCTTTCAGGGTAATTTCAGAACTTTTTTGGATCTGAAATACAAACAGAGGTTTAGGCTACTCTGGCTTACTCTCAAGAAAGCTGCTGCTATCTTCTGAAAAGGCTCAAACATGAATGAAGTAAACACAACTTTAACTTAAAGTTAGACATAAGTGCAATTACCTGTACCTGATCTTCCCTGTACCTGATTGAGCTGCAGTCCAGTTGTACCATATTTTTTTGATGGGCTGTTTTTGATCCAAAAAGGAATTTCGAGTGTCTTTTATGAGTAATCAAAGGCAACAAAAGCCTATGCTAAGAGGCCAGCGTTTCAAGTTTGAAACGCTGGCCTTGAAAAAGAGTTACCATCCAGTTACTTCTGGATGGTAATTCCATTCAGAAGTTACCATCCAGGTAAATGTGTCCTGGTAACTTCTGAATGTTACCTGCTGTGATCATTCATATCAAATGTATGTAGAAGAGCGGAAGAAGAAGAGTGGTCTAGAGATAAACAAGGCAGCTTTCCATGCAGTATATACATTTTCTATACATTTCCCTTCTCAGATGGTGGAGGATGTGCTGGGTTTCAGTGTGATTCTCGGCGCAGGCCTCCTACATGACAGACTGCAGCTGCGGTCTCTCTGCGCCTGACGCTTGAAGAGACGTAAGTAGTGAGGACGTAGCTGAACAGGATCATTCCGTGCTGATTGGTTACGGGACCACGGGCCGCCTTCTGTAAGACGCCCCTCCGCGGGATATACTGACACGTGAACGTTTGGAAAGCGGGGTGCACAGTTACTATGCCGGGGAAAGTCAGTGTTTGTCCCGGAGTTTCCGCGGAGAGAGGCAAGAGGCCTCCCTGCCGCAGAGCCCGCGGACGGGGCTGAGCGACTGGCGTCATCTGAGCGTGTGAAGCGGCTCCACAGTAATCCCTGTAGCTAGATCCGCCAGCCAGCCAATAGCTACAGGACAGCAAACATGATAATATGGGCCACTATGAAAGTATTTAACGTAATAATGAAAGCAACGAAGTTAAAGCGTTTTGAGCGAACAGCTATAGAATCAAAGCTGAGGCGTACTGTTTCTGACGCAGCCGTGTTGACGTGTTAACGCAGTGAGCTCGCGCTGGTGCTGTTTACATGCGTGCAGAACTCAGTGATCCGCTGAAACACGCGGCAAACGACCCGCTGACGCAACTTTTCAATGCCTAAATTAGCGAAGAGAATAAACCAGGGGGGAAGTTTAAAACAGCTTATAAACTTCTCCAGGCCTGGCTTTCATAACAGCATCTCAACCACTGTGACCTCATACAACAGAATGAACAAGATTAGCAACAACGCACCTTTGCCTTTTGTGCTTGACTTTGAAGCTTTCTTTGAAGCCATGCTGGATGTGTGGCAGAACCGAACCTGGAACAGCGCACTGACACAGTTCCAGCAGTGAAAAGAAATCAAAAATTCTTTGAGATCTGAGTTCTATAAGGCAGGAGGACAAACCCCATCCGCTGTATGCCCGACAGCTCCCACAGCCAATGAAATGTGGCACTTACAAAAATAGGCGAGTCTTACAGATATCCAGGCCAATGGTATTCCAGAAGCGTTGGACTTATTCAAGCGTGTGGCTAGTCTTTATCTCTGTCCCGCCCCTTCGGTTCCCCTGGAACGTGGCAAGATGGTAGATCCAGTGGCGTCGCCTCTGCTCCCTCTGGCCACAGCGGTTAATGTTTAAATCCCCTGTCGTTAAGCGATGCTTTGGTGTCTAAACATTATCTTTTTCATTTGGCAAAAAACACATGTAGCCTAATATTATTTTACATTATTAATACATACGCTACTTTTGAAGATAACGGAATCTGAATGAAAATGTGGCAAATCATTTGAAGACTATTTACAATCATGACCAACGAACGCAAACAGGAACAACAATGTAAACATTTACCAATAGTTTGTGTTTATTCCTCAGTTCAATGAAATTCAGTGTATAAAACACCAGTTCACAACAAATCAGTTCACAGACAACCGATCCAGATAATAATTGCAGTCTAACCTTGAAGCAATCTTTTCTCCTGATAAAATAATTTGGAGCAGTGGAAAAACAACTCCATTTTAACTGGAAGAAATTCTTCAGCAGATCCAGTTGTAGATGAGTATCCATGACAAACATAGTCCCTCCAGTCCCTATGTCCCTCCACAAAGTCCAACAAAGTCCCTCCATGACCCAGACATAGTCCTTCCCCCTGGGTCTTCCTCGGGGAAGAAGACTCAGGGACTCAGACTAGAGCTTCTGCTTCACCACTCAAAAGGATGCTTCCTTCCCTGGTGAGGGAAGTTCTGTTGTGGTGAACCTTCTCTATGATCTTCGCCCACTATTATTTAGATGCTAAATTTGTATAAGAAAAGTTGTAAGAAAAGTTGATCATTTTAATCATCTTTTTTTGATAAGGTAAGAATGTCTTTACACTCTTGTCTGGTAAAAAAAAAAAAAAAAGGTAAACAAAAAGTCTGCTTGATTTCATTGTTTTGTGCTTTCTGTTATTAAAAATAAGTATGTTTTTCAAATGGGTAGAGTAGTTTTATATGTGAAAATAAGGCATGATTTGCATTGAATTGACTTGACTCTACTCCTCTCTGCACAAAGGGGATCATTTGATTATTCAGCAGGCATGTTCATTGTTTGGTCAGCTTACGGACAGTAGCCTCTGGGTGTGTGTTTTTGTTCTGTAACAAGAATGTGGGCGTGGGCGTGTGTGTGTGTGTGCGCATCTGTGTGTGGGAGTATGTGTGTGTTTCCTGACAGCTGTCCTTGCCTACTATTTGTACAATAAGCCATTTGATATAGCCTAATCATGATGGAGAGAGGTGATCTAATCAGATTAACAGACTATCTTTTACATGAAGTGAGAACAGAGGCACATGTCTACTTAGTTTGAAGAGACATAAGTAGTGAGGACGTAGCTGAACAGGATCATTCCTTGCTGATTGGTTACTGGACCACGGGCCGCTCCGCGGGATATACTGACACGTGAACGTTTGGAAAGCTGTTTGGAAATCAATCTCTGGTTTGTAATGCAGAGATTGATTTATCAAAAACTTCTAATTTACATTACATTGACTGCAGTGTAATGATTATAAATAAACTTGTCTGACAAATCAAGTCATCAGGTCACTAAGACAAAATCTAAAAAAAACAACAACAGACAATTAACACAGTAAAAGATACCTGGTTTACAAAGTTTGGTTCTTTCTTAAAGATTTTTTTCTCTCAATTTTCCAGCAAATCTAAACATAGTGTTGAATTAGATATATCCAGATTTGTTTTGGTAACCCAAAAGTAATCATTACCTTTCTAAATCTTTGTCAATTTGTTTATTTTCTATTTGACCGTTTCCTGTAATACCTGTATGTTGAACTCTGTGGGTAGAGGTTTATATGGGGCTGTTTTCTTTGTTCCAGTTATCCCTGCTCCTGCTGGATTTCTGTCCATTCCCTCATGCTTCTATTCATTCTGGCTATTCAGCCTGTACACATAAAAAATGCAAAGTTCTGGTTTCCAGTGGATGTATGTCATGGACGTTCTCATTTTTAAATTTAAATTAGTGATTATCTCCTGATAATCAAATAATTATCAAAAAATAATTATTTGATTATCCCTCTAAAGCTTTATATGATGTCCCTATAATGCATTATTTAGATACCATGTAAACAGAAACATGATCTAATAAATGGCACCAGATGGGATTTTTAAAATAAATTCTTTTCTTAGGACTAGTTTCTTCTTTGCACTTTATGACAGGCAGATGGCGCTGAAATACTTTTCAGTGACAGTTGGCAAAATTACATTCTACATGCAGGTATATGTAAAATATTTTAAATATTGTGAAAAAATGCAATGCATTTTGTCACTTACTTCAATTCCGGCAGTGAAATTGCACTACCGCAATTGTGACATGTTTGTTCTGCCTTACAGTGTGTTCACTGGCTGTAAGGTAAGCAGCGGCTGTGCTGGCCCGGTGTAAAATATTCATTACATTAATATACTGAACTATTTCTGTTTGTTCAGTTGCCACTTACGTACAAATTACATTTTTGTACTGGGGATGTTTCATTATTTTGTAAAAAGAAAACGATTGAATGTTAACAGTGTGTTTATTGCTTGCAGGGGCGATTCTAGGATCTGACCTTTAAGGGTGCTTAGCCCCCAGCAGGGCGAAGGACCAAAAGAAGTTATTTGTTGGTGCATTTTTCTAAATGTCACAGCTTATTGACATACACTTAACAGTTTTAGTTTTGTCGAATTAAAACTGTTAATTACTACATGCAGATCGGAAAAAAATGAAGAGACCACTGCACTGAACCCCATTGAAAACCTCCTGGTTATTCCACCAAATATTGATTTCTGAACTCTTCCTGAGTTAAAATGTTAGATTTGTTGTTTCTAAATGAATATAAGCTTTATTACTATTATTATTATTATTATTATTATTATTATTATTATTATTATTATTATTATTATTGTTATTGTTTGAGGTCTGAAAGCACTTTTCTAATTTTCTGAAAATAAATACTAAGTTTTTGGTTGGCATTTCAGAGACATGTCAGTTGTTCAACAATCTTCATTTTACTTAAACATGTACCTATAAAGAGTAAAATCAGAAGACTGATAGTTTTTTCCAGAGCTGTACATATATATGAAACAGAATCACACTACATCATACCTTCCAACATCTGCTAGCATGAATGAGACACAAGCAGCTGTGGAGTGACAGAGTCCTAGTGGAGTCTGCTCACCCAGAAATGAAAATAAATCCACTCAAATCTATGCATTTCATTTGAAGAACATTTTATTAAATTCATAGGAATAATAAACCCAAAACCAGTTTATTATCAAGGTAGAAGGTCAGGTTAAGGACTAATTCCTACTAGTCATTAACCTGAACTTTATTTGAAAATCATACTTAGAATTTGCATTACCATTATTTTTATCTGAACATTATGCAGCCGTTGGTCTTTTTTTTTTTAAAACAAGAATGTATGTCCATCTATGAAAAAGTGAACATTATGAGTCGGGGTTTTACTATTTCAGCTCATAACCCATAGTTTTATATTGAAACTACGGGTTTGTCATAGTTTCAATATTCTTCGCAAACAAACAGCCTGACCCTAACATTCTGTGCTGTTCTTTAGTTTTACCTTATTTAAGTGACTCCAAAGAGGTTTGGGAAAGTAATTTCAAAACAACACGACAGTCACTAATCAAACTTCAGAGTAACAAGAGTAAGGACCAGGATCAGACTAACCCATTATTTATCCAAATATTTTGCACACTTGCAACATTTTGTACTGAACAACAACAAAATAATACTCAAATAAATAAGGCCAATGCTGTACACAATTTCTATTCATAAATATCACAAATATAATTCTAAATTAAGTACTGCATTGCCCATTGCAAAAAATCACTAAGCATAATATTTTGTATTACAAGTTGCCATCTGAATAAAGGTGCTGATGGTAAAAGTCTGGCCCTTATAGCTGGTTAAAATAATCTATATAATGGTCTTTACTGTTTTCTTTAGAGGCTGGTTCTAGACCAGATTTACCACAGGGGACATTGTAGTCAGTGTGTTCTATGGGGAACACTTAAAAATGAATTACACAAAAAGCATAGCAATATATGATGATATATATATATAGATATATATCAGTGAAAGAGCCACTTGTGTCTCTAGAGATTCAAGTTGCAGATTCCTGACCTACCAGATGGGAAATGTGATTCTATCTAGGACTGTTGTAAACAAATATTTTAATAATCGAGTAATCTATTGATTATTCTTACGATTAATTGAGTAATCGGATACTCAGTTAACATCGGTAAATCTAACATAACAGAAGTATTACTATTGCATATCAATGTCAGTCCAATATTTCAAATTTGAGATTTCCTAACAATAACTTTGTTATTATAGTTTAGAAGATTAACCTGTAACAATAATAGCTCACTTTCTAAGTTAACCTGAAGAAAAGTTGTACAAAAATCTGAAATTGTATTCAAGTTAATAATTAAGAGGCATCCTCACAAATACGCTTATGAAAAAATGTCTATACTCCACCTTTTGGTCTATGTATTGATCCATAATCAGTTTAATAGATGAACTCTGACCTTGCCCAGACATTTGTAGCTTTGTGTTCAGCAATAATAGTGACAGGATTTAACGTCTTTGTTCGTCACACACAGAAACATCTACCAGGTATGTAACGCCTAGCATTAGTGGTGACCAGGAAGATATGAAATTTATTTTCCTGTTCATCCTCAAAGCTATGCATCTAAAGCACAGCCGCCCGCAGTGTTCAGTCTACCTGCTCACCTGTATAAATAATCCCGCAGTGTTCAGTCTACCTGCTCACCTGTATAAATAATCCTGCAGTGTTCAGTCTACCTGCTCACCTGTATAAATAATCCCGCAGTGTTCAGTCTACCTGCTCACCTGTATAAATAATCCCGCAGTGTTCAGTCTACCTGCTCACCTGTATAAATAATCCGCAGTGTTCAGTCTACCTGCTCACCTGTATAAATAATCCTGCAGTGTTCAGTCTACCTGCTCACCTGTATAAATAATCCCGCAGTGTTCAGTCTACCTGCTCACCAAAATTGCCGTTAATATTTCCTGTTTTATTTTGGTAAGTATTGTTACATTTAGTCGGACAATTAAGTATCGGTTCAATCCGAGACGTGACATTTAACTTTTTTTACAGAGGGGTGGTAATTCGATACAAGGGTGCTGAGGTACAGTTTTAGGGATGCTAAGGCACCCGTAAAACAGGCCTAGATACGCCACTGACTGCCTGTAAGGTGGACGAAATAAACGCACCAAAGTCTCTGAAGAGCCCTGTGTCTGAATCCTCTCCTGCACGGAACACATCCCGCCTTCACACATAAAACACAACACCGAGTCCATATGGTGTCTTCCATCAGCTGCAGGTTTAATGACGGAAAGCCTGGGTTACAATAACATGACCCAGGCTTGTTATTGGCAACAGCAATTGCCAATAACTGCAGTATAGAAAAGCTATAAAACGAACATCCATTTCGGAAATGTACAGTGCAAAATTAAACAGTCTTTCCAAATTCAAATAGCTCAAAACCTGACATTAGAAAATAAAACTAGGTTTTCT
Source organism: Poeciliopsis turneri (assembly GCA_922788865.1). Lineage (NCBI taxonomy): Eukaryota > Metazoa > Chordata > Actinopteri > Cyprinodontiformes > Poeciliidae > Poeciliopsis > Poeciliopsis turneri. The sequence continues at coordinate 3,401 of CAKLNU010000109.1, read as the reverse complement.
TTTTAATCCAACACGTTTTGCTGGACTGTACATAACTGCCCAGAAGGTGGCAGTAAAACAAATATTTGACACTCAAACTCACAAAAGGTGAAATAAAGATTATGCGACAGACTGGCGACCTGTCCAGGGTGAACCCCGCCTCTCGCCCGGAACGTAGCTGGAGATAGGCACCAGCAACTCCCGACCCCGTTAGGGAGAAGGGTGACGGAAAATGGATGGATGGATGGAAATAAAGATTAAGGCAAAGAAATTGGATGAAAACTACTTTTAGTTTAATTATATTTCACCTTTGCCCTTACTGCCCTCATTGGGAAACTTAGTGAACGGTGCTGGAGGAAGTTTGGATGATCTTCCATTATAAAACAGTTTTTTTCATTTATTAATATACCAAATATTCATAACAGTACAATAATTAAATGTGTGTGTATTATTTGGGCATCACTGGGAAAACTGCAAAGATTTTCTTTCTCAGTTGAAATTAGAACTAATGTAACTGAATCATCAATGTAACCAGTCATATTTGTATGACAATAAGTGACTGTGTAGTATTACTTAGACAAAGAGAGTTAACATTCTGACCAGCATCATTAATATGAAATGCAAAAAGTGTTAGGATAAAGTGTAGATACTTGAGGAACATTCTTTGTAACTTCGAAATGGAGACAGAGATTTATGCTAACAGCAAAAGAACATCTTTTTCTTCTCACCAGCGAGGAGAAAAAATACCATTGAGAGGAAGAAACTGCTTATGACTGGGAATTGTTTTTAAACCAATTGATGTTTGGGACAGAAAGGCCTGTATATTCTTTACTGAGTACTGTGACAGAAAAACTTTTCTCACTCATCTTTGTCCTGATTTGAATAGCTTTTGAGCCAAAACCATTTTACAATGGACATCCACTTAAAATTTGCAGAACCTGAAAAAGAAAGTTTGTTTTGTTCTGTGCTGTCCTGAAAATGTAAAGTAGCACACAAACGGTATAAACAGAAAAAACTCTCCATATGTTGACACATTGAAGACCACATTGTCTGCTTCGGTTCATTTTAAGGCTCAAATAATCTACTTATCCTCTTTTGTATGAAATAAGCCTCAACAGGTCAGGTCAGTAAAATATACTGCTCAAAAAAATAAAGGGAACACTCAAATAACACATCCTAGATCTGAATGAATGAAATATTCTCATTGAATACTTTGTTAATGAATTTGATTTCCATTGATGATTTTTGTGTGATTTTGTTGTCAGCACATTCAACTTTGTACAGGACAAAGTATTCAATGAGAATATTTAATTTATTCAGATCTAGGATGTGTTATTTGAATGTTCTCTTTATTGTTTTGAGCAGTGTATATAAACTTCTTTTTTCTTTCCTGCCAGGTTTCAATGTAATGATTAACTGCTTTTCTCTGGGTGCGCACTTGGTCATAGGTCAAGTTTCATAGTGTTTGAAATTGAGGACAGTACTTTCACAGACTTGTTTCTAAGTTGTGTAACATTGACTAAGCAATATTTCAGAATCACATAGAGGGGAGATTAGTGGTTTGGTAAGAAAATATAAATGTTGGGGGCCCAAGTAGTCTACAATACTTTCTAATTCATTGTTATCCTAATTAAAAATCAATTTAATATTAGTGATAATTGAAAAACAGTGAGTCATAAAGAAATATTCCAAATCAGTCAGCCCTTTGAATTTGGTGTTGTGTCTATCAGTTAACCTGTTTAAAGAGAGTCCGTTGAACTGTTGACGGTATAAGCTGAAATGCAAACTGCCAGCAGAGATAAGAGGTCATGATCACCTGCTGTACATGATTTCCACCACTTAGCATGTATTTGTAACATGTAAAACAACATCTCTAAAAGGCTTTCTGTGCATCTGCCTGAACATTCGCAGCTCATTCATCATCAGGCAGATCAGCAGCTGCAGAGCAGAGAATGTTTATCTGAGTTTGGGCTGATTGACATGAGGTTACCTCACCGTCCAAAGGTCTGTACAGTGTGTACAGAGCAGAGCGGCACAAAAACACCAACGAGGAAACAAAGAGTGACAAGGAAAAGAATCGTCTGTGATGTCAACTGTCATTGCAGAGAAGCAGGAATAAGATAGAGGGACCTAACTTTGTCCATTCTGAATATTTAATATGGTAAATGAAAAAATCAAATCCAGAGACACAGATCTATGCTAACAATAAGAATATAAACATGACCAGAAGGATGCCTGCTTCACCCAGCACACTTTATGACCAGCTGACAGACATCATGTTGTCTTGTTTGATACAGCCAATCAACTCACAGGATGTGCCAGAACATATCAGAATGCATTCAAATCACTTTCTGAAAACATGCAATTTAGAGAAAATAACAAATACATTCACAGCACATTAAAAAGTGCAGCTTTCAATTGTAGTTATGGATTTCAGAACTTTGTGAAAATGATAGTAGCAGCAGCATCATGACACCTGAGTTCACACAAAAGACCAAAAAGTGTTAAAAATGTGAAAAACAAGACTAATAACAATAATCACAAAATTCTCTACAAGATTATTACAAAAATTACTGTCCAGTTATCAGAAATTAAAGTGCTGTACTCACAATCAAGGAGATCCGCAACTGAGGAGAATGACTTTTTAAATCTACATAATGTGCATGTGTTGTAAGCTGTTCACAATACAGACTATTAGTGCAGGAAATAAAATACAGATATGCAATAAGACAATAAAAGCTGTACAAGCACACAATTGTCACTATCAACAATGACTAATAGACACAATTTGAATAGTTTGAGCTACAACATTAAAATTTTCTTTGGGTTATTCATATAATTCGGTTTAATTTGATTTCAGCTGGAAGTTGTTTTTGGGTATGTAGTGACATTACCAGCTTTGAATTTCTGGAGACTGATGTTTCTTCTTAGCAAAGTAGGAGGAACTCAGTCAGACTGTCAGTGGCAGTATTCAAGCCTTGCCATAGATTCTCATGTAGATTTATGTCTAGACTTTGATTAGTCCATTCTTAAAAATTAATATGGAATGACCTAAATCATTTAGTTGTTGTTTTTTCTGTACGTTTAGGGCTATTGTTCTACTTGAAGTTGAAACTTCAACCTATAGTTTTGTAAATAGACCTATATTTACATGTGAAAAACTTTATGTTTCTGTATTACCACTCATCTTATGTAGTGTCAGATGGAGGGATAACCAAGTTTTGGCTTTAGTTTCCCCTTTTCAAAATAAATGAAGGTGTACACTTGTGCAAGTGGTTTGCAGTTGGCTTCAAGGGTGGTTTTCCACAGCCTCATTGAGTTTGCAATGAAGGCTCTCAGAGTCCTGTTGATGTTATACATCTCTAGGCATTCAATGATCCAAGTATGCGGCATTGAGTCATAGGCTTTATATATATATATAT
>CAKLNU010000108.1:0-51197 GCA_922788865.1 Poeciliopsis turneri | reverse complement strand
CCGTTTGGATATACGACTCTGTTTCATTCTATAAAATATGTACCGTCTAGACATGTGTCTGTCTCTCAAATACATTTTTCGCAGTCTTGGTGTGAGCAGGAGCAGAAAGTGCAGCCAGGCCTCCAGAAAGAACCAGTGAGAGTAAGAAAAGTTGGACACAAATGAGTGGCTGTCAGTCATAGAGGTCTTGACATTCAAGTCGTTCTCTGAAGGCAGCAGTACACACCAATGCACTTCCATGGTGAACAAAATCAATGTGGGACTAAATAATGAAGGAAAGCCCCGGCACATTCTTCAGCTGAACTAAATTTTAAGTGTGACATGGGGATTCTTTGTGCTACAGGGCAGTGTGATACGTGGAAAACAATGTGTTTCTGTTGGCAGAAATAGTAGCTGCATCTGTTTATGCTCAATGGGTGAAACCAGACTCAAACTGCATCGTACCCCAACATCACAATCCAACTTGATCCAGCGTGTCAGACAAGTACATTGAAAATGTACATTTTTATTTATTTTTTATGCAAGTCTGATTGAATAGAAAAGAATAATATTTTGTTTGTGCCTCTTACAAAATGTGAAAACCTGAATAAAGACTAGGAGGAATGCAAACAGCATACTGGGTTTGTTGGGAATAGTGATGAATAGTTTTTGACAAAATGTATAACAACTTACGGGAAACCCTTCAAACAAAAAAATGAATGAGTGAAAATTAAAATAAGGCAAAACTGCAGCAAAACTTTTGTTTCTGGGTCCTGGGATGCCTGCAACCGTAAAAGAATATCAAGGTTGCAGGCGTCAAGTGAGACGCTTGCACCAAAAATGGATGCAACCGTTTACTTTTTATTTTAATCTTACTAATGAGTTTTGTTACAAAGCAGGACTTTAATAACAAAGGTTGTAAATAAACCTAAAATCCCATAAGTTGTATCCTAAAAATATATAATTTTAAGACTGAATAAGATTTTTGTTGTAATACATTCAGCAGCAAATTTTCTTTTAAATCTTGAAATTTTTCATCAGGTTTTTAATTATTTTTAGTAACATTCAATAAGTCCAAAGTCCATTTTATCTCTGCCATTTAAAGTCCATTTTTGTCTGTGTCGTTTTTGGAATAACACTTTTCAGAGGGATGTTTTTTGCTAAGATACTTTAAAAGTGGTGACACAGATTGCATTATCTGCAACCTTCTGTGTCATAAGTCTGCCCCTTTAAATTCTCACTTTAATTGTATTTTTTGAAGAAGTGTAGTATCACTGTAGCACATTTCAAGGCATCTCAAAGTGCTTTATATCATAAAAACACAAAAACCCAAAGTCACACAACATAGAATCAACAATCAAAACATTACATTAAGTCGAGTGCTATTGTTAAATTCTTAATTGATCATGTTTCAAAAGCAACTCCAACCGGGTGGGTTTTTAGTCTAGATTTGCAGGCACTTAGCATTTGAGACTATTTCCTCTTTTTTCACACACACACTAAAAAATATATGATAAGCAGCAGTGGTTTAGCATAAGTGGACCCAGCCTATTTACAAGTGCAAATTGGAAATAGACTGGGTCAAAATAATAGGAACAGAGTACAACATAGGGACACAGGGGTGAATTAACTGTTGTTTTCATGCGATCCCCGTATGTGCTTGGTTTTTCTTTTCTGTTCACAGCATAGAAACTAAATGATTTTCAGACTTTTGTCAGTATCTGGAGTTATTAAGGGGATTTGTGTGTTTCATTATTTTCACCATATTCTCAATTACACTTGAGTAAATGTTTACAAATTGGGTTTTTTTTTTTTGCCAGTCACAGAAAATAGAAATAGCAGACAAGTGTCATGTAGTAATATCTGCTACAATCACACACAAGCTCAATCTGAAACAAAGCTACACATGCAATAAATTAGTTTCTTCACTTGGAATTTAAATATATGTATTTTGGAATAACATGGTCCAAAGTTTCCTAGCAGTGTGTGTAGTCAAACATATGAAACTAGTGACTCAACGGATTCATTTCCCTAGGTGATTTTATTGAACATACAAATATCTTGGGACGTCGTTATTGTATCTGTTCTGAGATTCCTCATGTTGTTTATGGCAGGACTTGTATCTGTTGTGTGCTTTACTGTTCAGGCAGCGTTTGATCATTATGGTACTGGTGGGACAGCACTTCTTTTAGGTCTGTTTCTGGCAGCTGGAGTCTGTAGCGCTACAAGTCTATGGGCTTCCCTGTGTAGATTTAGTCCTCAATAATCCCCTCCATCTGCTGCCCCCTTCACCAGGTTTTACTTCTCAGCATCTCTTCATCTTTTGTTCTCTACAGTTTTGTTTCCGGATGAATTTCTGGGATTTTTGAAAGTCCTGTGATTTTTAATGTGACGATTCTCTTCGTAAACCATTTACTCTTTCAGTCCCTGCTGTGTTCCTAGTCGGTCCTCTTCTCAGTCCTAATCTCGCTGCTTCTTCTCTCCCATGGGTTTTTAATTTTCTCTCTCATTCCTTTTGTTTTCCCCATCCTTTTTGTCATGATCTGTTCCTCATGATTCCTTTTGGTGTTTCGATTTCATCCAACTAAATCTCTAGATGTCCCTGCAGTGCTGCCTAATTTATCTATTTATTTTTTTATTTATGGGTTTTGGTTTTTTTTTGGTTTTTTTTTAAAGCTGTTTGTGACGCAAGACAATCCCTTGCTAAGTGGAAATCCAATTCTAATCCAGTTTTCTATAATCAGACAGCACACAGAGTAGTTTGAACATAAATACCATGAAAATGCTCTTTGGATTTTTAAAAAGTTTTCATATTTTAGTTTTTACAGAATGTATTCCACCAGGGCTAAACCACAGGATTCTCCAGATGTGTAAGGTCTTTGCATAGTAGAATAGGGTAGGGGTGTACTGATTTATCGGCCTGCCGATTTATTAGGGCTGCTGATAATTTTGGATCAGTGATCAACTGATACTTGTATTTGAAGCTGATCTTATCCACCAATCTTATCTTACTCTGCAAAGGTCTAAAAATCAGCCTCTGTCCTCTTTTGCTCTCCTGTGAGAGAGGTTTGACTGATGGAGCTGTCCACCAAGGCATGTCTTCATATTTGCAATTAGCAATGGTCACCACACCATTACCAACTCAGTGACTCAGTGAAATATGTAGTAATATTTCAGAAAAAAAAAATTGGTATCGGCTAAAATGGGAATCGGCTAATCAGACTTTTTAAAGATTGGTAATCGGCCAGAAAACTGCAGTAGTGCACCCCAAAATGTACGTAAAACCAGCAGTAGGTTAGAACATTGAGTTTAACCTACACTTCTCACCTTGCTCCTCACCTGTCTGACCTCCTGACCTCGTTCAAGCATAGGGCTCCGAGGAAAACCACAGGAAACTGAAAACCCATAACCCTTCTAAACGCCAACGTGGACGCTGACCAACATAATACTGACCTATTATGCTTGTGCAATACATTACATAAAGAGCAGTACTAAGCTTAAGCCCATCATATCCCTTGGTAGATTAAAAAAAATTCCAGTGTGTCTACATCTACCTTATTTCTTCTCATCTTTCTCTTAGTGTTTTACTTTCGAGAAATAGTTGTATAAACCTAAACATTATGTTCTAATGTTATTATAAGTGGTCTACTAAATTATGGACACAGAACTCTAACTGAACTTGACTAATTATTTTCTTCCAAAACTAGACAATGAAGTTACATTTTGACAAAATAATAAAAAAAAAAATTAATTGAAGTTTTTTTTTTTTTTTTTTCAAATTCAGCTTGGGTTGTCTCATGAAAGTGCCTTCAATCACTTTTGCAACACAGAACTTAATCAAAATACATCAACATCAATTGACATGTTTTGTACTGTAAAATGTATGTTTTCCCAAATCCTTAAGAGATTATATGAGAGCAGGGTAAATATTATCTAGAAGCATGATTGTGCTTTGCACCTGCTCTGCTTCAGTTGTTGTGGCAAATGGGTCATGAGAGGTAGAGAAATCCTCATGTCGAGGTCTATACTCCTTCTCATCAGTCTACTCCTAGACAGTCACTATAAGTGCAGCGGAGCTGCAAAGCTTTACTCGGCACTCAAGCAGACAAATGCTTTTGTATGACATTGATGATCTCCAGATGTAGTGTGCTATATTCAGTGCATGGTACAAGGTTTATTCTTCAAATAAACTGGTTTCAACAGCAGAAATGACAGCAGTGACGAGCAAAATACGGACAGGTGAGACATCGCCACGAGTGACATGATTGTCAGCCGTGTTTGGCAGAACTCTGCACCCGGATACATGTGGATTAACAATGACTGAATGGATTAGTGGGGTGTGTCTGCATATTTGTGTGTGTGAAAATGTTTGAGTCATGCAGATATGGAACGATAAAGCATAGTGACAAAGAAGGCATATTTTCTAAAAACTGAACTAATGCTTTCAGATGATCATACTTTGGCTTTAATACTGACGACAAAAGAAATTGACACAAGCTGCCACTCTTACACACAATATGGCTACCAACACTAAAATGGTATCATATTTGCACTTAAAGCCCTGCTTCTAGAAGTCATACCCTGTTTTTTTTCTCGCTTCTCAGGTTAATTGATTTTCTACTTCTGCTTCTCCCGACTCTTGCTCGTTTACTGCCCTCTGGTCTTAGAAGGGACATTTCCTTTTGGAATCTCTGAAATAATATGAACAGTGCTTGTCGGAGAGGGAAATGAATCACATGGGTGCTCACAACTCTGTAGGGCTTTGGGTTCAGCTTTCTAATTAGCAGTCTCCCTCTTGACACTTTTATTAGGTCATCGGTTTAGTGTTAGAAAATTTAGCATGAAGCGCTATGCAAAGCGATTCATCCTGCTGTACAATTTCTATATATTGTCACACCTTCCTGTTTGACAACAACTCTAAACACACAACCAAAGCTACAATGGGGTTGACTTATAGCAAAGCATATCCAACATATGTCAAAGTGTAGACCTGGGAATCTTCAGCACGAGTTATGAAATTATGTTCACTGGATCCTTCTGGGATTGAGCTTTTGCAAAAATTTGGCAAAAACCTAACCAGCCTATTGCCTCATTTTACAGTTTTTCTCGATTCTAATCTGCCTTCAGTGCTCTGTCTAGGATTTCTCCCACTGATTTGTTTGGTTGATTATAAACTGGGCCAATCAACAGACAGGAGTTGTGAACAATTGGCATCAGTTTTCTCTGCAGTTTTAGATTTGTAGTCTTCTTTCATAGGGTTGTAGTTTGCCAGGAGTGTGTGGATAAATTGAATAAAGCCATACAGTTTAGGTAGGCCATGCTTCCAAATACTGTGCAATTAAAGTCAGAGCAAGAGGAATGTTTAAGTCATTGAATGGCTGGCAAAGATTTCATGACCCCAGTCCTCATGGGATTGCTTATAGCATGCACAATTTCCTTAGTTGTAATCGAGCTTAATCGAACTGCCACATTACATATGTCACAATCAAACATTAGCAATTGAGTAAAATTTTAAACCTCAGAGTCCATGCCTCCAGAAAGTAATTAATTCTCAACAGTTGAGGGTCCAGACCCTCTGTATGAAGCAGAGTGTAGAACAAGACTTTTTTTTCTTAACCAGGCCTCTTTAGATGTGCAAAGCTGGCAGAAACATTCACCTAAACGACTCACAGGTGTGACTGTGAGCATACAAGTATCATAGGACATTGCGATTCCAGATTTGTATTTGTGAAGCAAATAAAACACCATGAATAATTTTTCAAAAAAATAATAAAAAATCTGATTTGGTGGATGTAATGCAACAAAATGTAAACAATTTACATGAAAACATTGGAATGAATATTTTCGCATAGCACCGTGTGTGTGGGAATGTGATGCTCTTTCAACTATATTTCTTGCTTGGTTCGTTAAAGGAAAACAAACACTCTTGTGTGTGTGCTTGACATGAGTGACAGCTATGATTGCCAGCTGGGCCATTCATGCTAAAACTGCATGTGTCTCTACTGCTACAAATTGCTTTGGATTGCTTTTAAGAGCTTCTTCAACCATTTCCCTGTGAGACCAGTATTAAAATGTACCCTGATGTCATTCTTCTGTTGCTCTTTTATCCACACTGCCGTAATGTGCTTTTTGGATTACTGTATTTTAATATTGTGTAATGCTCTAAGAATGTTAGTAATGAATGTAAGGCATGCAATCTGCTTGACTACTCAAAATGGTCTGAATTGAAATGCTGAAAAGGCAGCTCTGACTAATCAGCTTAGAGATGTAGCCCACAGTTGACAGATAATAAAGAGGATCTTGAGCAGAGGAGCCAATTACCACCCCTGTAATGAGAGTTCATACAATATCATCTGGGAACAATGGAGGGACATTGAAGTTTGGAGAGAGAGTGGGAGGCTGTGAGAGCAGGAAACCAGTAATGCAATTTTGTAAAAATTAGCTAAAAAAAGATTAAAAGGATAGAATAGATGGAATAAAGGTGAATAAGTGAAAGTTGTGAATTTAAGTGTAGGTATCTGAAACCACAAAAAATGCCTGATTTAAGTTACAAAGCAATAATAATTCATTACAAATAAAATTTGATTTGATCTGATTGACTTAAATTAGCTTTGTATTATGTTATGCATATTTAATACTTTGTTTTTGGTCCCCACTGATCCCCATTTGGGTATCAGAGTTGACATAAGGAGTATGAAACATTAGGATGCAGATCAATCTATAATATTCCTAAGGAACCTCCTATTGATATTTATTATTTACAGCGTTGGAGTATTATCACCTCTCTTCCCAGTATGTGACTTTGATTAGTTAATTAGATTAGAAAATTATTTAACATGATCACTTGTCAAGATATATATGAAAAGCTCTAAAGGAGAGCACAAATTGTCAAATTTATATAAAATGTCTCTAAGAAAATCTTTTCACCGTATTCCACCCTATTTTGATTACCAAAATGGCAAAAGTACAATTTGGTAAAGTGGAGCAAAAAAACAGAACCCAAATCATAGATTAGAATGTTTTACCTTTTCCTGTGTGCAGATCAAACCGTGAACCTGTAAATAATAATAAAAAAATCCATTAAATTACTGTTCATATATTTACTCACATTGCAAGCAAAGCGACTCACTATATAAGTTTAAGTCAGCCTATACTTTTCAAGTTTTATGTCAATTTAGGATTACCAAAATAATTTCTGTTAAATTAACTTTGTAGTTTTGAGATTTTTTTCTTTCTTCAAATTCAGAAGTTAACATACACAAATAGATTTTAACTACATTGGAAAGACCAGATAATGACATAATAGTTTTATGAGCTTCTATTTCACAAAATCTGAGTTAAAGCTGGAACATCTTTGGATATATTTTAAGACAATGACTCAAACACAGCACTTATTTAGTGAGATCATAAAAATAAAAGGAAGTCAACCAATACATAAGGAAACGAACTGTCCAGATGGCAGATTTATTCTTGGCTACCATTTGTAAATGTCTTGAGGTGCAACATTCTTCTTTTCAAGCAAGTCTATGCAATAAAACCATGGAAATATCCAGATATCATAGTGTGCAGAAAGACATGTTGAGTGATCTTGAGACTAATGTAATTTGGTCCAAACCAAATATCTAAAATTCATTTAAAAAATAAAACAAACTAAATTTGGTATGATGCCATCTGAGGATGATAAGAGTATCCAGAGCAAAGGAAGTCCTGCAAAGACAGACTGAAAGACATCCCAGTGAAAAAAAAAGTTACTCAAATCTAAATTGCAGTTTCCAAATGCACTGAGTAATGATGATCTGTCCAGTGGTCTGATGAAACTAAAACTGAAGTGTTTTGACATAAGAATCACTACATTTAGAGAAAAAGGGGGGAATCTTGCAAGTCTGACAACACTATCCAGTCTGTGAAGTACAGTTGGAGCAGCATCATGTTGTGTGGGTGTTTTTGCTTCAGGAGGGTTTGGGGTACTTCACATATTAGATGGCATCATTGGGAAAATGTTTTGTGAAAGTTCTCAAGCAACATCTCAAGAGATCAGCCAGGAAGTTAAAAGTTGGGCACAAACTTTTCTTCCAAATGGAGAGCTCAAAAGGTGCAAGTAAGTCAGCTTTCAAAAATGACTCCATTGTGCAAAGTTTGACAGGAGGAATGGGCCAAAATTCCAGCAAGCTATTGAGAATAAAGGTTGTGGAAGGATACCCAAACTTTTTGACCCAAGACACACAGTTTTGAAGGAAATTAAACCAAAAACTGACAAAAATGTGTAAAAATGTCTAAATCTTAAGAAAGTTTAAATAAGTCCTCATTGTTCTGGCCTTTAACAAATAAATATTTTTGGTGAGCCTGCTGGTAAAACTTTGAAGATAGTTGAGGAAAATAAAAGCTTATACTTATGTATACATTGTTTATAAATAGAACTAAGCATATATAATCTAAATGAAAGATTTTGTCTGTAAATCCACATTTTCAATTTGCCCCTCATTTGCAGCCCATCTCAATTTTCTATTGAGCTGTGACACTAAAAACATACAATTTTCTTTTCACACAGACTGTATATTTTATTCTTAGAGTTACATATTGACTTATTGCATACGTGATAATGAGAGTGTGTTTGTGCACATGTGTGCTATTGACTAATTATCTGCCCTGAAAGAGGATTGTTAATTAAACTCTTCCCTAGCAGGGGGCATAAAGTAATTATTGTGCATGGTTGCATGTAAAACCAAAAAAAAAGTCATTAACTACATGTGCTAAAAAATGCGTCACGTGTTCGCTATCTAACAGTCGAAGGAAAAAGCAGTATCAAACTTTGCATCGTAAGGTTCTCCGCCACCTTGAACTGCACGTGTGCCCAAATTAACTTTTTTTTTTGTTCCATGTCTGCTAGGCAAAATAAAAACAGATGGCAGCTGAATGTGACTGCACTGACTTGCATGTGACAAGCTGCCAATATCAACTTTTACTGCTGTCGTCAGGCAGTTGGCAGCAATCAACCTGTCTCGCATCTATTCAAAGCTGAATGCACACACATGGAAGCGGCATACAATAGATCTAAGTTCTGTCTGAAAGAGTTTTAAGAAGATACAGATGGTCTGACGTGAATACGCAGTAGTGTTAGAAATATGGTGCATAGTAACAGCATAAAAATGTCTTACTTCTCATTTGAATTGAAAATATTTTAATGATGTTTTCGTCTTCCCATTGAAGCACAAAAATATGCAATGCAAAAGAATTTGGCACCAAAAGGTATCCCCAAATACTAAATTGTGCCTTCCAGCAAAGCTAAGTTGTTTTCCCCAGTGGAAGATTTCCGGTTTTCTATGGCCTCAGTTTTAGTTGGAAGCTGCACAGGTTAAAACTGGCTTGCTTCTTTTAAATTGTCTATCTGGGTTTTACAAGTGCAAACAGAAACCTGCTCTATCTTCTGGCTGATTAGCGGTTCTGCATAGTTTGAGGCGCTTCAATGGAACCTGCTTTGCAAAGCGCTAATCGGTTATAAAAGTCTTTCAACAGGAACAGTCTTTCAATAGTATTGTGATGAAAATCTTTTCATCACAATACTATTTTCAGGAACCTGAAAATAGTATTGTTTAAAATGTATTTTCTTAGAGCAGGAAAATGAAGAGAGAACAAATAAAAAAACAAAAACAATTTGATTCTCAAAACTTTACAGTACATCCTCTTTTTCAAAATACTGATTCTTTGTCCATCACTGTGACTCCATTCAGCGATCTTTGAAAACAGGAGCAAAACCTTTGATTCTCAGACTGAACAGAGAGTGGCCACCCAGGGAACAACAGCAGGTTCTGTGGCATACTAAAAGAGCTTTGCATTTCTAATTGACAATTCCTCACATTGAATTGAATGTCAATAAAGGTCATTAGACAGTCAAATCTCCCCCCAAGAAAGAAAGAAGAGTGAGCTGTAGATGTCCAAAGCTGGCAGAGACATATTCTAAATATGTTTTATTACAGAAAAATTGCTTCTGCAAAGTATTGATTAAAGTGAGCTGAACATGACTTTTTTTTCTTCAGATTTGTATTTGTTTTGAAAAAATGAAAAAAGTCCTTTCCCTTCTACCCCTTCCAGGATTAGGCTCTGTGTAGGTCTGTCACATAAATTTGAACGTTATACATTGAAGTCTGTAGTTGCAATGTGAAGTAAATGCACTGCATATATGTTGCCAAAATTGGAAAATATGTGATGCTGGAATTATTCAGAAAAAGAACTCCATTTGCACTTACTGCATGTGTGACAAGATGAACTAAAAAAGGAGTGAAATGGAAACAAGCACACAGTGTTAATCTCTATTTTCTGCTTGGGCTGGTGTTGCAGACTAAGGTGTGAGGCTGACACTTTGCTAGTCTGATCCCCCTCAGCTGCCGTCGCTCACAAGGGCAGGTCTCCATGCTACATGAGACGAAAGTGTTCTGCACACAAAGGCTCAAACATTTCATTGATTCTTAAGCAGCTGTGGGAAGGAAATGTGGCCTCTGATGTTGTTTTAACTGGTTTTACCGGTCACACAGGCAATAAAATTATTGCTGCTCTGAATTATTCCAATTTTGTACTTAAGTAATAGTTTATTTTGTGAAACTCACCTTAAAGATGCCCAGCCCCCATAGGCTTATAAGATCCCCCTAACATATTTGAAGATGCAGACAGAGGCCAACAACATCCTTCAAATAATACAGTGTCCTCTTTCAAAAGGTGCCAAGCTTTTGAAACATATTCAGCTAACTGAAAACAATCCCTGAAAAAAAACATTGAAGTTCATCTACACTCCCTATAAAAAATAAATCTGGGTAAACATCAAGGACTTTACCAGACAGTTCCTTTCAGAGAATTGTATACAAAATATAACAAAAAGTGCATTTCATTTTCAAATCCACTTCAATTATAGAAAGAACATTTTCGATTTGTATTAAAAAAAAGAGTCTATCATTCTTTAATACTTATGATTGACTATAAAAGCAAGCAAAATAATTTTAAAAAAAAAACACAAAATGGTATGATTATGTCAGCAACAGATTATACGCTCTTTCTTCTCTGTCAGAAGATCATTAAACTCGGTGTGATTATTCTCTGCTTGAGTCCACCTCAAATAGACAGGATTTCATTACAGCCACTTGGCCACTTTTCTGAGAATTTCAAACCATTGCAAGTATAACAATTGGCAATGGCTGCCAAGGACCTTCAAGAGAATGTCAGTTTCCATGGAGACATTGCCACCCCCAGCAGTGGTCCCCCACCACCCTCATGAGGGTAAAAAGTAAATATATAAAATGGCCACAGAAACATGAGGTTTTCTGCTTCCATCTCTCCATTTGCATTCTATTACCCAGAATGAAACTTTCATTTGTGACTATTAATCTGAGCATCCTCCATGCTTTGTTGCTTACCTCAATGCTAATTTTCAAAGGTTGAAGTCGCATTCTTTATATGAGGGTGTTCGTGACTTGGATTGCTGGTCACATCAAACGTGGCATTGCAAGTGGACTTCACAGGACTCGCTTACATAATGCGCCCAGTCTGAACGGCTGTGAAAAAGTGTGAAAGCAATACCTTCCATCTTCTTCCACTGCTTAAACTGTGTTCGGCTTTTTTTGGTGGAGTTTATGCAGAACCAGATACATACACCTTTGCTAAAATAAAACTTTTTATATTTGAGAAGTGTACATTAGAATAAATTGTTTAGCAAAGGAATAACAAAGGAATAACTTTGGGCAAAAGGCAATCTCGGTGCGTCTGGGTTAGGTTACCAATCCATCAAAAGGCAACACAGAGACGCACAGGACAACCATGCACACATAAATAGGAACAATTCTATGCTTGCTTAAAGCCTTTTATAGATCACCTTCAGTGAAGTATTGCTGATTTTGATATGATCTAATGCAATCTAGACTTATTACAAGATAGAAACTACCTATCTGCCTTCTTAACAAGTGTAATACAAGAAGAACTTCCTTTTTAATTTTATGACAGGAGACTTGCATGTAGACACTGGCTGTCGAGTTTAATGCACTTATTTTCACATCCCAGGTTTATGATAATGGCTTGCACCCATTTCAACAGACACATGCTGAAACAGCAACTTGCTGGTGCTTCACTAGACAGCGCTCACTTCATATTTCAATATTGCATTGCTTAACATCTTGTTACACCCAAAATATTAATCCAACTCAAAGTAAGCCTGAAAATATATAGTATATCCAGTTATTGTATTAGAAGCAGAGCTCACTGACAGTTATAGATAATGAACTTCTAGTTGGCTGCACCACTGACGAGTTGATTGAAGTCAATGTACTTTGCTCAAAAATTGATCTTTATTTTCCTCTTTGATCAGTTATCTGAATAAAACTGTATCTCAGTTCTTGGGCTTCAAGTAATTTTGTGTATTTTTTTTCCCCCCAATTTACATAAAATGCAATCGGTGGGGGTTTGTTTACACCTCTGGAAGGCCAGAAAGGCCATCAGGACTACCAGGAGTTTTCCCTGGAGTGATTCAAGGCAATTACGCTGATAAACTAAGCAGTATTAAAATAGAGGGAAAAAAATTACAGTTCTAAACTGATTAGTGCATGCCTTAAGCAAGTGGCCCATTTTGTGTAGTTATTGGCCCAGATGTTAGCAGCATAGAAGTTTGCATTTTTAATTTAATTGGCTATGGTCTACAAAGTAGTGTCGCAAACCACTGCTTCAGAGACAGGGCACGTTGGTCCATGTGGGTTTGTCCCAGCTTCCCTGTGCTGTCATCAGTCATCCTGGTTCACACTTCAGCATTTTGTGAAGATGATTGAACAGTCAAGATTAAGAGCCAGATCACATGCACAGACAAAAAGTTGTCAAAAGTTAAAAAATCATGGTGGAAGCACTTATTCCACTGTGTCTAAAAATTACAAAGTTTTTGGGAGTTCCTATTTCTCGTAGAATGGCAGAAAAGGTCATTTAAACTGAAGTAGCAGTGATGATACAGGCCAAAAAATGGGTATTAGCTATAAAAAGAAAACATTAACCTCACTAAGCTTACGTGATGATGGAAATTATTTCATTTTAAGTTGTATTTCTTAGTTTATTTAGATGGATTACAATCAGAACGTCAAGCTGATTGTAATTTAACTACCTATGCCAACAAGTGTTTTGTTTCAATACATTTCTAGGTTTTTAGAAATGTATCTTTACATCTACAGTGGAGTAGCTGTAAAGATAATCAAGTCATGGAGTTGTAGTGTCCATATATAGTCATCTTGGCATTTCCAAAATTTACAAATCCTTCTATTTTTGCCAGTGTGAAGATCCTGAAATCAAATTTCTTTGGACTCAGTTAAATATAATTTTCAGAAAGTCTTCACATTTCCTTTCTTTTCTGTTTTCTCATCCTTTGACCAACAGCAGTCAAGGTTATACACCAAACAATTTGGTTTTGAGGTGAGCCAGTCCAATCATATTTTCATCACATTCCGTTAAGTTTTTTTTAATTAACCTTTTGTAACATTTTTCTTCCATCACGGATAAAGCCTCTTTGAAATCTCTCTTTGTTTTGTCATGGTTTGTAAAGCTTTTTTATTAAAATAGCTCCGCTTCCTACAACTACACCATACTGTTTACATCCTGATGCTAATATTTATAGTGCTATAAAATTAGTGGAGTAGATACACTCACAGGAAAAAAAAGAAAATGACTCCCAAGTACACTACAGGATTCAATAACTTGCAGCTTTGGTTGTTTTAA
Organism: Poeciliopsis turneri; assembly: GCA_922788865.1. Lineage (NCBI taxonomy): Eukaryota > Metazoa > Chordata > Actinopteri > Cyprinodontiformes > Poeciliidae > Poeciliopsis > Poeciliopsis turneri. The sequence continues at coordinate 37,487 of CAKLNU010000108.1, read as the reverse complement.
TTTTGATAACCTACTACATGATTTTGCTACAGTATGTATGTCATGTGTAGATATTGTAGGACCCCTATGCAGAGCAAACTTGAACAGCAGTTAGTAGTTGAAGGTTTAACGACATTAATAAATTGATAAAAACTTACAAAATAAGGTGATTACATAGAGCATCAGCAGGGTACAAACAGGATCCAGGTACTTAAAAAATAACAGGAGAATCAACCAAGTAGTGAGTGAAAGAAAAGTGGTTGAATACTGAGAGTGAATGATAGAATAATAGACTGCGGCTGATTGACTAACAAATTGCAGGTGTGACAGGAGAGAGAAGAAGGCATACAGAGAGAAGGAGACAAAAAGAGAAAGAGAGAATCACACGACAGGGCAGGGGAGACTAAACAGACAGGGGAACTATAGGAAAACAAATCTGACAAATCAAACCTTTCACAATTCGTTTTTTTTTTCCTTTTCATCAACATTACTTTTTCTATAAAAATGGATATAGTAGGTCAGGAGAGGGATGTATTGTATCTCCATAATGTTGTTTCTGGATTGTGCCTGAACACAAAACATGGTGCTTTTTGATTTCTAATTTTCCAACTCATTTTCATACTTATTCCCAGCTCTGCATTTGTTCGTAGCATAATGATGTGAAATTTGCTTTGCTGTTTATGCGCTCTGAAAGAGTAAGCCAACACCATTAAAACAAATCACTCTGGGGCACCTTCAGCGTTGCATCCATTTCTGATGACATACTGGCTTTACTTGAGCACTGAAAACAAGACTTAAAAGGAAGCCAGATAATATTACAAACTTGTGTGCAAAGAAGACAGTTTAATTTGATTAAAATGGAAATGCACACTCGTGCAAAGGTAAAAATAAATACACTTGATGGTTTAGGTATTTTTACACTGCTGTCTTTTTCTGGCTGCTACCCATTTCCTATTGTCCTTAACGTCTGACCTGCAATTTCCAATTTGTCTTTCTTTCCTAAGGATTACAAAACTAAGAAAAATGTGTTGCCAGTTTTTTAATAGAAGTAGTCATTTGAAAGAACAAATGGAACTACAAGATTTGCCTTATGTGCCTTACATTTATCCATTTTGTGGGTCAAGGTGTGAAACACAAAAAAAAATTAATTTTTAAATTTGATCAATAAGAAATGATAAAAAATTTCTAGCTTCATCCAAAGATTTTTGGAAATACTGTATCAGAGATGTTTTGTTCATTCTAGAAGTGAAACCCACCTACACTGGTGAAGCGAAGCAGGTAAAAACAGAACTGCTCAGTGGACGTTGAACAAAAGCACCTTCAAGCACAGTGACTTGCGTCTCTTGGAGGTAAACCTACGCTCCTCTCGACTGCTTATGTGTATAGCCGGGAGAAGATCACTAGGTAGCAAGTCAAAATGTTGGAGACAACATTCAGCAACCAAGTCCCACCAGAGGTGAATTGTTCTTTTTTATCTTCCAAACGGCTTCATAAAAAAAAGACATCCTTGGCGTCCGTTCACACATAATTTAATGACCGACCGTGTTCACACCTGATTCTGCCCCCTCCTGGGTCCTAATTTTATTTTTGAACAAAAGCTTCATTAGTTTGCCTCTTTGAATCTGTAGGTGTGAATGCCACTGAGTGCGAATGCTTTGTTAGCATCAAATAAACATTCCTGTTGTCCTTGAGAGAGCCAGAGACAAATTTAAATACCATAAAGGAAAACTCCATTGTGATTTCACCAGACTCATCATACTATGTCATTAGAAATACAGATCATTATAACACAGGAGGCAGTAGAGGAGGTGTTAAAGATGTTTTCCTTTATGGACAATGATTTGTTTGTTTTACTTTACTGCTTGCAAGCCACCTGGGCCCTAACCTACATTACAGCAGAATGACTATTCATCATTGATGATCAGGTCTTTTAATAGAACTCAAATACAAAATGCAAATGCAAAAAAGCAAAGCATTCTCTTTAACAACAATGAAATTTAGGTTTCATGACATTTTAGGCTGCTTATTATGACTTGGCAAGTTTCTTCCTTCACAACAATGTGATTTCATTTACTGCAATTAAGGACTTTAGAAAAAAATGTGATGCACACGTCTTAGATTTAGACTTGATTTCCAGTCACTGATTTTCTGCTGTGCTAACCTGATGATAACAATGATATATCAGCTTTGTGGTTATGGTGCATTCAGAGATTGCCATTTGAAAGACTGGTCCAGTTTGTTTTAGGCATAAAATCAGCTGATGAAAGAAAGCCTTCATCATTTCCCTAACGTTTAAAACTTAAATGGCCTTAACTGCATTGTGGGCCTCACTCCCATATCAGAAAAAAAACATTTACCAAAGAGGTGGTGTCTTCAAATGGTTCATTTTGAAAAATAATGAGGCGTCTAAAAATTCAAAGACTATACAAATCTTACATCCAACACAAATGCAGAAAAAACACTTAATCCAAACATTCATTAGAAGAGCAGAAAGCGTCTCCAGAGGTCAATTAACCCACTGTGTGAACCGAAACCCCTCGGTACAGACGTCCAATAAACCCTGATAACACAGACCCATGAAGCACACAGGCACATACAGCAGAACAGGAAACAGAAGATAATCCTCACAGAAGATGAAAAGACATTTAAAAAAGAACACGCACACACACGCTTACTCGCTCACTCACTGCACATTTTACAGAGCAGATTGCTGTCCTTTAATCAACAAGTCATGTTTTAATTGCAATAAGTGTGAAGGAAATAGGAGCCGTCGATGTGGCCCAGTCTGGCAATGGAGTACAAGACTATCAGAGCCAACGTTGTGGATTCACATATGCTTTTATCATAGCAGAGTGAAGTAGGGGAAGAAATATTGTTTTTTTTTTTCAGATCTCACACAGTCTGTGTTAACAGGAAAAGAGATTTAATTCCTGAAGTGAAAAACAATCCAATCAAGGCAAAAACAAGAGGATGTGAATATTTTCTGAAATAACAAAGACAACTGGGGAACTCAGTTTTCATTCTGATCCTCTAAGATAATCCCTCTAAGATTCTCTTGTTGTAGATAACCATTTCATTCGGGATAAAAAAAATTTAAAAAAAAAGCTGACATAAAGGATCTCCAATTCAGCTACCCTCCACCTTGGTTTAGACTCCAGTCCATACCTTTAGATTTTTACAAAAACATAAACTACGGACTCCTCCACAGTTATTTTTGTCGATGAATCTGTCAGGAATATGTTCAATGACACAACAATGCATAGTAAGGATGTGTAAGCAGCATTCAGTTGCTCACAGACGCAACACAGAGCGCCTCAGATTTGCTGGCACAAGCACTTCAGAGCAAAGTATATACATGCATAGGAAAAAATACATATAAAATGTACACACACACGCATGCACACGCACACCCACACACATGGATATCTGCAGCACACACTGAATCTTTGTATCTTCATAGGACCTTTGCTTTATGTTAAAGCAAGAGGTCGGGCTGCAAAGACCTTTTGCTACTCAGGCCTTTAAATTGGTCCCAGTGAGATCCAATAGTTCAGGCCATAGGGCTCGCCTCACCCGCATATTGAAATATTAGACTATGCCGTTCAACCGATGGCCTTACCAGTTAGACACACCAGCTTCGGCAATGGCCCCCTGCATGTTGGATCTCCTCCAAGCGTGTGTGGGCTTAAGAAAAAGTCTTCTAGTTTTCAACTGCTGAATCATACCAAGAAATGATTGGGAAATCCAAACCGGACACACATGGTTAATACATGAATCAGTTCTGTTTTTTTAATAATTAAATAAAGTGAAAATTATATTTGAAAATAAATATAATTTGCTGTAATATCCTAAAGTCTGTGAATACCATTTGAAAGACCTGAAATATGACTGACATTACAGGAAATCATAAACCCTGCAGTCGGAGCAACATTCATAACAGACGACTATTGCTGAGCTTCAGACTACCTCCACCTGTTCAGGGTTCACACTGTCTTACTGTGTGCATTCAGAGACATGATGGACATCAGATTTGATTTGGCTGAGGGACAGAAAAATTACCATGCTTTGTCTGTCGCCGATTAGATGAGGAAGCTGGTCCAACATCCTGTTAGTCAAAGGTACAAACGTACAAGGATTCGAGATCACACGTTCCTTCAGATACTCAACTTTGCTCTATGCAATTATGTCAAGAAGGACCGCAAATACATATTTGTTTCAGTAAAAAATTTTAAATGAGAAATAAATACATTTGTGATTAATGAGAACCAAAGGTACCAAAAGCTGGTTCAATGATCATGATGTTACTGTGCTTGATTGGCCAGCATACTGGCCTGACACAAACTGCACAGAGAATCTACTGTAGTCAAAAGAAAGATGAGAGACGCCTGACCCAACAAACACGTAAAGGTCACTTTTAAACCGACTTGGGCTTCCATTATACCTCAGCACAACCACATTAATGGCTTCCATGAATTTCAGGCTTTTGCATCTCAACTGTCATGATTTTTTCTTGCTTTACTTTGTCTTGAAAGTTTAACATATTCAAAAAAAATGTCTGAAGGTGTTTAATCTACACCTGCATTTCCTAAATAGTTTATTTTACATAATACTAGTTTCAATTATTGTAAATAATTTTGCTTATTGTTGTTTTACATCATTTTAATATTTATTCTCTCTTCCTGATGCACTTTGTGATATTTTATTTACATGCTGTGTAAATGAATGTATTATTTAAATAAACTTTTCTTCTTTCTACATCCATATAAATAAGGAACTTAAACTATCAACCCAGCAACGTTCTCTTCAATGTGTGATAAAACCCGATATGGGACCTCAATTAGCAGTTAAATGTTCCTGAATGGCGTCCTCCCATCTTATTTCAGCAGCCTGATTTCTCGACGGCTGCTGAGATGCCAGTACAGATGGACTGAATGGAGATGAGGCCAGTTGAAGTGTCTGTGGAGCTAAACTCCTGGTAAAATGTGCCAGCAAAGAACCGCACCACGTTGAGGCCTGGCCCAGCTCTGGCAGGAAGAACAGGGGGCCCCCTTGTTTGGCAGAGGCTTGTTTACAAGAAACAAAATGCATTCAGATGATAATGAGTCCGAGCTCCCTTGTTCTGTCCCAGTTTTTCTTCGTTATCTGCTATACAGTATGGATCTTCACCCAAACAGGGCACAAAGGACAACCAGACTCAAATCTACTTTTCGTTGATACAAACATGCGTAGACACACAAACAAAACACGCACTCTTCATCACAAACCACTCAGTGTCTGGTACAGAACGGCCTGATTGCTGGTCTTATCACCAAGGAGACCAGCATTAGGCGAGCGCCTGGCAGAGACAGACTGCCATTTAGCAATGAGGACCCCATAAAGCTTTCAGGCAGCCTTTTCAATGAACACAGGGATAAAGATGGAGTCACATGGACAACACAGAATGAAAGAGAAAATAAAAAAGTGTTTGACATCTACATTGCAGACACGAACAATTAGAATTGTGAAACAGGGAACCAAAGAACAATTTAGAAAAGAGGGAGAAGCATCACTTTAATCAGAAAAAAGAACAGACGAGAATACTATGACATAACAAATATGACTGAGAATTAGAGTTGCAAAAAGAAAGACAAAGTTTTTTTTCATCTTTTTTTAAAGTGACATGTGCTTTACAGAGCTAAGTAAATAAGCACTGAGAAGGATGTTTCTAACGAATATAAAACACTATCCGAGTGTTTAGAGGCACATGTGTGAATTCAGCTGACGTCACCAACGAGGGAAGCTATTAATACTCAAGCCCACCTGAGTCTCCACCAGGCTGAGGAGCGAAATGCAGTGCAAATTAACTATGAAAATATTCATTCACAACTCCCCTGCTGAGGAGACAGAAAAGAAGGGAAATCAAGCATTCGGGTTTGATGAGAGCCCTTTGCCCTCTGTACAGAGAGCAGATGATTGAGGGATAGACGGAAGCAAAGATGTGCTAAAAGGTTAAAGAAGAGGGGATTTGGGCTGTGAGCTCCAGATGTTTTTAGAGCTGAAGGCAACATAGTGAGATCTGCTCATCTTCCCCATCCGACTCGCTGTTTCACATGAGCTTTGAGGCTATGTGGCGGCACTTACTACAGTCGTTAGAGGGCTTTGTCACTTGTAAACATAAGTCATTTCAGGTCCCTAAGTGTTGGTGAAACCTCACGAGCTTTTTCATTCAGAGGCACTTTTCATGAAAATATCCTTCCAGCAGTCATAATTATGAAAGCAACCTCCAGTAGTTTATATTTGGCAGGATGGCTCTGTTCTGGGACGTCCCTGTTACTTCTAACACTAAATGTTGCATGCCTGAGGCAGAGAAAGCAGCAGAAAACACCTTTGCACTCATTTCTAGTAAGCTGTATATTTTATTAACAAAAACAACCTAAAACAAAGTTGATACAACCTTTCTGATTAAAGGATTACTATTGATATTGATTTTATTAAGAACTTTTAAGGTGGAAAAGTGACTTTGTAAATCATCTCAAGCTCAGTCAGACTAGATGGAGATGGATTGGCATCGTTCATCAAGTGGGATCAAATGTTCAACATAACCACAAAGGAAGAAGAGCCACTTTAGCATGTTTATGACTGCATCTTGTTGTGCTGCAAGGTACATAGTAGCCAAGAAACATCTATATTGAGGCTGTCTTTTTTTTTTCCAAATGTTCCACAAAAATGTACAATGCAACCAGGAGCTTCATACAGTGTGATCTACAGTTGAGGAAATGCCTGAAGATCTCCATTGCATAAGGATCTATAATGTTTTGTTGTCCCATTGCAGATAAACTGGAGGAACATCTGAAACTCCAGAATTAAAACCTTGCATTAAGGCCATCTGTTTGTGAAAACACATCAGGTTCTTCGCTGTAAAATTCAAACCTCACACATTCCTGTCAACATGGCTGTCGAAATAAATTAGGACCATTTCAATGCAATTTCTGCACAAAAGTGTTAAGCTGTGAACACCAGACAGCTCCTCCTCTTCAGCGATCCTGAGTTCTCCTCCGCGCTCTCAGGTTCAGCGTCACGCTGACTGTTAAGCCAGGTGTAAAATGTGCCAATGCTGCTGTTTTGAACTCTCAGCTTCTCTTTCATCCACCCATCCACAATCAACTGGTCCGAAGTTATGCTCTCACTGACACTATTTAAGAATTTAGCCCTTAGCGCAACATTCTTATCCCTCCAGTGCCTGTGATGCTTTGATAACCAGCTATTAAACACTGAATCATGTACGCCTCATTTCAGCTTCACAGCGAGCTCGCAACGTTCATTTTTCATCTTAATCTAAAACAGGAGTAATTATAATTGGAGTCATTTTCTTTCTTCCCTTTGTGGATAGTAGTGGTGTAATCCACAACTGCTATAGCTTTGCTCTGCAACCTGCATTCACAAGCTTTTATCTGAACACTGTGTTGCTGTAACAATGGTGAATAGCATCTCTTGTGGCTGCGCAGGCACACTGATGGCAGTCTCAAAGGGTCCCGCTATTCCATGCTATCCTCAGTCAAACAAAGAGCATTTTTTTCCATTGTGCACAAATAAACCAAACATATCTCCACATCTTCCTTCATCCCCCAGTATTACAGTAATAAAGAAAAAGCTATATATCTCCCTGTTACTGCCTCTCTCTTTCTCACTTTCACTCCCCAAGCATTACGCAGCTCTTTTCTCCCTATTTACCCGGCACAAAAGAGGAGGCACACATTCAGCAGTGGCTATGGAGACCTGAATTCCAATGGGGATATTATCCTGTAAATACGGAGAAATCGCTGTGGAATGGGACAATGCCCGACGTTATTAAAGCACTCTCCAGCCGAGCACAATTGAGTCATTGATCATCTCATGTCATCGTTAAAACCCCGTGTTTCATCTCACAGCTTTTCATAAAGGGAAAATGTCAAGCGTTTACAGGCCAGAGAAGATGGATCACTTGATATTCTGTCATTGATTATGAGATATGTCCATGAAGAGCCCACAGGTCCCTTTAAGGATACTCTGGCGTTCCTGGTCCCTCTGACTCAGCTTGTTTCATTGTGTAATGATGTCCTTACTAATATTGTACAAAGTGTTTTCAGTCCTCTTAGCAATCCTTGTGTCATCTTTACTGCCTTCACGTCACACTAAACCAATGACAGCGAGCAGTAATTGCACATCATTGTTGGTTTGCCATAATTACAGCTGTGACGGGGAGAAAAGACTTAATGGTCTTTTGGGTAATTACCCCAATTGACAAGATGGTGGCTAATTAGATTGTTTGACATTGTGTGGATGTGTGCAAATGTGTTGATATATATGTTGGTGTGTGGCTGTGTGTGTGTTGTGTGTGTGGAAACATATACAGAAATATAAACAGAAGACTCTATGGAAGAACATAGAATCTCTCTGACGTCAATCTCTCTCTGGGAATTTACATTGTTAATGCATGTAACTTCAATCCAAATGAACTGGTCTAAACAAATGAGTACATGGTGACATAAATCACAAATTACATGAGAGTTTATGTTTGAATCAGAATTTTTTTTATTTTTCATAAACAGATGCATAATTCTTAATATGTTGTTACTGAAATTAATTCCAATAAAGGAATTAACAACTTAATTGCAATTAATTTTTCTTTTACTAAACAGGTTCGAAGTACACAATAAAATTAAGTTGTTTTGTCCAGAAGACACCAGTGAACTAGAATATCTACCCAAATGTCAGAAAATCAAACTACACTTGAAGTTGAAGCAGTAAGTGGTTACCAAGGTCTCTCCACTAGCCTGAGTCCACAGTTTTATGCAGGACAGATTTCAGACTTTTTTCTAACTGTCTATGCATTTTTCCAGTGTTAATGAAACACATCCACCAATATGAAGCAGAACTAAACACAAAAATTATTCAGTTTTAAAGAAAATGTTTTAAAAAAAAATTGTTTAACCCATATCCCTGACATCAAAATTATAAATTTAAAGTTGTCAGTAAAATTGAGTGTGAGACTGGCCTAGTAATAAACCAAACAAAAAACACCCCTTAGTATTCATGTAATCAAAAGCTTTACCAGCCAAGACATCAATTTACATTTTGTTACATTTTGTTTTGGTTTTTGGTTCCATCAAAATGCTGTTTGAGAGGGTTTGCTCAGACTGCAGTCATCCTGAGCCCCTCACCAGCTCCCAATTTGCTCCAGATCTGATTTCCAGTTGCCTCTGCAACCACGGAAATAGTAAACAAGCTTGCACAATCATATTCATCTGATCTCATCATCCCTTATGCATCCTGTCACCATTTACAATCAGAGGGAGCTGGCCGGCAGGTTGTCACCGACAATCAAGAGGAAATTACCCACAGACATATCTATTAGGCATTGTGCTGGAAGGTAAATCTGCCATCCTCCAATCCTGATCACAAAATACTTTTTTTTAATTAAAAATGTAGTGCAGTACAGACATGGAGCTGCATCTACATCATTACACTCACTTCCTCTGAGCTGACTGTTTGATGAAAGAGGTCAAGAGTTTGTTTATCTGTGTCCTCCTTTAACCCCAATTATACACCTTGGTTTTATCTGGCAGTGGGCATAAGTCTACTGAGGCATGCCTGTTAAGTAAACTGACTTAATTTTTTTTTCCTGCCTGTCTCTTGAGAAATAATACATAAAAAGTTCAGTAATCTGAACAAGTACTGATTCATTTCATTCTCTACTTTCAAACAAAGCCTGGAAAAATTTATCAACTCAGAAACATATGGAGGTTTTACATGGGTTACAAAAAAAAAGCAAAGCACTTCTGAAATATGACGTTCTGCATGCTCACAGATTCATGAGTGAGGTCATCCTCATTTGCTGCTAAACTGATCAAATAAAGCCAAAGCTATCCATAATCTATAAAGCAGGGTCACAAAGCACGTGGCAAATATAATCTGTAGCAAGGCCCATCTTAGCAAAAGATTTGTCCCTGTGTTCAATAGGTTAAACATTGTTCCATATTCAGAAATCATCCCTTGGCAGACATGTTGGGTATGGATAAGCCGCCATGGTTCATCAGAGAAGGCAAGTACGTCACGGCCTCATTGGTCACGGTGGAAACAAGGAAAGCTTGTTTCACTGCCGCAGCCACAGTAAAGAAAAGGGGAAGCAGAAAGTGGTAATAACAAGATATGAGCCACATAAAAAAGAACCCACATGAGAACGAATTACATCAAAGGTTTATGAACTCAGTCTTAAATAAAGTCATAGTCATGTTATTTAGTTAGTGGGTGAAAAAGCAGGAAGATACGAAAAAAATACCTAAATCCAGATGGGAGGGTGTCAGTAAAATGTTTGTCAAAGTTCAATCACATTCTGTGGTTTTACTAACAAACTGACTGATAACAGTGCATGCAAGAATTACATCCTGTTTTGTGTCCCATTAATGCTCTTTTCTTCTCATCTCTTTATCTTAATTACAAACATGTTTCCAGATACCTTGCAATGCAAACTGCTGTAATCTCTGTTCATATATAAGGAGATTAGGAGGGCTTTGCCTTTCTGAGCAACTCTAACAGGAAAAGATCAGTAAAATATCTAATGAGACACAATTAGCCCTTGGGTGACAAAAAGCCTCTTTGCTATATTATGAGGAGAACATCTCCCCATGATGCCAAGTGATGTTGGAGCTGCTGAATTAGTGGCAACAAAATGCAAACCATGTAACCGTGCTTGGAAAAAAAAATTTGAAGGGTTTGGTTTTTAAAAGAAAAGTTAATCAGACACATTAACAGGTTTACATCAAGTAAAGTAGCCTGCCACATTCAGCTAGTTACTCCTGTATGTTGGTTTAAGTTGTAATTGAGGAGAATAAGTACTTCCTGTGACCTAATGTTAATGAGCGAACAAAATACAAGTTTGCTTTTTTCAGGAATTATTGTTAAATCTGGATATTAGTAGAATAATTCCTGGGATTATATCACATAGAAGAAGACAAAAGTCAGTCGGGTGAACACTGTGTGCTGACTTGGAACAGATCAGTGCCATCGCTTTAATCCTTTGAAACTCAGATGCAATTGTTTTAAAGTTGCTTCAATCCCCTGCAAGTGTGTCAAGTCTTTTGTACAACTAGGAAAAGCATGAAGGCGTTCACACATGTATCCATTTCATAAAGGAAACTTTATGTTTTTTACAACTTCTATTCATCTCAACCAATGTACGTTTTAAAACCAGAAATCAAATGTGGCTATCTGATATATGTATCATTAGCTGCCACGCACTGTGACTTTATGCTCACTGTTTTTGGCTTCATTAACTAAGTAACACACCTGTATGAGCCAGCCGTATGATTTTTGGAGGACGGATGCTGTGTGTTTAAAGGTTTGCCTCAACATGTTATCCAGTCTGATGAGAGACATAATATATGTTGGAGAGTTAGGAACTATTGTAAAACTCTTCTCCTGTTATCATTCTTGTGTTGGAGCAGAATTGTTTGCTTGTATGGCATGTCAGTTACATACAGTTCTGGTCTTGTTGCAGTTATTTTAACAATGAGACAAATATTTGCATCCAGTGAACCTCAACCCGTAAGTGCAGTAATAATTTTTTGTTTAAAATCTGTAAAGCAAATGGTTCTCCATAGGTTTATTGTGTAAGGAACTCAGCATGGTCAGTCCTGAAATCGGTTCATTGTCACAGTTGCATGATAAAAATCACATCATTTGTTCTTAGCCTCTTGTCTCCACTTCTTCTTGTCACAACCATGCTGGCAAACTTTGCACCCGCCTTCTCTCTCCCATGGTCTCTGTGTTTATTATACTGTTGTAAACAGTAGGGATGGGTTTCACACTTTGTGTCTTGTGGACCTCGGAGCTATGTGTGAAAAGGAAGATCCCACAGCTCACATTTAAACTGTGTCTCATTCGGCTACATCAATACATACTGCATTGGACTGACTTGTGTGTGATTGGTCATGCAATTGGCTACTTATGAAGTGCTCGTGAATCAGATTGTGGAGTGCATCAATAGTAACTGCCTCAATGCAGAGATACTCCTAGTTGTCACACACTGCAAAAGCTGTTTGCTAAACAGAAATAGCAGGAGACAAGAGGTTGCAAACTCAATTGATTTAATAGTGTATGACAAGATATAACAGAACATTTATTGCAAACTTTTCCATACTTCAAAAACCACCTATGAGTAGATTTTAGGTTTAACTGTGCAATTTGAGTTACATAAAAAAATTAACTTTTTCTAGACTCTTTATGTAATTAATTGTAGTTGACTACATGAGTGTCAACTTTTGCTTAAAATAAAAGCAGTGACCATCTTTTGTCTAAAACAGCTTTTTACAAATGAACCTTTTCATGTTGGCTCCCTAGTTGAGTAACATGGCAGCTTCTGTTTTTATAGGGAGTTTTAGGGTGTCCATAAAAGAATCAGTATCTTCTTGTTATGTATATTATATGTTTTGTTATTCCATCTGTCACTGACAGTATCCTGAAGGACAAGACTCATTTTACTGCATTGTGCTCATTTAAAGCTCCTCCGATATCTGGCATATTGGAGGATGTACCTAAAAGGCTTTACTGGGCAAATAGAACATGCACACTCAGAGCACCTATTAGGATCACTGACAATACAACTATCTGGCACTATCAGTTAAGTCTATACAAAATCCTGGAGATATTACTGCAAAAGCAAGGGATCGGTGAGGACCTTTGAGTCTGTCGTGTTGTATTGCTGGGTGGGTTGCTGGTATTTTGTGGTCCTAATGATGAATTTGGCTTGTCATTTTCTGGCACTGCAGTTTACTGGGCTGAATGGATGTGCATAATGAGTACACTAGGACTACAGTACTCATACTGGCAAAGTGGAGCATAATGGACCAAGTTTCCCCAGCCCCCTTCCATGCTGCCAGTGAGGGCAACCAGTTAATCCAACTGAGGCATGGATTAAAGGTTGGAGGGGGCACAGAAACATATGGTGCACTCGATATCTATGCCCCGTATTTTGTTCAAACATAGACAACAGACAAAAGAAAAAAAAACTGCTCATTCCTTGTAAGAATACAGTAGTAAACCTTTTTTTCCCAACTAAATTTGCTGAGGTAAAGGCAAAGAAAACCATGAGAATAACTGCATAAAGCACCGTGATGCAGCAGCACTAGAATCCCAAAAATAAAAGCTGACCTGGTTTAGAAGAGACCACTGAAAATAATTTTAAGAACCCATCGAAAAAGAAATTGTACACAAAGTACATATTTTTGGGAACTGTTGAAGCACAGAAAATGGGCCCACAAATATCTCAATACATTCCAGCTCATAAGGTTGTCTGGTTGCAAGAAAAAAAAAAATGGTGGCAGCCTCCAAATATCATTAAAATCATTATTAAAACCCAGAAAAGTGTCAGACATTTTCCTGTTCATCCAAGTAATCAGTTGGCTAGTTAACAAGGTTAATCTCAGTCTGAGGATTTATTCAGACAGCAGAGGAATTAGATTTGGATCTTAAATCAGATTTTTGGACAGATTGCCAGTAAAGTCATTTCTGGATACTGGATCAGTAGCCATCTCTGGTAATGGTACAGACATCGGTAACTACATCTTGTCATGGTCTCTGGACCTTACTGCCATGTTGTTTAAAATTTGGTCTTTTTATCAATTTGTTTGCATCATACCCAAATTTTTCATATTGTCAAGCAACTGCTTTACATCTTTGTTTCATTCCTTATCAGTCCATTCTGCCCTGCATTCTGGATAAAATTTTGCAAGCCCAAGTTTCCAGCCACTGCTTTGTATTTTCTTTTGTAGGCTTTGCTGTATTCGTAGCTCCAGCTTTTTTAAAATGTAAAACAACTTTCTGTATTAACCTGCTTTGCTTCATTCTCGTGTATATCACCTTCAACAACGGTTCCCTAATTGTACCTCTGTGGTTTTGATTTAATAAGCACAATACGGTGGAAATACGTGTAAAAAGTAATTCATCATCATAAAATAGGAATAAATTACAAAGCATACATATTTGAGCGGATTTGGCCATTAAAATCAATCTCACTTGTGAACGGAAAACATTCAACAGCATCAGCATGACACATTCATTGAGAGCAACAAATACATTCAAGTCAATTTGTTTTCCTTTCTTTGGATGACCAAATAAGCATGAAACAAAGCTATAAATCTATGCTTACACAGAATGTACAGTAGCTGCTTGAGCACAAGTTTATTTAGCCCTGGCTTTCCAGCACGGCAGTGTTTCAATGTGATGAGAAGAAAAAAAAAGATTAAAACATAGAGACTGATTCATTCTGTATGAAAACGTTAGGCCTCAGTTATCTCCTTGTGTCAATCAGCGAAGCCATGTTCCTGTGCGACTAACAAAGTATGCACTTATGTTTTTATATGTGAATGCTCTACCCAGCGTCTTTCTGTAAAAGCAATGAGAAGTATCTGAAAGAGTCTGCACACAGCGACAGACGTGTGTTCGACCACTTTGTCAGAGTCCCACCTGGTGCCCCCCTCATTCTATTCTTTTGGACCCAGCAGAGACAAAGGCACGGTGAAGTCTGCTGTAACACAGCGCAGATGGGATCTCCCTGGCTTTCGCTGTGCGCCTTCAGCGATGCACTTAACTCCTCATGTTTGCTCGTGCACATCATATCTGACAAGCTCATTCAGTGTCTGCACAGACAAGACAACCCAGGACCACTGCTCAGTCTCACCCTCGATCCCTGGGCCAATCGTGTGGGAGGATGGCGTGACACCCGCAGGGAGGGATATTTTGACGATGTGTAAGCGAGGAATAGAGTGAAATTAAAAATGGGAAGAAAGAAAAACAATGGAAAACGTGGGGAAAAAAGGTGATGGGAAGCAAAAGAGCTGAATTGAATTCACAGTCACATGGGAGACAGTAAAGAAAGAGACACATAGAGGTTGTGATGAAAACAGAATGAGGAGATGGACTTGTAGTTTTGAAAGATTGTCAACTTGGAGAAAAATGAGAAATAATGAGCGAGTCAAGCAACAAGACAAAGGACAAACATAAAATGAAACTACACTGCAACCTTTTCTTGCCGGGAGCAACTCAGGTTGTTAACACAAATTTTCAGAGTCAAAGTGTTTTACACTCACAGCTCACCTTTCAGTCATGTTGCATTTAAGGCCCTTACAAATATGTCACAGCCCTGATTACATGAGTGTGATAGTGACCAAGAATTTATTGTCCAGAATTCCGGACAATAAAAAATGCCCAGAATGTCTAAAGAGCTAAATCTATTAACTCTTAAGTTGTACTATTTCTGTTAATAGATTTAGCCCGACAGACATTCTGAGCATTTGTTTGAGGTGTAATGAGAAAATACATAGGCACTATACATAAGAGTTAGCATCATAAGAAGACTGGCTCTTCTGAATCTCTGTTCTCTGCACAGAGAACTGATGAATTCTCTGTTCATTGTTGAATTTTTAGTAATTAATCCAATAAGCATTTTATCATTTCTGCAAGAAAATGCAATCCTTCATCATTCACTGTCCACAGCAGGATGGGCGGATGTACTCTCTGGCTGAACTTGAATGGTTGCAAGGAGACTGCCTCCACTGTGGGGTGTCTGGGCCACAGCAGGTGGAGCGGCTCCACTACATAACAGGCTCAGTGATTCGATCCAAAGTACCTTCTGTCCAAAATGTCCTCTGTGAAAACCCCAAAATACCTCAGAGGCTCACTAATGCACTTTGAATAAAAGCACTATATAAATAAAGACATTGACTAATTTCCTCTGGGAGATGTGGACAGTTCAGTAAGAAATCAGTGTGTAGACTGTGATTTAGCTTTGTTTTAAACAAAGTAAATGTCATATCAACTTTTTGAGCAAGCTTTTAATCCCCGCCTTACTGTTTTATCGTACTAATATTCAGTCTTTGTCTACTTTCCATGTCATGTTCCTCAGTCCCAGTAATTACTGAACTAAACAGAACTAAAAGGATGCTTTTAACAGCCTGTTAAAAGTGATTTCCCAATGACTTTTGGTACAGTTATGGCAGTAAACAGAGCAGGAGCACTGCACAAGAGAAAATGACTGTATAAAACAGCTACGTTTTACCCCAGCAGCCACTTTATGAATTACCAATGGCAGCGAAAAGCCCTGAGCATATTTAATGCAGGAGAATCTGTCCCTTTTTCACTTTGTTCCCCTCTGTTCTCCTTTTTCTTTGCAGTATTCAGCGTTTTGACTGAGCCAGAGCAGCTCAATGTCTCTGAGAGTCAGGGCAACAGACGTAAATGGTTTTGAGTTTGGTTCATCTGCACCAAGGCCACACAGCAAAGGATTTCTAACAAGCATGTTGCTTTGGGGTGATGGCAAGGGGGGTAAAAACATGAAAAATGACATTTCATCAAACAAAAAATGTTCATGCTGCAGTAAGAAGCTTCCCAAAGCTTAGAAGTTCTCTGTTATGTTTGAGGCAGCCTTATATCTGAAAGTTCGGCTCCTTAGAGGTGTCTAAAGGCAGAAAAGCATGATTTCTTGTGTCGGCTCAGCATCTAGCAGTCATTAAAGTCAAGCACAAAACAGCCCATCAATTTAAAAGTATACAATTTACAAAATTACATACATCCAAAGGAAATTATCTCCTGTCTATTCTTGGAAAATGCATAGCTGTCTTTGTCAGACACAAAGCTCAAATCAATGGGCATATGATCGGTTTGTCTTTCAGAATGACACCAGGGTTCATCAAGCTCTGTAACCTCATTTAATCGTTGGAAGGATCAATTAACAGTCAATTTCAAATTACTGGTGCGAGGCTATTGTACTTCAGAGAGGGGAGATGAAAATACCAATATACAATTAGAATGCACTCGTGTTGGGTAGCTCTTCTCTAAAAGAATCCCACAGCTGAATCCACATCCGTCATCCCATCCTTGAGCAAACACAACTCCCAACGAGCCGTCTGTCAGTGTAGACAGAGAAAAGACTGTCTGTTTTGCCCCAAGAAGCACCGTGGAGCTGCTTTTGCGCAGTGATAATCATTAGCGCTTTAAAAATTTCTCCATTTGAGTGGTAATACTCTGACCACATCAGCATCAGTGCGTTTCCTGACACTACCCTCATCATGTTCAACTGCTGCTAATGAGGGTAGACAGGAGACAAAGTAGTCATTTGTGCTCTCAGAGAATAAGATTACAATATTATCTGCTTTTAATGTGTACTACTTCTTTTGTAGCAAATATTCTTATAAATCTAGCAAACACATTCCTTATTTTAGGAAAATAAATCAAAGAAATAAAAGTATCAAAATGAGCAGTGGCATGCAAAACTTCAGACTAATGTGTGCGTAAAAGAAGACCATAGCCTCTCTGCATGCATTCACTGTGGAACCAGTGGAGTGATTTGTGGGAGCAGACAACATGTTAAAACAGATTAATAATTAAAACCCAGAGGAAGATGTTTTATAAATCTGGAAACTTTGAGATGACTGTCAGTTATGCTTTTATGCTTGGCTAAACTGACAGCATCCTTTAGTCTTTTTGTCATCCCTGTCAAAGATACATTAAAAAATGAAAAAAAAACATTAATCAAATAATGTTTTTAGTGCTGTAAAATAATCACACAATGTTGAAAAATTTTGAAATATTCAGCCTTTCATTTACCGACATTATTTCAGAGGGTAATTAAAGTTCTATGTTAAGAAATAATTGTCTCACCATAATTACTGGCACCTTAAGTCAAATCAAGTTTATTTCCATAGAACTTTTCAGCAACGAGGCAATTCAAAGTGCTTTGCGTGATACAACATAACACAGTAACCAATCAAGAAACAAGTTACAAGCATTGCATTTTGTCAAATGCCATTATCAAAATCATCAAGGAAATATACATCACATATACTGATCATATAATAACGTTCAGTTATTATTAATCAAAATCAACTCTAACCATGATTTAAAAGAACTTGGTGTTTTGGCTGTTTTGCAGTTTTCTGGAAGTTTGTTTCAGATTTGAGGTGGATAGAAACTGATTGCTGCTTCTGACCCCAAACTCCTGCAAATACTAATGATCCACATATTGTTTTTTGGGAACTCGATATTTAAAAATTTGAATGTTAAAAAGAAATGATTAGTGATTGTTTGATATTTTTATCAACTTTGATTTCAAGTTAAAATGTCCACCACCTAATTCAGTCATCAACTAAGAAAATCACCAATGTAAGAGAGTGATAGTGAGTGCTGCTTAATGAGCCTCAAATAGAGTCTGACCTGAAGCTTTGTGATTGGTGCTTTAAACTGATGAGGTCATTACAGGCTCAGGGAAACCTTGATCCTTTGGGACAAGTGAAATTTACGTTCCAGAGGTTCATCAGCCCAAACACCACGTCTGTCACCACACACGCACACGCGCACACCTGTGGGGATAATGTATTTCCTTCTCCATTGATCTGTGCACATAAAGGCTTACAGTGATGAACACAGCGACTATTCTCAGCAACAACAGAGAACAACTTAACGACCCCGTGGCAGTCCCTGAGAGCCACAATCTATCAAGCGCAACAACCCAAGTAAGTGAGCAGTGTAGGAGGGCTTCTGTGAATTATAAGTCAATTAACATGGATTGTTACGGACGTGAGAGTTTGAGCTGGTGCCTGGAAGAAACTGAATACAGCAATATTTTAGTCAGGTCCAGGAGATAAATACAGTCAGGACAGATCTTATTTTAAATGTAAAGTGTTTCTGTTTCATCGTAAAGCTACAATTGGGCTATTTAAAGACTTACAGAGATACAAAGGTGGATTACTAACTCTTAATCTTAACATTTTGTGGGCTCAGAAAAGACCAGTCAGAAATATCCTTTCTGATTGGTCTGTTTCGCTACACTTCAAACTGGACACACAGTTATACAGATTAAATGGATTTATTTCTGTTTGCTTTATCGTCGCAAAACTTTTAGTAAATCAAACTTTTAACCTTTGAAGTAAAAGCAAAGTTTCTGAGAGCAAGCAGTGATCTTAATCTCTCGAAGTATACACACAAAAAAGTGATCCAACTCATATTGTGTTTGCATGAGGCAAACATCTCCCTGAGTTACTGAAGTGATGTGCGAGTACTGACAGCGAAGGCTCCCCATCAAACCTTAGCAGCCGGCAAAACAGGGCTGATCGTTTCAAGGGCAGGATCATCGGGGTGCCATGACATGAAGAAGACATCAACTTTAAATATGTATATAGTAAGAGCTCACCACGAGCTCACACAGACACATGCTGAAGAGGAAAATCAAGATGAAAGTTCCTCTCGTTTAACATCTACAAGCTGTCACAGTCTGTCCCAGACACAGATATTATCATGGATTCTCGAGAATATAGGTATGCGGCACCACCTGGACCTAAAACCAAACATTAAGTTCTACAACGGGTCTGCTAGATGTTTTCATGGTGGATTTTTATCCACCAGCACTTAAAATAATCTCTTTATAACACTGAACACAGAAAGGGAAAATTATCTTGCTGCTCATCGTGGTCAGATCTTGTGCAGCACATTGTTTAATTCTAATTCTTTACTCACTGATGAGAAACTTTTAATGTCCTCCCTATCATAAATGAAAGTTACTTAGTTCATAAAACTTCCTATCTTATTCTTATCAGAAAGGAATTAACTTGCATCAGAAATCAAAGTTTTTACAAGACTCTAAGCAACAAAAAAATCTCTTTGAATTTTGTTTGACAAGTGCACAGGCATCTTCATCTTCAAGTTTCATCATCCAACCCAAATGCGCCAAGTGCAGTATCAGACCCAAATGATAACAGCGGTGCGTGAACATCACCCTGCTCCCTGCGTGTGCTCATGTTTACCTCCTTTTGATTAAAGACATAGCCAACCCGAAAAACCTCAGAGCCCCAAACCTCCAGCCCCCCAAACTTCTGTGAACCGTCCACATCAGATGTTCAGCCCAGATGCTCGGGCCAAGTGCCGCACAGCATCGCAGCCCTGCGCACTCTTCGGGGTTTAGTTTAATGTGTGCTTAAGAGACCAGGGGACTGGGCAAACGCTCCTCTCTCTCACTCCCTCCTCCAAATATCTGCCCATCTTTTATTCATTCACTCTCCCAGGACGACTGCTGCTGCCATCATCCAGGGGGACGGATTCGTCGTCTGAAGTTAACCCATGTCTCTGTCGCTCAGACGTGCGCACACGTGCGCATGCACTTTGCAAGGGGTCCCAGAGGTCTTTTAATTTTTTGAGAGGCTATTTTTAGTGTGAAAAATAATCGAGGTGGAAAGTTCCATCTGTCCAACACTCTTGTTCCAGCTGCTCCTTTTTAGCAGCAGGCGTAAAGAGGTGGGGAGGGGTTGGCGGGGACACTACTCACCAGATGAAAATTACACAGAGTGGATGATTATTATTTTTTTATTATGTTCTGCATTAGCAGTGAAAGATGGTATATTACGTTAGGTGGACTTCATCAAAAATCAAGGAGAGATCATACAGGGTGACAGTAGTGGAGTGGGCCTTAAAAGCCCAGTGTGTTGAAGGGCATTTAGGTATACTGTTATTATTTTTTCTTTTGAAAGCTTTTAATCTTTTTTTTTTCACTAACTGGAAATAAAAACTGGCAACAAAACCAAGCAGCCATAGAAACATCTTAGTTGACAAAGTACACTTATTACTACTTTATCTTCAAACTTCAGGAGGAAGAGGAAGACCCAGAACAAGCTGGAGGGACTATTTCTCTCAGCTGGCCTGGGAACGCCTTGGGATTCCCTGGAAGGAGCTGGAGGCAGGGAAGTCTGGGTCTCTCTGTTTAAGCTGCTGCCCCTACGATCTGACCCCAAATGAAACGAAAGACAATAGATAGACGGACAGACAGCTTTTTAAATGTTTTAGAGACAAAAATGTCTAAATTTTTACAACCAATTGCTTTCAAAAGTCATAAAAGTTGTAGATGCTGTCCACCTTTGCTGCAATTAATATCAGTATAAATGTTCTCTGAAAGCCTCATGTTTGTTAGAGAACATTAATTCAATAACAGCATCAGCAAAGACTAAAGAACACAACAGACAGGTCAGGTCAAAGTGGGGCAATGCAGCAATAGTCAAAGAGCATCTGAGGCTCATAGCAACTGTGGAGAAGCTGGAGAGATCCACAGCTCAGGTGGGCTAATCTGTTACCAGGGCAACTGTTACACAAGCACACCACAAATCTAGCCTGTACAAAACAAGACCAGGAATGAAAACAATGTTGAGAGGAAGTCCTTAGAAGTTCAAGTTGGGAGAAGGCCATCTTGTCAGACGAGACCGACATGAAACTTTCTAACATTGCACATTCTCTTGGACATACAACAACAGAAGAATAAGAGGGTGTTGAGAGTATCACACTGTGGAGAAGCAGGTCAGAGTCAATGGGGAGATGGTCTGAGCTAAATAAAGGGCAGTCCTTGAAGAAAATCTGTTAGAGGCTGCAGAAGATGTGAGACTGGGAAAGAACTTCAACTTCCAGCAGCACAATTATCTGAAGAGAAGTGAGGTTCTATAACATATTCACCCAAATGGGCTGAATTCAAAAACATACCACACTTTACAGAATTTTAAGTGCAATGTTAAATAAATTCTTGTTCACTTTTAAGCACCACTTTGTGTTTGTCTACTTAAAACTCCTAAAACCATTGATCCGTGCGCTCATACTTTTGCATCGACCCATGTGTGCGTCTTTTTAAACATCCTCTCTATTGTAATGTAAGACCTTGTTTAACAGTTTAACACTGTTTTCCGAGAGACATTTCAGAGGTCTCATTAGCCATAAATTCAACAAAGTGTTGCTCATTGCTAAAAACTGAGAGCTGCAGATCAGAAATCAGGCTCGGAAATTAAATCCGAGAACAGAACGAGGCTGTATACAACAGACAATCCAGACTTGCTTTGCAATTTCAGGCTGTTTTTTAAGCAGAGCCTCAAAGGTTAACAAGCTTATGGTCAGAGAGGAGAGCAGATTTATTGGTCTGAGTTCAGCTTTGATGCAAGCACAAAGTGCCCTGAATGTCAACGAGCTTGAGAAAACTTCATGTTGTCTCCAACTCTAATGCGTTTTGTTCTCACTGGGCTTCTCATCCAAAACATGCGGACAGCCAGATTTAGGCCTGGAGGCTAATCTGAACGTTCCTGTGAATGCTAATGTGAAATGTTCCATAAGATGTGCTGTGCACACCAGCAAAACAAATAAAAGCAGATGGTTGAAAAGTTCAGTCACAACCTCTGCTTGGATTTAATTTGTCGAATTGATTGAAGCCCCAGATCGGCCCCTGCTGCACCCCGCGGCGATGTTCTGGGTGGATCGTAAAAATAAAAAATCGTGGCATCATGGTCAGAGCAGCACTATGCTGGTATATCGCCGAAGGGGTTTGTTTTGTCAAGTGCCCAAACAATCAGTTTATAAGAACATAGACTCTGCTTTACTGTGCCTTGTGAAAGTATTAATTTACTCTGAACTTTTCAACATTTTCTAATGGTGCCGCCACAGACTTCAATGTATTTCATTAGGATTTTTGAGTGATAGGCCAACACAATGTAGTGCAAAATTCAAAAGTGGAAAGAAAATGATAAGAAGTTCTCAGTCGCTTTACACTTTAGTCGCTAGAAAGTTTGGTATGCCTTTGTAAACACCAGCCCCAAATTTAATTCTTTTGAGAAATACTGTGTATCGTTAAAGTTCCAAGACTTTTGGGATAGTCTTGCCTCACAAAAGACTTTGACTTTTACTTAAACTTTTACTTAAACTGGATGGAGAATTTTTAAATCAGTGATTCTTAAATTAATTTGGGTCTGGACTTTGATTAGACCATTTTAATAGATGAATGTACCTTGGTCTAAACCAGGGTTGTCAAACTCCAGTCCTCATTGGCCGGTGTCTCGCAGTTTTTAGATCTGCCACGGGTACAAAACACTGGAATGAAATGGCTTAACTGCATCCTTCTTGTGTAGATAAGTTCTCCAGAGCCTTGCTAATGACCTAATTATTTTTATTCAGGTGTGGTGCAGGAGAGGTACATATAAAAGTTGCAGGACAGTGGCCTTTGAGGACTGGAGTTTGAGAACTATTCCAAAAATCCCTGCTGAAAAAATATTTAGGTGATTTGTTAAGGATATTGTTTCCACTGAATTTTATTTAGAGATTTGAGACCAAAAGTGGGAAATACATATGTATGAAATTTGTAAAATGTTCCTTGACATACATGTGGACAAAAGTGTTGGACCTCTGTTTCTCACTGAAAAACTCATTGGTCACTGAAATAACATGACAGAGACAAAAGTAATAAGAAATAAAATGCTATGAAAATTATCCATTGGAAATCAGACATTGCTTTTAAAATGTGGCTCAACAGAATCATGTAAAAGAAATAATGTGCATAACATCTAAATATAACAGCTTGATGATTATTATGACAAGTCAAAATGTTAAAATCTTTTAAATAGTAGAAAATAGTAGGAAAGCCAACTTTTCGTCAATGTAACCAACTCAGAGTCGAAGATAGAATATTTATGAGTAACTTGGGAGCGATGACGGCTAAAGAGAACATGACATGTCCTCTAACTAATGCTGAGAGCTTGGAAGGACAGGCGATGAACTAAGCTGAGTCAGTGAGGAGTTCTGTTTAGGTCACTGACAGGTTTTTTTATTTGTCAAAACTTTTCCTCTTTCAGTTCTTTAACAACATTCCTCTCGTCAAGCCTAGCGGTTGACAAAAGAGATCAACAACAATTAAACGGGAGTGAATCCTCTCCGTTCTCATTGCCAAGAAACCCCAAAAGAAGTATCTCCTTACACTTATTGGAACTGATCAGATTATTCTAGTGACTATGTCTGGCATGAAAAAAAAGGTGGAGGTCAGTACATGCTGCCAAAACAAGCAACCACAATCAATACTGGCTTTGCTGCATCAGAGCTTATTTATAGAAACACTGGAAGACGTGAGAAGAGGAAAGAAGCACTGACCACAAACAAGTTGGACTGTTAATAGAGCTCACACTGGAGTCCTAAACGATTTAATTTGCACTTAGTTATCTTAGTGGATCCTGATCTCCAGAGGAGCAGATGCAGTGGGAGAACAAACACAGATAATGCTCTTTTTCAGATATAGGCCAATACTGATGTCAACAAATTATGCATTTTTGCCCACATGTGAGTAAAGCTGCAGAGGTACAAGAAAGTACATTGTCAGCAGAGATATACAGCTAAAAATAAAAGGGAACAGCAGGGTGAAACACTTGGCTGATAAGGATTACATTCAATCAATTTTAGTTCTCAGATTGACACATCATGGCAAAGGGAGTGTGTCTTTCAGAGAACATATTGAGTCCAAGGTGTTTGACTCTGAGATAGAACAGTCTATATCAAGCTTTTTTTTAAAGTGTCCGAAACTCTTTAGTGATATAATGTTCCTAGAGTTGAACATACTATCAATGAGGCGCCAGAGAAAGCGCATGAGTGGCCAGGTTTCTCTCAGGCCTTATGGAGAGTAATGCAAAGCTTTCCCCAGACTTTCATCCAAATGTTGGCACTGACAGACGGTGGATGAAAGATGGCTACAACACTTACATCTTGCTTACAAGCAGGACAAGTCTATCGGTTTTATCTGGGAAAAAGAATAGTCATGGCGTGGAACGTATAGCTGTCAATCAATTCTTTTTGCATTAATAAAGTAATTCTTCTCCAAGAACAGATAGAAAATAATGATAAAATTCAGTTACTGTTGCATAAAATAAGCACTTCAGATTTCCCTCTGAATATGTGCAATTACTTGAAATATAGATATGAGGCAGTTCAAGCATTTTTTTCTCTTTTACTCTGAATAAGCTAAAGGATTCTTTCTTATTATTAATAAATGAAAGGTGATAAATTAGGCTAATTTTGGAGGAATAATTAATATCTTCTTTTAGTTAATAAAGTAGACTAATTTTGTAGTGATAATTATCTTCTTTTAGTGTGTTTTTTATATATAGCTAAAGCCGCTCTCTAACACAGAATGTTTCATTCTGGGTGTGCTGATTTATACTTAAACAGCAAGCGCGGAACAACCTCACTTAACTTCCAACGGAGGAATGTCGCCGGATTATTCAGCAGGAATAATGCACTAACCCGCAACTAAGAAGTAAAGAGAGGTCAGAAAAGAAGCGCAGTGTTTGCACACGTAAGTCGTGTAATTCCCTCTGGAGAAATGCAGGAATACACAGTGATTTTCCTCCGGGGACGCCTGGCCCGGCGCGCTGTCCTGCGCTGCTGCTGCTGCTGCTCACCGTAGCCTACTTCTCGTTAATCGGACGGATTACCAGCGCAGCCCTCCACCGTCTGCTCCGTTTCTATTTCAAACCCCGGACAGTCCCACCACCACTGTAACCACGCCCGCCAGTATCAGTGACGATTGCGTGATTTGACACGCAAATAGATAATAATTTTAGACATCCTGTTGTGTAAGACGAGCAAAGGCGATATCAGGCGCAGCAGAGCGCATTAGAGTTAAGACGTTCACAATCAAAAGCGCTTTGGACAGAAAGGACATGGCGACTAGTGAGGGAGAGAAAGAGGGACAGAGAGAGAAAGAGAGAGAGAGAGAGAGAGAGAGAGAGAGGAAAGTGCTTGAAAATGTGGACTTTAGTTTTTGTGGAACTGCCAGGGATTTGTCTGCTTGATCCAAACAGATTCAAATAAGGAAGGTTGGGATCAAACGGCCGTGGCTCGGTTTTTATCCCCTTGTTTGTTTGTTTGACATAGTTTAATTCCACATGGATCTGTTTTAGCTGCGCAGAAGCCGAAAGTTTTGTCAGAAGGATTTGCCCTCTTTGAGCATTTCCTATCATCACTGCAAATCTACAACTGGAGTAAGGTGTTAGGGATGAGTAAACAAGTTTAGAAGCGTCACACAACTTACCCTCCATGCAGAAGATAACCATCCAGGCTATCCACAGGTCTGAGTTCTGAAACTTCACCATGGTTCTGGAGTTTTCACAGACTCGCTCTCACTATAAGTCCAGTGCTTGTTTCTGAGCAGAACTCTCGCAGATTTGCAGATTCCTTAAAGGAAAGCAGTCGCTCCTTGTACGGACATGGGACGCAAATCTGTGACTTTACGCAGCGCACCCCCGTGTCTTTTCCTCAAACATGATTGAAAACACAAGACAGCGTCACTATGCACTCTCTCTACTCCAGATTCCTTATAATCACTTCTTTATCCTTTGGTAGCTGACGGTGACTCCAAGACTGTTTTTCTCTACCGGCACCTCTCCAGTCACTTTTACGCACGCCTGCACAGAAGTCAGCGTCCACCCACTGACGTCCCCAAATCTGCACGCTGGTGCCGAAAGAAATCTAGAAAAGGCTCCGAGGCTGGAACGTTTCCCGTCCGCTTGCTGAGTCTCTCCGACGCGTCTTGTTGCGCTCCATGGTTTCTCGTCTGCTCCGCTATTGCTGAGCGGACCTCCTAGAAAGTTGGCCAGAAGGAGAGGCACTACCAGTTCCGCTCTGTGCTTTTCAAAATAAAAGAAATATGCAGACAGAGCCTAAGGTTCTCAGAAGTGATGGGCTGAACTATGAACGGAGTGTGGATGATCAGCCAGGGAATTTGATCCTCATTTACTTTCTGTATTTTTTGTCTTAAGCATAACTATATTTAGCATATTACTTCATAGTTGTATCTTCACAATCTCAGAGATGCCTCACATATACTGTCTAAACTGCTTATAAAAAAGGGAAGCCTGGATCCTGGTGTGTGTTAGGATAGAGAAGATGCTCTGTAATCAGAAAACATGTTTTTTTTTTTGTTTTTTGTTGTTTTTTTTGCACGTGACATCATGTCCATTGACAATTAAAATATCTATCAAGCAATTTTTTTCTACATCTTTTAAATATTAAAGTTATCCAATAATTTTGATTTAAGTGAAATTGTTAGGAATGACACATTTGAAACAAATTTCATTTGCAAAATGAAAGTTGTTACATTAGTTTCACTGGACAAATCCTGACATGTTGTTTGACCCTCCTCCGTCCGAAATTATTTTGCACTTTTATGGCTACAAAATCATCCAAAGTGGTGCAGTGAGGGAGTTTGTCTGCAGGTTTTCAATGACGACTTAAACTTTCTATATCTGGCATTGATTTGGTATTATTTTGCGCACAAACAGTTTAAAGTGCAAAAGAAGAAACCAGTCGAATTCCCTCTCTGCTGATAACAAGGATTCCCGGTGTGAAATTTTGTCCCAGGCGTTTCCTGCAAGGCATATCCAGCCTTAATCTGAAATGAAAACAGGCTGTTTTAATTGAACTATCGTTTATTGCCTATTTCTGTGCCTCATATTTTGGGCACATGATCCGTGAGCTTAAACCAGTAGAACCTCCAAAGCTTTTGTATGGGCCGAGCGTCTTAACCTCATACTTTATTTGAAGTAGCGTAATGTCACGGCAGCAAGCCGTCTGGGCAGATTCAATCGAAGAAAGCTTGAACTAGAAGGGCGTTTATTTTCTAGGCAACATTTCCGCCGGCCCACTTCAGCGCGACTGAGTCTGCGCGGCTTGACTTCGCTCAGCTGCGGATGATTGAGATGAGCTCGAGCCCGGCTGTTGCTGGGAGACCGCTGACGCTAGACGAGAGGGAGACGTTCATGCCCTCCTGCGGCGCGCGCAAAGTACGACTGAGAACACTGGGATAGAATAGAATAGAATAGAATAGAATAGAATAGAATAGAATAGAACACTTATAAACAAAGCAATCTTTTGACACCTACTTGTGCTACAGCTTTGGTTTCATGACATATTTAAATTATTGTTGCTATAAATAACAATGACAAATATAAACTAATAAATCAGAGCTACATTTCTGCTGTGTAATTGTTTTCCTTTTTTTTTTCTGCCATACACACAGAATTCAGTGGCTTCTTTGATCACCACTGCTATATTAGGCCCTCAGTTCTGAGTCATAATTCCTAGTCTGTAATGTAAATATCAATGCAGTGTCAGTGCACCACGCAGCTTTCCAGGTGAGCTCTGCAATGCTTGCTCTGCGGGAAATGTGAGGTGGGTTGTTTACCACTGCGGGAGGTGGGGGGTAAGAGAGACCAAAGCATGCCGTGAGTGATTGAAATACTGTACGCTACAAAGAAGACACCATCAAAGGACCTGCATTCAGGCCTCTAATCACTCTGATCCATTGATGACACTTGGCTCACCTCAACACCAAATGACTGCTGGGAACTCTTAAACTTTACAGCATGACCGGTCTAGAGGTTTCCCTGCATGTTTTAGAAAAATTGGAGAATGACTATAATCAAAGAGAAAAAACACACAATGAATGCAAAAGATCCCTCCATCCTGTCTTCAGGATTTCAGACAACAGACATATTAGGGTCGGAGGATCTGAAGAATGCCCTGAGGCTTTCGCCGTCTACGTCCTTCCTTTTCACAGCAGTTCAGATAGAAGGTTTAGACCAATATGCATACACCGACGAATCAGTTGCTGTTTTAAATATTTTGCAACTTTTTTGAAAACTGAGCAAGTTTCAAAGACAAAGCAATGTATATTGCGCTGGATCACAGCCAGGTGAATGGGAGGACCACTGGACACCCAGTCTACAAACTAGTAAGAGAAAGTTCTCTGTCGTGAGCAGATTTACAACATTTAACTAATTTATTTATAGATTGAAAAACAGCCATATTCACAATAAAAAAGATGCTTAAGACCTATTGAAAATTGTTTGTCTGTTCATAATAATAATAATAATAATAATAATAATAATAATAATAATAATAATAAAAACACTCCCTTGAATCATCAGCTAACAATAATTGTAAACTGCCACTCATCTAGCTTCCTGCAGTGACTGGCTGGGCAACTCAATCTTGCATGACAAAAAGTGGATTTGGCCATGTATCTTTGCAGCTGCTTAATTTGAGACTAGATTGAAAATGTTGTAACATTGAGCCACCACAAGGGGACGCTGGTTTCCATTGTTATGGTCAGAAGTCACTGAAGTTTCGAATGTTTGCCCAACTTACTTCTTTCAACCATAATGCACTTTCCTTCACCTGTAAACAGTCTTACCCTTTGTTTAACAAAAATTTTCTGGGCCAAATACTTGTTTGTAAGGTAAATGCTGACTGTAAAATCATGAATAAGAGAAAAACTTAACTTTATAGAAGCATAAAATATACTATGAAGTACACAACAGACCATTATTGGAGGTGTTACTTGTATTTCTTAGTTACACATTATCTTCATTCATTGATTTGATTAAAATTGGAATAGGAAACCATTTCCAAAAGTGCACCAAGAAAAATAACTAAAAGAAAAGTATCTTAATAAAAGCAGTGTCGACAACTGCAGAACTAAAACCAGATGTTGAGCTTACAGAATGTTATCATTAATTTCATTCACATGGTGAATTATTTTTAAAATAAATTTATGCAACGTTTTCAAAGAACCTATCTTCTGTACTCATGGTAATCCATAACTGAAATTTAATTTCTTTGATTTTCTGAACACACTCTAAATATGTTTTCTGTGCAAATCACTAAAGGAAATTAAACAACCACCAACAAAAGCCAGGAAGTGTAAAACATTCCACTGGACAAGATTTATGACAAATACATTTTGGCCCAGCTTATGCTCACACCTTCTGGCCATATCAATTCTTTTGGAGAAATGTTCTTGTAAGCTGCTCTTCTGACTGCTGCTTTCAATACTCCCCTTACAGATTTAAATAAGAAACACAGCTCTGAACATGATGGATGGGTTAAATTGGGCTTCTTCAGCAGCCCCAGAAAAGATGCATGCTTGATTTATTATTGATTCGTCTCTGAAACCGCTCCATTTTTCTTTTATTCCACACCCCCCATAAAAGATTCAAAAGACCTGAAGGAGAGCCTCGTTGCTAAATGCTGCAAGTCTCCTCCGGACGCCTGTCATGGAGTTTACTGTAGCCTAAATATTGATGTCAAGTAAACAACTAAGCCTTTGTTTTTTTGTGCTGCGTTGCATTGGCTTTGACTTGTTGAACCTTTGTTGGCATGAGAACATTCACCTTTGGTCTTTAATGGATTTTTTTGTGGCATGGGTACAACTTTGATAGATGCCCAAGTATTTTAACAGCACTTTCTTATAACCTTGGAGGGTTACTTATAAGCTACTGGATTGAAGAATTCTCCTAAAACTTTCTAAACTGTCATTTTTCAAAACTATCTGAAGTATAAATAGTGCAAAATTCAAAAGCCATGCTTAAATATATTAACATATAAAACCTTTGCTTTCTCTGGAAAGCTAAGCATCGCCCTGTAATATTAAAAGGCTATTATTTAATCAGAAGCTTTTACACATAATACCAAAACCTTCTAGAGACTTATTTTATATCTGACAAAATATGGGACTAAATTTACAGTTGATAAATGACAGCAACTCATTTTTGCTAAAATGTTGCCCACTGTTTTCAGGTTGGGCTGTTTGTTGACACAGCAAGAAGGTTCTCAGTTTGAATTCCAGCCTGAGGTCTTTATGTTGTTTGCACGTTCTCTGTTTCCAGATGTGAGTTTTCTCTCATTTCCTCCCACAGTCCAATAACACGACCGTTTGTTTAACTGGCTTCTCAAAATGGACGTTTGAGTGGATGTCTATCCTACAGTATGTGTCTCTGTGTTGCCCTGACAGCGTGACTCAGGGTAAACCCTCTCACACCTTATAATCACTTGAAGGAACTCCAGCCCCGCCATAACCCTGCATATAGATAAACAGGCATCGACAACTGATGGATGTTTTCAGAATGACTTTGAAAGCTTTCAGCGCCCTTTTTCTGGGAAAGTTTTTATTTTTTTAGATACTTTATCATCTTTGATGGACCACTGGTGTCTCTAAATGGGTCATGCTGCACTACGTGGTTAGGCCACTGTGATATTTAAAGTAAAAGCCATAAAAGAAAGCATAAAGGTCAAACATTTTTCAAAAAATATTATTGAAACAGCAAGACTATATTAGTGGAACAAAAAGAGGATTTGATTTTGTGAAGCTTGGGCATCACAAAAGGGACTCAAATCCTCTGCTTTCCAGACAGCAATGATTGGCCTTCGTTTACAGAAGAAGTGAAAGCTGGAGAGTGGTAGTGTGAGAAAGTATTGTTCACCTCATGAATTTCTCAATCCACATCCTTACAATCAGCAGTCCCAATCGCCTCACAGAAGAGTTACTTGGTATTCAAATCTAAAAGTAACTGATTGCAATACTGTAGGGAAAAGCTGTAAGAAAAATAGGCTTTTTTCCATCTTTTGGGGGGTTTGTTTGCTAAAAATGCTTAAATATGGATGACCAATTTCAACTTGCAATACAAAGCTTTAACTGTTCATATCCAGCATAATATTCTTCTTAAGAAAACTATTATAAAGTATTGTAAAAGGGATGCAACCTTTTACACAGTGTTGCATCCCATACCTGCACTTTATTGAATTTTATTGAGATAAATGAATGGAGGCCTGTTCGGTTAGTGGGAATCAATTACATTAGACGTGTTCACCCCAATACCCCTAAATAAAATCTAGTGAAACCATTTCCCCTCACCTGTTAGTGATTTAGTAAAAAGACCAAACTGGTGTGCAGTTTAATCTTGGTATAAAAATGATGCACTTTGAATCGTTCTGAGGTTTGCGAGATTAGACTGGTAAAACAGAAACTCTCATGAAGGTAATAGATTTTGACTGAGGGGAATTCCAGACATATGTAGATTTGCTAGGAAGAAATAAATTAAAACCAGTGCTTCAGTGTCAGGCATGACTTCACATCATTCAAATAAAATACATCGAAGTTTGTTGGAACTTGGGCATGTGGAAGAAAATGTGGAAAGTTTCAGGAAGTATGGACGTGTCTGAAAAGCTCCGAGTATAGTTCTGAGCTGTCTGGTTCATCTAAAAATACAGATTACAGTCACCAGATAGAAATATTAAAGCAAGCATGAGCAGTACTTTTGGACCAAAATCAATGGATTGATAAGTCAAAATTGATGGAACTTTGTAGCAAGAATTGTGGATCAAATGATGTGATGATTTTATGATAAACATTCATCTCCTTTTAAATGTCATTATACAACTGGAAATTTAAATTGTATTTATTTTTAAGACCCACTCATTTATGGATGTCATTGCATTAGTCCTCCCCATTGTCCACAAGTAAAACTGTTTTATTTTTACATTTAACCAAGTTCTGTTCCAAGTAGATTTTATAATTGATGTGAAAATACTCTATTCAGTTCTACAAAGTATATTTCTACTTCAACATCAAACCTCTGCTGATTTTAAAAATAGAAGCCAGCGCCATCTTGTGGCGAGATCAAAACATAGAAGTTGAAATACAACGCAAATAGACTTCTTGTAACAGTTTACTTCTTCAGATCAGCTTTGTTTAACATTGTGTATAGGTTATACAGATAAACCACATGCATCATTATAACAAACAAGAATGGAGAGGCAAACAGAGCAGGCCAGGTCCACAGGGGAGATCATTCCTGAAATGACAGCAAATGTTAAAAATGAAAAAAAAAAAAAAAAAAAAGAGAGAGAGAGAGAGAGACTCATAGCTGCCATCTTTACTTTATTAATCTAGTTGGGTTCAAGCTAAAGGGGAATAGGGAATTGTTCCACAACAGTTGTCAGACAACATTCCTTTCAGGGCGACGGTTAAACTGGCTACGTCTTGCCCACTATGGGCCGGGTTGTTTACGTAACCGCCACACCTTGATCTGTAGATTTTGAACGATAGGAACTCATCTATAAATAGAGTATGCAAACATATGGGGTGTGTTGGGTTAATAAAATGTGCAATACCGGTAAGACCAGTTGTGGATGCTGTACACACAGGGTAAAAAAAACAATGATTTTGCAGTGAACCTGTGACTGCAGGTGTGACTACAGGTTCAACAGGTGTGATGGTATGATACATGTTCATCTGCACGTCATTGGATTTTCTATGCTACATGCTCTACAAATATCAGAATCTGGTAAAGTTCTTCTTCAGAAGAAACAGGACCAGATATTTAGTAAGCAAATAAGTGGGGATATTTTACCTCATCACTGCTGGAAGATGAAGAACCATCTTTCTTTTCCTTATTTTTCTTCTTCTTGCCATCTTTGTTCTTGTGGTCAGACTTGTCCTTGGACTTTTCCTTGTGGTCAGACTTGTCCTTGGACTTTTCCTTGTGGTCAGACTTGTCCTTGGACTTTTCCTTGTGATCAGACTTGTCACCCTGAGAATAGAAATAGTTTGCACAGGATCAGCCTGATGAACGATGGCTCTTGGGACATACAATTTATCTAACGGAGCGAGACCTTCACTGCTCAAAAGCCTCAAGATACGCGTAAAACATGGATGGATTTTCAAATTACAAATGTAAACACAAATCCGCAGCATTTCCATGTAGATTTCCGCCAATGAAAGAAAAGAAAAAACAACAACAACACACACACACAAAAAAAACATTCCTGCTGCAAAGACCGCTTACCTTTTTGTCTTTATCTTTGTTTTTACTCCAAGGTAAGCTGAACTCATCCTTCTGTGCGTTCTCCTTGGTGATATTCGCCTCTTTATCACCCACAGCTGCAAATAAGGCAATTTAAAAACAGACACGGCCGATATCAAAGGCTTGTAAGGAAAAGCATTGGTCGCGTATGTTACACAAACCTCTCTCTGTTGACTTTTTTTTTCCCAACAAAATATTACAGACGGATACATATCAGCGAAGGATAGAGAAAAGAATAATGTGTCCTAGATTTGTACATACCTGAAGAGAGATCAAAACTCATTTTGTTGGTGTGTTTCTCTGAGCTTTGTCGCCGCTGAAAGTTCACTTCTCCAATTTACAGGAAATCGGTTTGAGGCGCACCTATAGTACTCAACAGAGCCACGCCCTCGTGACAGCTCCGCTTTTTGTTGGTGAAGAAATGACTCCACGATGGCTTGTTAATCTCACCCGCGTGCTGCTGCTGTCGGACAATAGTTGTTTCGAGTCGCAACAGGAAAACGGGGTTGCTTTAGGTTGAGCTAGGTTCATCTTTTAATGATAGAGTTTTGCGTAATTCCCGGATTTATTCAACATGTATTTGGAGGGTTTCAGGTGAACTTTTAAGCTATTATACAGAATAACGTTTTTGCTGATTTGTAGAACATTTCGTGCACATTTGTGCTGCGTCAACACGGGCGGTCCCAGCCTGTTTGGTGCCCCGGGCGAACAGCCCACTTTGAACGCAGCGTCCAGACTCTCTTCACGTCTGTGCGGCTTTCACCGTAATATTCAAGATGCTTAGATAAAAAATGCACAGTTGCATACCTCGACTTCCACATTCATTGGAAACACTGGTCTGGTAATGTTAAAAACTTTTTAAATAAAATAACTTTTCATGGCAATATCTTACTGCAAAATATGTTTGTTTGTTTTTTAAATACTGGCTGTAGATGGAAACTAATGAGTAAGGCTGAGGATCTGTGAAGCTATTGGTGGGATTCTCTTCTGAAAGGCTTTTGGGCATTGTTTTACTGTACAGGCGACAAACTGTTCAACATATTAGGATATTTTAAATAATGCCAGAAAATTATATTTCAGCAGGATGATGGTCCAACATAAATCACAGCTCAGGGATAAAGTTGCAGAGAGCTTTAAGCTTTGAATATTTCACAGATCAGGATTAAGTTATTTAAATAAAAAGTGAAAGAACATGACAACAGCAACACTGCCAAGCATTACACCAAAGCTGACAAAAAGGCTGTACCTCTGGATGAGCTGCAGAGATCCACAGTGAAGGTTGGGAAATCTTTTGACAGAACTATATTTGCCATACAAGATTTATATCTCAAATCTTGAGCAAGTTTACAATCAGTTTAGCACATCCTGGATGTTCCAAAATGATAGACACATAATTCTCCAAAAGTCTTCTGGATCTGTAATTGTGGGGGTACAACAAACACAAAATAATGACACAGTTTTTGAAAGCATTTGAAATTCTTTAATGCAGTTGAAATTTTGCTCCAAAATATTTTTTCCCCCATTTTCATGTTCAAAAAACCCCAACAAAATGTTTTGGTTTTTTTTTATTAGCATTGTTAACCCTCGAGAAACCAATAGAGCTGACGCTACCTTTGACTTGCATGTATGTTCAATGACCATGTTTGAATCAGCCGTAAAACATACCCAAAAGCATTGTTAGCATTGATCTAGATTGAGCAGCACTGCTTTCATCTGGTCATGTCATGGTTGGTAAGGCTTGGGGCCTCTCAGGAGGTCACTTGAGGAGAGGGTGGTGGTCCTGGTCGTTCCATCTCCATACCTCCTGGGATTCCCCATCAAGGCCTCCATCGGGGTTTTGGACCTGAGCGTTGAAGCTTTGCCTCCAACGCTCAGGGCGGTGCTGGTGTAAGGCGACTTGTAGGTGGGCAAAGGATCCGTCTTCACAGCAGAAGTAGAGGTGCCGCTCTGATCAGAGCCATCACCGCTGGATGCAGATGACAACCTATAGGTGCCTGAAGGTTTCGGAGGATCCATCTTCACGGTGGAGGAGGGAGACACAAAGGAAGAGGATCCAGTGCCGCTCTGAGCAGAGCTGACACCACTGGAGAAAGAAGGTAAACTGATGCTTGAGTCTGGAGAATGTGGTTTGGGCTCGCCGCTTTGGTCACTTTCAGGGCTTTCCTGGAATGTAAATGATACCAGCCTTTAAAAAAGAAAAAAATCTAACTGGAAAAGCAGAGCAAAAGAAGATCATGTGTTTTTCTTTGAAATCAAGACAATCCGATGACGTGTCCATTCAAGGACTCTCTTTACCTGCTTGTCCTTCTCCTCTTTATGCTCCTTGTCGCTGTCAGATGATTTGGATGAGCAGGAACTGGAGTCCTGCTCAAACACAAACAGACAACACTACTCCATCTGGCCTACAAAAAAATATTAAACCCCACATTTTTTCCCAATAGAATACCTTTTTCTTTTTGTCTTTTTTCTTCTTCTTCTTATCATCAGTGCTAGAAGAACCCGAGTCCTTGAATGAGAACGTAGAATTAAAACTGGACTTCTATTTCCTGTTTGTTGCACAGCACCTCACCAGGCTTTTAAAAATGATAATTTAAAAAAAAACCTTTTTTTTGTGTTTCTTTTTCTTGTCTTTTTTCTTCTTCTTTTTCTCATCATTACTAGAAGAAGAGGAGGAGGAAGAGGAATCCTGGATGGACATAACAATTGATACATTTTTAGTCTTTCCTGTGAACCAAATAAATCACACAGAAGCTTGAACGATCACTCGGCCACCTTCTTTTTCTTCTTTTTCTTGTCCTTCTTCTTCTTCTTTTTCTTGTGTTTCTTTTTCTTCTACAATAAGAAAATAGTGGTAAAGCAATTTTGTTTCACTGTATGTTTGACTTTATAACTGCACATTGTACCTTGCTGCCATCACTATCAGAAGAAGAAGAAGAGCTTTCATCAGAAGAGCTGGACCTCTGGGAATGATATCAATCACATGGTTAGATTTACAAAGCCTCTGCAAGATGGACAGTGAAAAGTTTCTGAAGCAGTGTCCACCTGACCTGAGTCAGAGCTCACTACAAATTTTACATCTGGGCTGTCTTGCTATAGAATAAGACCTGTTTGGGTCTAAAAAATACTGGGTGTCATTGGTGATAAATTAAGGACTATTATACTACCATCATGTTAGAAATGTAAGTATTGATTTTCACTCAAGTGTTGATTAAAGTGTGAATAATCCATCAGTGGTTTTTTTGTTTGTTTTTGTTTATTTACCTCAAATTTTAAATATTATTTTTGGCTG
The DNA here is from genome assembly GCA_922788865.1 of Poeciliopsis turneri. Classification (NCBI taxonomy): domain Eukaryota; kingdom Metazoa; phylum Chordata; class Actinopteri; order Cyprinodontiformes; family Poeciliidae; genus Poeciliopsis; species Poeciliopsis turneri. The sequence goes on along the minus strand of CAKLNU010000108.1, from coordinate 728 downwards.
TATTTAGTTCTGTAACTTCAGCAAATGTTTCCATGGAACATACATACTTTTATTATTAGACTGTACAGATTTTCAGTTTTAGCAATGAAAACGCTATCCATTGTAGATTCTTTTCAATTAGGTGACTTAGAGGTAAAGTATTTTTTATTTTCACCAATGAAGGCCTCTGGGAGACGTATCACTGTACATTTATGACAATGGAGCTAAAGATGCTTATGAAGCTAATGGAGCCGATGATTCAATCAGCTCAAGGAGAAACAAAACATATGGGAAACTAAAAAGAAAATTTCTCAGTATATGAGCTTGTTTTTTAACTATATACGCAGCGAATTTCCTTTGGACATTTTTACGCGTTTTAAAACCCATAATCTTTTGAGCGGGGCTGGAAAATATTTTAACTTTGTGTTATTATCCAGTTTTCTCCTGCTATAATTTATCTAAATGCATGTCGCTAATAAAAACATAGTTGAAAATGCTTAGATCTTAAATCTTGAGCAAGTTTATGATAGAAGGGCTGAAGAATTGCAAAATGACTCTCTCTACCTTCTTTTTCTTTTTCTTCTTTTTCTTGTCATCATCACAGTCAGAGGAAGAGCTAGAGTCCTGTCAAAAGCACCAATGTTAGCACAGACTCTTATACATACCAAAATGAAAACCTAAATAAAGCCAAGACAAAATAGAAGGGCTATGGTCAAACCTTATCCTTCTTTTTCTTGGTCTTCTTTTTC
>CAKLNU010000107.1:0-112510 GCA_922788865.1 Poeciliopsis turneri | reverse complement strand
CCCTCCTCAGCGGTCAACAGGTTTTTCACCCTCTCCAAGAAGCGCCTCGTCACTCTGACGGACCGGATTCCAATGACCGAGGCAACCTCCTGGGCATTATCAAAGTCCGGTCCGGACGCCTGGATCAGTTGCCGTAGAGTTACCGTTCCGGACCCAGACAACACCTCAGCAAGGCCCGGAACGGCGTTATCGCTGACATCCAATCTTAGAAAAAGAAGAAGAAGAAGAAGAAGGAGAAGAAGAAGAAGAACAACCAGTAGGTGGCACTAGTGCAACAAGGTGTTGGTAACAACTACAGAAGAGCAAGAAAAGCAGTTGAGCGGAAGTGTTTCTGAGCGGAACTTCTGATCCAGGTTCGGTTCGGACGGAACGATGAACGCTCCTCCAGCTTTCGAGTCATTTCTGCTGTTTGAGGGAGAGAAGAAGATCAGCATCAGCAAAGACACGAAGGTTCCCAACGCCTGTTTGTTCACGCTGAACAAGGAGGACCACACGCTGGGCAACATCATCCGGGCGTGAGACCAACTGACACACAACACCGGTCCACACAGAACCAAGAACGATTTAGTTTAACTGTGAAAATGATCAAAGCTGAAAGTTTATTCCAGATTCATGTTCAGATTAATTTAATAACTTAGTAATTAATGGCAGACATCTTGAATTAAAACTGACATTTCGTGAGAATGTGATTAAATCTAAATGAACACAGCTAAAATAGACGTTTCATATATAATTAGAAATGTCTTAATACTTGTAGTCATAAACCAGGTTCTGATATCTGGAATGTGAATAAAGCCATACAGCTTTAAACATGATGCCTCAGATTATTGGGATTACTGTAGTAAATTAAACATCCTCCATTTATCCAAACAGGAAACTAAATATTATAACTCAGATTGTAGAACAGACAGTGATGCTGTGGAAGGATCTCCAGTAGCAGTCAGTCTTGCAATGTCTCTAAAGAGGCCTCTGACTGAAAACTATTGCTGTGTAACATCAACATGGTTCAGATGACATCAGCCGCTTCTCCACCTCCTCTGCTTTTGTTGCTCCTTTATTTTCATTCACTGATGTTACCTGAATGCAAACATACCAGAGGTCCAGCATGCAGGCTGTCCCTGTGACCAGGCTGTGTGTGTGTGTGTGTGTTCCAGTCAGCTGCTGAAGGATCCCCAGGTTCTGTTCGCCGGTTATAAAGTTCCTCACCCCTTGGAGCATAAGATCGTCATCCGGGTCCAGACCACACCTGACTACAGTCCCCAGGTAACTCGCCTGCACACGCCAGCAAAGATGCACCCTGCTGACAGGAAGTGGTGGCTAACAAGAAGTGATGTCATGTCCTCCCCAGGAAGCCTTCACCAATGCCATCACAGACTTGATCAGTGAGCTGTCGCTGCTGGAGGAACGCTTTCGGGTCGCCATTAAAGACAAACAGGAAGGAATCGAGTGACCCCACCCACTCTGATGACCTGGTTTTTTCTAATAAAGTTGTGATGTCATGTCTTGAGCATTTGATTAAGCTTCATATTTGCTAGAACCAAATGTCAGCTGATCACAGGAAGTGATGTCACAGCTGAGAGACGGCAGAAACATTGTCTACAAAACAGATTTTATTTGGGGTTTTTTTTTCAGCAGGAAAAACAAAACCAGAAACATCCAATAATAAAAATAATAATGAAGGGGTCACATGATCAGAGCCTTGGGGTCATGTGACCTTCAGGGGTCGTTGTCCCTCTGAGCCTCCATGGCGCGCTGCATCTTCTCCACCATCCAGGGAGGAACGCCGAACGGCTTCAGTTCGTCCATCCGCACGTCTGGACAGTCCCTGGAAAACACAGGCGGGTTACCATGGAAACCATTTTGTTTTTAAAAGGTTTTGAGAATTTTGTTCCTGCTCAACAATAAATTAATATGAAAATTAAGCTAAGAACATAGTGAATTTCTTTTTTTGCCGGAAAGGAATATGAATCAAAAATCAAAAATACTTTATTGATCTGAAAAGGAAATCAAATAGAAACAACATGAAAGTGAAAGGGGTTAAAACAGGAGAAGAACAGGCTCCTCCCACTGTCCCAGTCTGGTTCTGATCCAGTTCAATGAGCAGTGGGATAGAACCATCAGAGTTGGAATGCTGTAAGGTTCTGGTCCAGAGTGTGGATCGGTTCAGCTGACTCAGCCTGAATCTGTTTGTTCAGGCTTCATCTGACCCGACCCGAACGCACACTGCCGGTCTCACCTGTACTCGTCGCTGCGGGACAAATCCTGGATGTCCTCCTCAATCAGAAGGTAGGCCTGAAAAGAAACGGATCAGAATCAGAGACCAGAGGTTCTGCAGAACCTCCAACAGAACCAAAATGTTCTGGTGGTACCAGAGTTCTCACCATCTTGCCTCCTGTGGCCCTCATGTGGTGCCGTTCCGCCAGCCACTGCTTGTCCTTGGCGTCAGCGGCGTACTGAAACACACAACGCCCCCCGCAGGTCAGCAGCATGCCTGCACTCAGAAGTCATGTGACAGGAAGCCGGACTCACCTTGAACAGATCTGCGTGTTTAATGTAGATCCGCCCTCTGGTTCCGCCCATCCCCAGCGCCCTGTGGTGACATCACAGCAGCCAATGACTCACTTCCTGTTCAGCTACTCAACAAAGTTTATCAAAGTTGTCATCATGACAATAGCATGACATCACGCCTGTTTCTGATTGGTGCCGGTGACTCACTTGTTGGCTCTGGAGCCAAGAACGAACGTACTGCTGTCGTTGAGTCTAGACGGATCCCACTGAAACACACACACATAAACTTCCTCACATGTGATTTCCTTTAGCGATGGCTCCGCCCTCCAGCCTGACCACTAGGTGGCAGTAATCAGTTAACAGCACATTCTTTAAAGGTCACCTGTCAGAGTTTAAGAACGCTCACCTTTGGCCCCTCCCTCTTCACAGGCTCTGCCTTTGGCTTCACGCTGAGGAGAAAAATTCAAACCAATGAGGTGCTGCGGTCTGCCTGGACGCTGATGATGTCACCTGGTTAGGTACTCACAGAGGGTAGCTCGCGGGACGGTCTAAGGAGACGACGGGACCTGGACGACTTTTCCTCTGAGGACAGAGAAGGACCAATCACACGAAGGCAACAGTCAGCAACCTCACCTGATTAGACGATCAGCCAACCGGCAAAAAATTAGCATGTACCCACGGCAGGTGCAAAAGCGCTAGTAGCTAACATGGCCGCCCAACAAAGCTAGGTAGCCATGTTAGACGGCTAACAGAGTACACGTTATGTTAGCTAGCTGTAAGCTACCCAGCTTACACAGCAAGCTAGCTAACATAGCCTAGTCCTACATCAAACAGGGAGATGCTGAGGACAACCTGGCTAACACACTACCTTCTTTGGTAGAACACTTCCTCTGATCACAAAGTCTTCATCAGCTGCTCTAGATCTCTGCAGAACAAACAGAACCGGGTCAGAACCAAGTTGGGTCATAGCCTGCTCTCATTGGCCAGTCAAAGGGCGTGTACCTTCATCGCGACTTCTGACCCCGTTCTTTTCCCCTCCACCTCTGGAAACAGCTGTTTGGCCTGGTGATGACATGACACAACCAGGTGAGTGCAGGTAGCCTGGGCTACTATGGGAGGAAACAGAAAGTGATCTCACATGTTCCAGAACGTTCCTGCAGGCCTCCCGGATCAGCTGGTCTGTCTGGATGTCTTCGCCGACATTCTCCTTCACATTCTCTGCTGCCTTCTCAAAGAACTGCAACACAGACACATCTGGTCACACGCCGCGCCCCGACCCTACGGTGGCCCCGACCCTACGGTGTGACCTCTGACCTTCTGGTACTTCCTGAAAACCGCCATGATGTCATCGTTGAAGCTGGGCTGAAGTACGGCCCTCAGTAGGTCCATGGACACCTGGGGATCCGTGTAGCTGCTCACAGATGGAACACGGGACGGGATTAGACTGGATGGGTCAGAACTGGAACCAGCAGAACCACAGTCCAGCTGCACTCACCTGACTGCAGTGTGTGAGCGCCGTCCTCGTCTCTGGACGTGTCGATGTTTGATCATCAGGTTCCACGGCTTCTAGATGATGAAGAACAGGCAGTTCAGTGTCTCCTCCTCAATCATCATCATCATCATCATTATCTGTCTAATAAAACTAAATTTTTTTTTTCATCTTAATCTGATCCATTACAATCTGGTTTGGTCCAGTCTGATCTACAAAATAAATCCAAAACTGCCATGAATCATTTTGAGCTTATAGCTACTACATGTAGATTCCCATCTTCATTTTCTGACCAGAGAAAATGTTGTGGTCCTGAAGAGAACCAGATTTAGTCTCATAATGGGTTCTGTTGATCTGAAACTATAATTCATAAACTTTAAATGAAGCTCAAAGTTTCCACTGATCTGTTTGGAAGCAGGTTAATGAACATATTACAAACCTCAAATCAATATTTCATTCCGTTTTAAAAGTTTAGCTTAACAAAAAAAGAATTTACAACAGTGAAGTTCTGAATTCGCAACAAAATTATGATAAATATAATATAGTCAATCTGAAACAAAAATATGTAAGCCCGTTTCCAGCATTCTGGTAAAAAAAAACAAACAAAAAAACATCAAATAAATAATTTCTGGATCTTGACCCAATATCAAGATCCAGAAATAAAGAGGGGGGCGTCCCTTTAAATAAATAAATAACTATGGGGGCCGCTGTTAGCCGCCGCTAGCTGCCCCTAGCCGCGGCTAGCTGCCTCCTCCTCCGGGATTCTTACCGGGTTCTGCTCCGGATGTTCCGCTCCGACCTGCTCCAGCCACTCCCGGCCTCCTTCACTGCGATGAGCTCCCATGCTGGGCCCGCTCTGAAGTTCTGCTGCGGTTCGTTTCGGTCGAGTGAGCGCCGGGTTGAACCGTGTGACTCGGCTAGGCTAACTGTGGCTACAGCAGCAGACGGAACTTAACGTGGTCCGGGTAGATTTGGCGCTCTGACTGGACGCCAGGTTAAAAGTTTGGTTTTTAATCGGCTGCTGATCAATAATCAATCTGAAATTTGATGTTTACTTCCAGGAAGTAACAGCATCATTTCCGTTTACGTGAGATGGTAAATTTCCGGCCAGCTATGTCAAAATAGAAGCTTCAGGTTCCGGCTCCACGTTTCAAAATAAAAGCTCAGTATGGGATGACAGAATGATGGCATAAATCCAGTTTTTTTTGTATAGAACTCTAGTATTTAACTGGGTTTAGATGTACAACCGAGCTGGGTCGGACTAAGGTGAACTTTAACTTGTGGGTTTTCACTTCATCATGGACGTTCAGTCACATGTTATGGGTTTTATGGGGTTTTATGAGCCTGGCCCCATAAGGAGCAGTAATGTTTGAGTCACGGGTCAGGCAAGATAAATAAATGAAAAATTAAAGGAAATTCTCGGGATGATAGAATGCCTGTGTGTGTGCAGAAGGATGAGGTGACTGGTCGTACTGGGCTGGATATATTTTTACTAGGAGAGAAGCTGCAGGTCTCCTGCAGGCAGTACGAAGGACAGACTGAATTTACACTGAAGCTGGAAGGACCCCGGAGACCATCACCGAGTCCAGGACTGAACTTCCTCCACAGGTTCATGCAGAGCAGGAGGAGCCCAGCTGTCATACGCGGCTGTACTGTACACACTCATATACATCATAAACACTTTGGTTCGGTTAAAACACACAAACACATTTCATCTCTTTAAAAAGGTTAAATTAGACCAAATAAAAACTGATCAACAGCAAAACATCAACAGACCTCAAATCAGTCCAGCTGTACACTATCTACACACAGACAGGCGCCTGATAGGTCCACCACCAGCCAATCAGAGAGCACTCAGAAGTGAGAGGAGTCAACTTTTTTTCCTATTAAAGATGGACCGTCCAGACAAATCGGTTTAAACCAGATGAAACTGGTTCTATCCAGATTAATCCACCCATCCCTACAGAACCCAGACCTCTTCAGACCAGATCTATCTAGATTAAATTAGAATATAGTGGATTTATTTAACCAACATGAACCAGATTAGATTAGGTTCAAACAAATCAAACTAGATCAGACTGGACCAAACCAGATTGTAATGGATCAAAGAAATCAAACAAATTAAATAAAAAAAATGCTGAACTGAACCAAACTAGATTAGAGAGGTCACCAGATTAAACTGGATTAATTTGGTTTAATTCACGCCAGATTAATCTGGTATGAATTAAACTGTGTTAGATTAAAGCTCACCTTAACAGCTTGTATTTTCTAATCTCGTGTGAATCACAGAACTGGATTGGGACTGAAATATTGTTTCCATGACTACTTGTCACGGCTTCAGGATTACCTGATGCCCCGCCCCTCTGCTACCAAGGCCACGCCCCCTGCTTTAGGCCCCGGTCCAAGACATTATAGCTGCCATAACAACCAATCAGAGTACGCCCCTCTAATCTGGATTTTACTGCTGAATGATGCTGACATCATTCAGCTTCAGATGAGCTTCAACCAATCAGAGCAGCCAACAGACTAAAGAGACGTAGTGAAGTTTAAATGAGGCTCCGCCCCCTGATGGCGGTGGTAGATTACCGATAAGAGGTGAGGATGTGCTACAGGTGCTGGTGAGGGACTGGTGATGTTCGTAAACACACATTTACATTAGGGGCGTGGCCTGCAGTGGCCACGCCCCTCTACATCGCAGTGAGCTTGTCCTGAGGGCTGCTACTGCTGCTGCTGCCGTTGTTGTTGCTGTCATGGCCGCCAGGTGACATCATCGCACTCTGTGTCCTATCAGAGCCCTTAGGGGCAGAGTCTCTGTCTCCAGGGGCGGACTGGGCGGGGCCTGGGGACGACAAGGAGGAAGTGCGGGACAGAGCAGGGCGGTACGCTGCCGTCAGCTCCGCCAGACGCTCCGGAGTCGGAGCCCATTTCCCGAAGCCGGCATCATTCTGGAGGAAGAGCACGGCGGTGCCGTGAACGGCCCGGTAGTACATGTCGTCCCTGGAAACAGAACCGGGTCAGAACACGCTTTCCGAAAAACAGAAACAAAAGGGGCAGGGACAGTGTAGTCTAAAAGTATTCATACCCCCAAGGTTCAAAACCAGTCAAGTCACCATAAGCCTAATCTTTAGGCCAGGACTTTGACTGGACTGTTACACAACCAGCAAAACGAGTTGGTAAACCTAAAAAAAAAAAAAATTCTTTTTAATTTTTGGACAATATGGATATGTTTAACGTTTTGTTTATTTAGACTTTAAATTCAGGTCAACTCTACGACTGTCAGGGCCGGGCTGCGATTTTTTATTTATTTAATTACGAGGATAACGTTATAATATTAGGAAAATGAAGTAATGATTTTATGCGAACTCCAACACAAAGAAAATACTTTATCTTTTAACACATCATAAAATTAACAACTGCTGAATTTGCGAGCAAACTGACCACTAGGTGGCAGTAACCAGACTGTTATTTAAAAAACAAGGCGGACTGACTGAGCTGCTGTCAGACCCTGATAACCAGGAGCTGCTTTTATTTTAATTTACAACGTTCTTCTGGTAAAATTGTGTCTTTATTCTGCTGATATTATGACGTTAGAATGGAGAAACAAATTGTAGCCTGGACCTAATACTTATTAAAAATGATCTTCTGTTATTTGTGGTTTCTTTTTGTCAAAACATGAGAAGAAAAAAAAATGCTTAAAATCAGAAATAGCCGATTTTTTTTGGATCCAGCTCTATGTTGGGGGTATGAATAAATCTGGACTCAGCATGTCGAGCAGCTAAGCTCGCCCAGCCCCATCAGAACCAGAGCGGTACCGCTTGCAGATGTGCTGGCTCCCAGAGCGGTACTCGTGTTCGTAGGCAGGGACGTTCAGCTGGTGCCGCAGGAACCGGCTGGCCTCCATTCGGGTCAGCGCCGGTGTCACCGGGTCGCGCCACTCAGGAACGAAGACAATGAAGGACAGCGGCTCGGAAGACCGATCCAACAATTCCTGATGGAGACAAGGACCAATGAGCCCAGAACCGGCCCGGTGCGACTTGTAGCGACCCGGCTCTCACCTCGAAGTGCGTCACCATGGCATCCATCAGCTCCTCGCAGAACGGCGGGTTGGCTTCGAACGAGCCGCTGACCGGACTGCAGGACAGGAACGGCCTGAAACACACACGCAGCGTCAGCGCCGCCCCGATAAGGTCCGCCCACATCACCTGGCCAGGTCAGCGCCTCACCCTCTGGACCCGAAGAACCCGTCGATGTCGGGGAAGGCGGAGCAGAACTGCTTGAAGTAGCAGTTGAGCGGCGAGGCGAAACACTCGAAGGTGACGCCGAACTGCCGGTTCAACGCCTCAAACACCGCCACCGGCAGCGCCCCCTGCAGACCGCTGCCCTCGTTAGCACCACTGCCAAACATCACCTGGACACAAATACACCTGGTTAATGGAGCCGTCACTGCAGAACTACTGGACCGGGACCGGACCAGCTAGAGAACAGTCACCTGGTATCGCTTCAGGAGGCACCAAACTCGGGCCAGGAACTTCTCAAAGCGAGGGTCATCGATGCAGCTGTACCTGTACAGCAGCTCCTGCAGGTGGGACAGGTGAGGACAGAGTCCTGTTTTTAGTGAAAACACGCCGTTCCATTGTTCTGGAACAGCAGACATTAGATCCTGTGGCTTTGTGACTTTTTGTGGCTTTGAAGGTTCAGGTCAGAAGCAACATAATCAACACTTTTGGAGTTTTGCACGTAAAATTAACCAATGTATCCAACAAACTAAAACTACAACTATAATTAATAAAACATAAACAAAACAATATTTAACTACGAAAAACGAGCAAATGCACTTTAAAAACTCATTCAAGCTGAGTCAGACAAACAGAATAAAACTAAACTCTAATGAAAAACTCCAAACTGTTGAACCTGTTGAACCTCCAGGTTCTGTTCAGAGGGTGGAAGTACTCGCACCCCCATCATTGACTTAAAGTTCCAGAAACACAATTAATGACCAGACAGAAGGCCTGGAGAGATAGCAGAGTAATCAAATTACTCCCAGTAGTATCCAGATTACAGGACCCACCAGCTTGCTGAAGTGTCCCCGGTTGACCTTGACCATCTCTCCTCTGAAGCGGAGGCAGGCCACGTCGTTCTCGAAGTGCAGCTCCACGCGGGGCAGGGCGGGGGTCGGGATCGACAGCCGGACCGGGTAGCAGTAGACGAGCCGCGACTGGGGCGGCGACGCGCACGTCTCTACAACCACAGCGTTAAACACAAAGTCAACCACTGGGAAGCAGCAGTTTTTCTTGATATTATTTGATATCTGTGTTGTGAGATTTGTGACTCATATGATTTATGTGTGAGAGCCTTACTGTTAAATATTATTTTACTGATTGGAGGTTTTCCAGTCCTTTGACTGAGTAGCTGCTGTTTTGTGTCTGCAAGATTTTTTTGCATAATTTATGTGTTATGTTATAATTTAGTGAATTTATTAGCAGATCAATTTTCCATTTTGCCAGATCACATAGAAGCATTTTATTCCTGAAGCAAAAAAGTAACAGCCAATTCAGATGATCAGATGATCGGCCTCATGGATGATCGGTATCACCAGCAAAAACCTGATCGGAGCATCATTAATCAAAAGGATACAAAATTCATTTATTTATTGTATTGACATAAATGTGACGATTTGGTTTAATGTTGGTGCTTGGTGCGGTAATCTGATCTGCTGGTTGTGATTGGTTGTCATTGCTCAAAGTGAATGCAGGATTCTGACTGGATGAAAACACCTGGCTATGATTTGCTGCAGATTTGGCTCATTTACTTGTTGTAATATTCTGTTTTAATGCACATTTTAAAATATTCTACTCCGTTGCATATTCCTATGGATCAAAGTGAGATATTTTTAGCACTTCCACAGTATTTTGTGTTGCAATGTAATCTTTCTGTACAGTATGCTTACTGTATCCTTAATTCTGTTTTATATATTTTTATTTTTTGTGATTTCATGCTTTGTCTGGATCTCTAAAAGCTCGACCACCACTCAGCCTTTAAGGACGAGCTTTTGGAGGTTCAAGTTGAGCCTTTTATACTCAACACATAAAAATACAGAGGTATGAAGCTAGCTTAACCCGTCACCAGTATATTAAAAAACTATTTAGAATAAATAAAAGCATCTCAGGTGTGTGTGTACCTGTGGAGGGGTCCTGCAGCAGGCTCAGGTGCGTCTGCCTCAGGCGGCGGCTGTATTCGGACGACAGCTGGTAGATCTTGGAGCAGATTCCTTCCACAGAGTCTTTGGCGACGGCCGTGACATGCGGCCCGCACTGCTGCCTCAGGTGTTCCAGGCGGTCCTGCAGACATGGGCACAGGTGAGATAGTGGGGTCGCTGAACCTGTCAGGGGGCGGGGCCTGAGCTTCTGCTTTCAGTTAGAAGTGTTTGGTTTTGGAAGGTTAATTTTAGGAAAATCCACTTGCCATATTTCAGTGATGTCAGCGCTCAGAGCGGCTATTTTATCTATATGGACTTCTAAATCAGGTGAAATCTACAACGGTGCATCAGGGCCAGACTACCATTTTTTATTTTAATTCAGAGAATAAAAGTTGCGCAACAAAGTCAAAATATTACCAGAATAAAGTTGTAATATTAGGAGAATGAAATAATACATTTATGAGAACTTCTACACTAAAGATAAAAGCTGAAATGATAAAAGTTTGCTATGAAGTTATGCTTTGCAGCAGCAGAACTTTGTAACAACTGAGTCTGTTTCAAAGAATGAATCACAACCGAGCTGCTCATATTAACACATCTCTACAAGTTTTTTATTGAGAATGTTTAGACGTTAATGTAAAATTCTTGATTTTTTATTACTACATTATCACAATCTTGTAGCCTGGTCCTGATACACTGTTGTCCAACTCACAGAAAGGATGACTGAAAAAATAAGTCACTTCGACAATATTTTCAAATTTGTCATTTTGCTAAAAAATAAAAAAATCTAAAATTAGATCTGCTATGAAAAAGTTTTTTTTTAAGCTGGATGGCCCAGGTCTAGTTTCAGTGACCTCCATCTCAGCTCCTTATTGGCAGGTGAAGTCATGTGACAGGAAGTGACGTGATGCTGAGGCGTTACCATGTAGTCCTCCTTGCTGGCGGAGTGATCTCTGCGCAGCCAGTTCATCGTGTCCTCGGCATTCCACTTCACCACCTTCCTGCTCTCCGGACTCGCATTCCTGCACAAGTCAAAGGTCAGCATGAGCCACACCCACAGCGCCGTCCTACCCTGTGATTGGTCGGCTGCGGTTCACCTGGAGTCGATCATCCTCTTTGCTGCCTCGGCGTATTTAAACAGGAGTTTCCGGGCCTCCTCCTTGTACTTGATGCGGGACAACCTGATGGACACAAACGGACCAGAACCGGGTCAATCAGCAGCCACAACCCCACCAGGCCGCTTACGCCAGGGGAGCACAAACCTTTGGTCACACGAGTCAAAATTATCAGACCAGAAATGCTCACGGGTCATAAGAAAAATAAGAATAATTTTAGACACAAAAATGACCAAAATGTTGTCTTTATTACAAAACTGTGTAGTTGGAATATCAAGAACTTTCAAGGACTTTACACAGAAATCAAGAATTTTCCAAACCTTAAGAACACCTCAATGAAATTCAAACATTTTCAAGAATTTTAATCATGTTGTGTTGCATGCTACATTTTTTAAAAGTAGAATTTAATTAAAAAGTCATAGTTTTGTTCTAATTTATTTAATTTATTCCTTTGGAGCACAAGATCAGTCCAGAGGCTGTGAATGGCCCGTGGCCCCACTTTGAGCACCGTTCCCCTATCTGGACCAGGGTTCAGGTTCCCTACCTGATGGGAATGTCGTTCATGACCTCCCGGAACATGGATGGCGAGACGGCGGGCTCACACTCGCTGGGCAGCAGCGGGTCCAGGCCTTTATCGATCACCTTCCTCTCCAACAGCCATCGGTTGAAGGATTCCCGCGGCGGGTCGATGCCTGCGGCGGACACACACACCACATGATGCGCTCTGTGGGAGCGAGGCGCTGTCAGTGGACGCTCACCTACCTTCTCGCTGGTGGCACAGCTCGTGGTAGTGCTGCCGCAGCTTGGTGACCAGCTGCGCTCGCTGCAGCTCAATCTCAGGGTGCGGCGGCAGGTGATTGGCTGCCGAACGCTCTCTGATCACCGCGTTGGTCTGGATGTCCAGATCCCAGTAGATCCTGGAACGACAACCCACATGCAGTCACTGGACGCCCCTGCAGGGGAGCGGCGGTGGAGTGGGGCACTCACACTGCCGGTCGGTAGGGGGCCGGCGCTGGGCTGGGCGTCGTGGGCGTCGTCGCTGGAACCTGCTTCTCCTCAGGCGCTGAGCTCCACGGTTTGACTCCAGGTGTGCTGGGAGAGATGGGTGTGGTCGGCTCCACCTTTAAGCACAACTGGACTCAGTTACCCATCAGCTACTGCTCGTCAGTCACTGATCATATGACCCAACATGGACGCTATATTCCAGAACGGCAATGATTTGTTCGTGATGCTTCACAACTAATTTAGTAATCAACTCCAACTCCACTGCAATCAAGAAACTGCAAGGGGTCTTGATATCCTGGTCTGCTCATTCAGGTGGCTGACAGGCGTCAGTCTGTCCACCTTAATGTTGTGGGATGTCAGGGCTGCAGATTCAGACCGCTGCAGAAGATCTTCCCTTCCAACAGACATCAATAACTCTTCAGTAATAATTAATGAGTTACGCCAACATTTAATTTCCCTTTTTAATAAAGTGTTTTTCAATTAGAATTGAATTTGAAAAAAAAAAAAATGCATGGAACAAGTGTGAATAGTAATCTGAACTTTAGTGAAGTTTCACAAATCCCAAACATGGATTAAAATAATCTGCTATTAGAGCAGAATAATCCAGTCCAGGTATTTCAGTTTTGGAGCAGAAGCAGTTGTAGTGTGACCGAGATCCATAAAAACAGGGTCACCACTGGTATTTAGAAAAACATTTCGTGACTTTTCCATGACCCTCCATGACCTTCAATATAATTTTCCATGACTCGCGTACAAGAGATTCATAAAGAAAAGCATATGACTGAAAGACCAAGTGCAACGAAGCCGAACAGACGGGCATGAACTGAAAAGTGTGAACATATTGACTGAGAAATCACATGATGATGTCATAAACAAAAACATATTAACAGTAATGCAAACACATGTACATAGAACTAAGTGACAGACAGGAGCACCAGTCTGCAATTGGAGGCTAATTTGATGATTAAATAAATATACATTTATTTATATGTATATAAATAAATGTATTTATATACATATAAATGTATACAAATACATTTTATATATTAAAATGTATATATAAAATGTATATATACATTTTATATATACATTATAAAATGTATATATTTTATAATATTATAGTATTATAATAATACTATTATTATAGTACTATAATAATAGTATTATTATCTATAATAATACAGAATAATATATTCTGTATTATTATACAGAATATTATATTATTCTGTATAATAATACAGAATAATTATTCTGTATTATTATAAAACAGAATAATAATACTGCAGTATTCACAAAGCATTACAAAATCAAAGAATGGTTCTCTCTGAGAACCAACTCTGTACTATTGTTCACAGTAAAGAATCGTTTCAAGGATTCGGATCGTCCTGATCGTTGCAGATTTTGGTCACAGTATTGTCTGTGCGACACAGGGCTGGACTTATTAGGGTGAGGGCCCCTGGGCCTGAGCCAATGTGAGGCCCTCTGCAGGAATCAGCCACTGTCTCCTGTTGCTCTGCCAAGACAGAGGGCTAACCAGCTCAACTCTCTGTTTGCACAGTTTACAACAGTCACCCCAAGTTAATGACTTATTATTTTTGCATACACACACGTGCATGCAAACACACATAAAAATCAGCAAGTCAGGTTTTATAAAGATCGGTGATTGGCCAGAAAATTGCAGTCTGTGCATTGCTACTTTCTTTTTGATCTGTATGCAGATCAACATATTGACAAAACATTCCCAAGGAAGACAAACTTGACAATGTTCTCTATTCATTCTCTATGTACTGTATTTATCCTTCATATCTATCTTTTTGATCTGCCTCCCTTTCTCTTTCGATTTTTATCGACCGCATCTCATCTGTACTTGTCAGGTTTATTTCCTTACCAGACAGTCAGGTTGAGTATTGCCCCTCTGCCGGGGCAGGACATGACGCATTGAGCGATGTGGTACTTTAGGACAGTTCCTGCGGCACCATTAGCTGGCTGGAGGCCAATGGTGCGTTCACATCAAACGCATTTGGTTCACATTCAAAGTCAATGCGGAGCGTCAGATGCGCCAGATGCTCCAGGCGGGTTGGAACTCGGCGCCTCCACAAAGACTTTGAATGGCAATTCCAGTCACAGAAACCCGTTTCAAAGCAACTCTGAGAAACATCGTTAGAAATACGACATGCGAAGCAAAACAGCCGCGGAGGACAAACCGGCCCGTCTGGATGCACTCACCACCTGGAGCTGGCTGCCACAGCGCCACCTGGAGGAGTCGCTTCGGACTTTTTGTCAACCTGTTCCGATGCTTTCAAATTAATATCCATATTTTGACAACGCCCTGCTTGTTGTCCAGCCCAGTAAGCCCAGCAAGCCCAGCTCATCGGTTTTTACCCTAACGCAGGATCAGTGCTGTCCGGATTATCCAAGAGCATCGAGCTTCCGGATCAGGTTCTGCTGTTAGCAAGGCTAACGCTTAAGAAGCGGCGAGGGGCCGAGGTTCTGTTTAAAACAAACACTGAGCTTGGATATTTCCTTCATCACCTCTCTGTCACGCTTCTCCTTCCCTTTCCTTCCTGCGCTCCGCTGTTACACTGTCTGTTAACCCCTAACCCCTAACCTGACGCTCTCACGAGACCGGCGACTGGGCGGACATCTTCTCCCGCCCCAGACTCACTGCGCATGCCTGAGAGCGCTGCGAGCGAGTTGAAGGGGGCGAGGCTGACCGCGGAAACAGAAACACGTCATGAGCAAGTCGCGTTATGAACCTGTGTGTTTGGCATCCAGCGAAAACAAAGAAGTTAACAAATAAACTGGACAATATGCTGGCAATTTAGTAACATTTCCACAACTGTGGTCTTGAAATAAAAGCCCGAGTCGTCAATGTCACATACACGCATGCGCGCACACACAAACCGAGACCAATGAGCCACAGAAACACGCGCCTCAGAAAAAAATAGCTTTTTTTGCCCTTATTTGCAAATTCCATAACTTTACATGATCTGAAATAAAATTCCATGACTTTCCAGGTTTCCCATGACTGTATGAACCCTGTAAAAAGTGGTGAAATCAACCTTTATTGGAGATAAAGATTTCACAAATCACAAACATGGTTCTAAATATTCTGCTATTAATTTAGAATAATCCAGTCCAGGTTTGAAGTGTGTAGGTGTTGTAGTTTTTTAACTGCAGTAGATGAAATATGCTGATATTTCCGGGATTGGAAACCAACTTCAGCTTCGTCTGTTCAGTCAGGGATCCGCATCTTCCTGCTCACATCTGTATTTTATTTAAACAGTTTTCACTTCTGAGGACACGGTGAGGAACCGGATGGACGTTTAAAAAGGCGAGAGCAGCACAATGTTTGTTTTCCATTTCAAGGCCACCGTGACATCAGCAGCTGAAGGCAACGTCGGTCACAGCAGTCCACCACCATTTTAATATGTCAGCAACGACTCGCTGCCAAATAAAGAACGATTCCGTATTTTACAAGGTGTCCTCCTATGTTCTACCTAAAACTAACGCACATTAGCAAAGGAACTGACGGTGCAGCACAGCCTGCAGTTAGTGCCATGTGCGCCAGAATCTCTGGCATTTACCAAGAAATGTATCTCAACTGTATGCAAACTTATTTTTGAAAAGATATCAGCGCGGTGAGCCTTCAGGTTCCGCTTAAGTTTCCTAGAGTTTTGTCCAGAGTTTAAATCCATATGTGTCGCTGTGTCCCTCAACAACTCAGCTCTTCAAAGCCTCCCCCGAATAAGTCCATAAATCCTTTCTGGGTTTACATCCACCAAGTCTCCTCAAGTAATGCGCCGCGTCAATTATGATTAATGAGTGACGTCAGGAGGTGGGCGTGGCCAAACATAGAGGGTCACTGAAATGTTTTATTTCCTTAAAAACTCAGACATCTTGCCATGTTTTAGTTATCAAATGTTACTTTAGTCAGAGGAATCAATGAAATAACGACATTATTCTCATCGTTATCAAAATCAACACAGCCAACATGGCTGCTTATGTGTTAGGGTTCAAACAGTTAATTGAATCCATTACTGAACTAATCATCAACTAATTTAGTAATCAATTAATGGTCAACTGGGGTATACAGACTCAAAAGGGCCGTTTGCTTTAAGCCCAACACCCTGAGAGCAGCACTGAAGACAAAAATGTACAAAAATATGAACATTTTGGATTTAATACAAGAAAAACATCTTTGTAAATCTGTCCTACCAGAATTCCTCTTTTAGCTTGACCTGGTTAAGTGTCTGGTAAAAAATTAAACCCATAATAATTTCCTATTGAGCATCTGAGGCTATCTCATTATTAATGGGTTAATCCTAAAAATAATCAAATGCATCCTTTGCTACAAATTATCAAGCGTTCACTAAAGGAATACTGCTGTATAAAATAAGCTTATGCAGTACACTGAAAAATCTGCAGAACGTGTCAATTTTGTAATCCGATTAATCGTCAGAATAATCGGATTACAAAATGAATTATTAGTTGCAGCCAGTATTAATTTTTACAGCTATTTTTTACTTAATTTTAATCTTTTGACTAAAGATATTCAGTTTTAGTTATAATTTCATCAGAAGTGTTTTAGATTGTCTAGTTTTAAACCACTAATTATGAAAAATGTAGTCGACAAATTTATGTGCAATGTAAAAACTTAATCATCAACACAGAAATTCATCATGGTTTTAACCAGTGACGGAAAAATGATCCGAATGTAGCCGATAACTGGAAAAATAATGGATTATTAAAATAATGGCTAGCTGCAGCCCTGTTTTTTTTTTACCTTTGTTCGTTTGAAACTGTTAGGCCCCGCCCCCTGCTCCTCAGAACTCCTCCTCTTCCTCTGGCCGTTTCCAAGGTTACCATCTCCCCCCTCTGCAGGAGCTGCGTTCAGACCCAGCGGATCAGACTGAAACAGATTGATTAGTCATCAGAGCTGCAGCTGATTGGTTGACTGCGAAATCGATTAGTGGCCCAAACTCACGATGACATCATGCTGACCCAGCACAGGCACCTCCCACAGGCTCTGATTGGTGAATCTGTTGAAGTAGTAGGGCCGGTTCTCCCTCCTGGACCAACACTTGGACCATCCAGCCTGGACCAACTCATCTGGCAGGACAAGTGAAACATTAGAGCTGGAGACAGGTGGTACAGGGACAAGTCAGTGGACAGGTAGGTACCTGGAAGCTCAGGTGATTTGGAGGTGGTGGATGGAGAAAGGGGCTGTCCGTGAGAGGAGGCGGAGCCAGAGGGTGGCACCATGGTCGCTGCCTCCCCCTTCACAGATCCCTGGCTGTTATTGGACATTTCAGCTGTTCATCACAATCATGTGGACCTGACAGGAAGAGACAGGCTTTCAGAATAAAAGACAGAGGAAGTAAAATGGTCCACACTGTTTTCAGCTAGAAATTAATTGAAGCCTAATGTTTTCAACCAAGAGGAGATGACGTCCTCAAAACTAAAAACTCCAAGGATTTTTCATCTACAGGTGAATTAATGAACATTCTGGGCATCTTTGGACTTTTAGCTGAATTAAAAGAAAACATCTGATAAAGGTTCAAAGCATGAAAGAGGATGATCTTTAAATGTATTTATTTTATGATTTAAAACTGTGAAAACCATATATCATCAACCAGGAAAAGCTTCAGTGATTCTCTGATTAAAAACCTAAAATGCGGTTTCATTACCAGGTTAAATAGAGTGAACATTTCCTCCTGCTGCTCAGCTACACCTGAACATCAAACACGTCTTTCCTCAGGGGCCAAGCGGGACATCAAACTCTCAACCTAACTATTGCCACAAGAATGCACTTAAAATGACAGGTGTGGGTTCTGACTTTATCCCGGTTCTCACGGACTAATCCGGAGCACCTGAGTCTGGACCAGACTGTCTAAGACTGGAGAACTGAATGGAAGAACGTTCCTTCAGAAATTAAACCTGGTTGATCAGGAGCTGATCGGCACCGATCCATCAGCGCCGGTCGCTCCTGATCCTTCAGCACCAATCGGTTCAGATCCAGCAGTAGCCGATTAGTTCTGATCCATCAGCGCCTGACCGGTTCTGTTTGACTAGCAGAGCAGAAGGGTCCTGATCCATCTGATCTTATGTTTCTGTTTTAAGCTTTTCGGTTGTTTTTCTTCTCAGACGCAAGAACGAGCGCCATGGTTACACGCATGCGCGCTGAGAGCCAGCGCAAACAGGGAGGAGGGGGAGGAGGACAACAAAAGGCTGCGGCTGCTGCTCGAAGCCCGCGCTCCGCTATCGGAGACCGTAGCGATTACTACTACTCCGAGGAGCAGCCAGACCGCCTGAAAGTGTCCTAAATCTCCGCGGACTGGGCAGCCTGACTCGATAGCTGCTCTGACAGTGGCCAATATATGATTTTGTTGGACTCTGAACTCCAATTCGCTGCCGCCGCTAAGCTCCAACTCCTCTCAAAGATGGCGGACACGCCCCTGCCACAGCTCTGCGCGCCTTTACCAACATTTCTACTCCGGAATCTCGACCCTGCGGCTCCGCAGCCCCGGAATTGCCTCCATCCGCAATACGAAACCTTAAGCCGGCTGTCGGTGTGTTCCTAGGACTCCTATGGGGTCTGCTGCTCTTACCTTGCGTGATGAAACAGCAGACAGTTGGGGCTTCTCCGCGCTGCTTTTCAGTCGTCCGCTCCGCTCCCTCCCCGCCTGCTCAGACATCTTTACAGGGACCCGGGCATAGCCACTACGCAGGCGCGGCAGCTGACCCGCTTCCGGTATCGACGTGTCTGCTTCCCGGCGCCATGTTGAGGAGGTCAAGGTCTTCAAACCACAGCGAAGTAAAGCTCAGAATAGAATTGAACTGCATTTCAGTCACCAAAGTGAGAGAATTAACACAGACCATTTGAAACTCACAGTCCGAGGCTTAATGTGTTTATTCCACACCTTATGAAATAAACGGTTTATTAAGATGACCTCAAATCAGCAATGCATGAGCTGAATACACCTAAATAAATTCAATAGACAAACTTTATTTTCCTTTGAATGTTCAATTTATCTTCACATGTTCAGTTAAAGGCCTGAAAACCCAGAATAATCTGACGTAGACTTGACCAGGGCTAGGATGTAGATGATCTATGGAGGAAGTTCTATCAGACAATGAGTGAAGGATCGCTGACACAGGAGGCAGGTTGTTGGAACCAACAGGTACTAAATCTGCCTATTTATTTTTTCTTTGGGATCAATAAAGTAATTTTGAATTTGAATTCACCTCCTTAACCAGTCCTATTCTATAAATGTTCACACTAAATTTTGATGATATTACCAAAGAATAACCAATTAATCAAGTCACCTGGTCCACCAATCACCACTCAGGTAAACCTGCTAAAAATCTGCTGACTGTTCAGATGGCTCATCAATCATCCGAGGCACTTTGAACCCAAAAGTTTCTGTTTCAAGGTCTATTAAATTATCTGAAAAACAAGACGTATAGCTTTGCATTTTTAATTCACAAAGATTTTATTTTAATGCAAATTTAGTTAATTTTGACTTGTTCATGACATCATTGCAGTAAACTTACTTTTTTCAAAAATATTATCTAGAATGATCTAAACATTTGCTATGACCTTTGGTCCTGTAGAGACACACCTACTCAGGTAATGTCTCACCTGCTTGGACTCAATATGAAAATGAGGTTGAGAAAAAGTTTATTTTAGTTTTTTGATTTTCACAGTAACAAAATGAATTCAGACAGGTCTAGACTCAAAGGTACTGCTAGCTTAGCTTCACCTGTTCTGCTATAAAAATGTAAAGATCACTATTCCAGCTTCAGACAGTTTGAGATCCACCTGCAGAGTTCTACTCATATAAAACAGACAGTCACCACAGGTAGGAGATAACAGGCCAGGCGTGATCCAAGTATCCAGTCTGAACTACATGTTAGATGTTGAGACGATAAGTCGGAGGACAGGTGCATCAGGTGTTGGGACTCTCCTGCTGCAGCATCAGGTCCACAGCGGCCTCCACATCCTCCACCACGTGACTCGGTTCTACCAGGTCTGGCTCCACTTTCAGGTCATTCTGACTGTGGACCATCGTCTCTGAAACGTTCTGCTCACCAGGCAGTGGAAAATGAGGGTTATACACACCTGTGCACACCTGGAGACAGGTAGAGGATCATTATAGCAACAAGGAGTCAAAATAAGTAAGGTTAAGGCAAAGAAAGGTCAACAAAGGCAACAAAGGTCATTTCTAGAGAAGTAAAGCCTGCTGAGGTAATGGACCTGTAAAAACCTAGGTGTGCCAAGACGAGGAAAGATCCTGAAAGGTCTGGCAAAGTAAGGTACATTATGGTAAGGCAATATATTCAAATGTACTTGTACTACATTAAAATCCATGTTGTGTACGCATCCACCCCAGCTGTAAACCGTAAAGGATCCCAACAAAATTTTCAAAACGCGGTCTCTACCCACCAGGATGGAGCGGCATTGAGCCGCAAAGGCAAGTTCCTCCACCATTGGTACTGGGATACCGGTTCCCTGGGCCACCAGTTTGGTGTTGCTCATCATGTCAGTGTGGCGTTTGGCCAGGTAGCGGTTATAAAGATTGGCACCATAGATGTCCGTCATCAGGTTGTCCCTAGACAACAGGAACAGTGTCAAGTTTCTTTTTAAAAAGTCCTCTAGAGACTGTTGTTGCTGAACATTAATCAGTTTAGTGGAACATTTTACAGAAGCTCTAAAGTCAGGAAACATCAACCATCTCCATCTTCCAAGTTCTACAAAGACAGCAGTTGCTTCAGAGAGGAAGACAGAATGCTTGGTTACCTGAAAGTATTGAGGGAACAGGTGGATCAGTCACATGGTGCACAGGTTTGGTCATTCAACAGCACAGGCAGTTAGACAGCCTTACCGACAGAAAGACAGCATCACAGACTGGGGGTTTCAGAACGTGACACAGAGACTTTGGTTTCATTCAAGATTACAGATGAAGACTAAGACAAAGTTATCAATAGGGTAACAGGATGAAGTTATCAAGTCTCTGGTTTGGTTAAGCGCATTGAGAGACGGGTCTAGAGATAGGTTCAGGGATGAGCAACAGAGGCAAATGAGACAGATCCAGAGACAGACTCGGATATATGTTAAGAGATGGGTTGTGGATACCCAACAGCATAGATGGTGGACAGCTTGTGGTTCTGGTTCTGCTGGTGCAGCAGCTGCTCGGCATACTGGTACGTGAGCAGACTGGGTTTCCCCAGCACTGCCTCATACTCCAGCCTCCGACTGGTCAACTTCCTGTAGATGGACTCCAGACAAAGCAGGAACATCCCGTGACCGAACCTGAAGCGACACATCCGGGTCACCAATGGTTGGAAGCCCTTCTGCCCTTCCCACATCTGAAAGGAGTGGCTGTTACCGTGGTGACGGTGCTTCAGCCATCCACAACAGGTCCATGTTGCAGGCAAGAACAGGCATCTGTGCCAATAGCTGAGTGTCATACACACACCCGGGTCTACCGTTTGTTAGCAGCACATCAATGATTAGCTGCAGGTTGGTCTCCCATCTGATTGGTTCCCCAAACAGGATGATCGCTATGGCAACACAAGGGAAGACAATTTTAAACAAAAATGGCAACAAAACGCTGTTTTTGGCCTTTCCTCTAGGAAAGATGTGAGTTCTCATTAATCCATCACATCCTCAATACAACGGTGTCAGAAGTCTAATGCGGCCACTAGCGCCCCTGGTGGTTCAGAGATGAAACAGCAGCAGACTGATAAAATCCTGCCACCAAAGTTCATTCAGTTCAGAAATATTCTTCTTGAAACCGTAGAAGAAAATGACCTCGGACAAATGATCAGTTTAGACGTTCGTCAGACCAAGGTCACTGTAACCTCATTAGCTGGTGGCTAACCTCGTTAGGCGTCACATGGTCAGTTCCTTCTGTCCCAGAAACATGTCGTTTTTCAGTGTAAAGCCACCATATTGTTGAAAGAGTTTCAGTTTTCTTTTGTTGGCGTTTGCCAGCTTGGCTTTTAGCTGATGTGTTTCTGTTCCACAAACTTCTCCTAATGAATTGAAGAAGTACTTTCAAATTTCACACAAAGTCTGATGAACTTTACTTCTCTTTGGGTAGATATCACAAAACAAATCCTCAATCTTGCACAGCATTCCACATGTAACGGTCTGAAAACTGCAGAGCCAAGTTCAACACCACATCCAATTTACTTTCTGATCTACCGTGAAGCAGCACTTCTCAGGTATGTCCACTACGTGGCGCTTTTTTTACAACAACATACTAATGGAGAATCTTATGGTTAAGAAAACATCTACGGCAAATTCAATAATAAACAATATTACAAACTGACATTTTTGGCTCTTACAACACAAGTCTGTATTTTCTGATCCAACGTTCAGCTGAAGCTGCCGTTGGGTTTTCAGAGGTGATGGTGAACCGAAGAGGAGAAATTAAACCTGAGATTCTGGGCGCTGTTGTGGTTGTGTTACCTTGAATCTGGGGGAGGATCCTTGAAGAACTGGGCTGAAACAAACAACACAACAAATATATCAGCCAGAACAGGAGGCACTTCCTGTGGATCAGTAACTAATCAGTAGAGACACCAGAAAGTACAAAACTGTCTGAGATGGTCATTTTCCCACTTTAGCCACCAGATGGCAGCACATATTAGAGACTGCCCCTGTAAAACCATGTCTAAGATATTCAGCGGACACGTTTGGAAATACTGTTTAATCAATCAGCTACAAAAATATTCATGAAACTGGACATACATTTCCTCCAAGTTCTACAGAACTGCTCGGGTTAGCCAGGACTCACCGTGCTGGTGGGTCTCCTGCCGTGGTCCACCATGTCCAGCAGAGGGTGCTGTTCTGAGAGCTCCTCCACGGTCACGACCTTCTGGAAACCCAAACTGAGAAAGTCCAAAACTTCAGGTTCAGAACAACTTGCACTTTAAGACTTTGCAGTATCACAAGGATCAGAACTCGGATCAGAACTCGGAGATGCTTGGTGACCAGATGTATTATGTGTTTTCAAGGGACATAGTGCCTTTTTATAGCATAATCAAATAACTGTTACCTTTAGTTGTTATAAATACACTAAATATATCAAATATGACTTAAAAGAAATTTGACTTCCTGATTTAATGTCTTGAAATTGGGCCTCTGTCTCTTTAAAAAGTCCTGATCTTTCTGAAGCTCTGGAAGTCATCCCAACATGGCTCCTCCATTAACCCTTTAACATTTTTACCAGCTTTGCTCTGCACTTCCACTTCCAGGTGTTTGCTAAATGCTGCTAGCTAGTCTAAAGGAGCTGGGGAGGGGGCTGCATCTCAAAGGCGGGGCTATTTCCATCCAGGTGTTTTGCAGCCGAATGGTTGCTATGGAGACGAAAAATTTCTCAAACATCGTAGAAAGATCAAAACAGTTGCTTGGACACATACTGCCCCTTTAAAGTATTGTAGTCCCAACTCATTCAGCCACAACAAATGAAAGAAAAATGGCCCAGAGGGTCACTTCAAAGCCAGCAGGTGACAGGTGAAGGATACCTGTGGGCGATCTGGGTGAGTGGTCCCTGTCCGGACACCAGAACACATTTATTGTGGAACGTCTCCATCATGTGCAGAGGGCTGTGTGACAGAACCACCTGCTCAGGTGCGATCTGCAGAGGAACCACATGACTTGTTTTGATCTGATCACACAGCAGCAGCGGTGGCGGCGGTGCCCTTTAAGCCCCTCCCCCTCTACCTGCACGTCCAGCAGGTGAGACAGCTGCTGTGCTTTGTGGTGTCTCAGACAACTTCCTGCATTGGTGACAAAAACAACAGGAAACAGAAAGTTCTGGTTCTGGTCCATGAGCTTCCTGAGGGCGCACCGAGCAGCCGGGATCACGGATCCACCGCGCAGGAGGACACCATCGACATCAAAAAGGACGCCCACCTGGCGGCCGGACAGGTGGGAGGCAGGTGAGGTTGGCAGAACAGACCAGTTAGACACCAAAAGGAAGGAAAGTAAGCAATCAAGAAAGGAAGGACTCCAGAAGGAAATGGAAAAGAAATGAGGAGAGGAAGGAAGGAGTGACTGTGTCCCCCTGACCTGTCTCACAGTGGACGCCTGGCGAACCAGCTGCAGCCTGAAGCCTCGGCTCCACATCCTCCAGTCTGACCTCAGAGCAGCTGCTGCTGCTTTAAAAGCACAGGGCTGTGATGTCACTGGGGTGGGCTAGAAGATGATGTCACTGATGATGGGAGATCTCCCATTGGTTGTAGCCTCAGACTGACGTGTAACGTGAGACGAGTTCCTAAGGTTTTGAATTGATGCTCCTCAACTTCATAAGATGTTTCTTAGATTCAGACTGACCCTCCTTTGCTCCACTCTCTGAAATGTTAAAATTGTTTGCGGCCAACAGCTCAAAGCCTGGAACTCTATCTCCCCCTTCAGGCAGTCAGAGGAATAGCAGGACCAAGGTTGGTGGCGGTTCGTCAGGTTCTGTTCTTCATCAGCAGCTTCAGAAACAGTTTTGTTTTGTAATTCATGTAAATCAGACCCTGCAGGCTGATACTGAACATCTCTAGACATCATCATAGGGTTCTGGGATGGTTCTTCTGTCTGGAAACGGTTCTGATCGTGCTGGGTCGGACTGTCTGTGTCCAGCAGCAGAACTCCTGGAGCTGTAAATGAGTTGCAGCTGACTGCAGTGGTGTCCTCACATGAGGACACGTGCAGCACGCGCTCCCTAATCAGCCAATCACATGCTGCAGAGTGATGCCTCCAATCAACCAATCAGCAGCTGGGAACACAGGGACAGAGACGGTCTTTTGTCGAGCAGACCCGGTTCTGTCGGTCCAGAACTGTTTCAATGTTCAGAACCAAGAGTCTCCAGAAGGAGGACATGTGACCATGGTGACTGGATATTTAATAGATTCACACTTTCCCGATAGTCAGTTGGAAAAAATAACTGGAAAGTATCGATGAATCAATATTTAACCCATGGGGCCCAATGAGAGGCCCCTTTTAATTTCCTTTATTTAACCAGGATCTCATTTTCAACAGGAACCTTGAGAGGCACTTTATATTTTCAACAATTTTGGACCAATAAAATATACAAGTTGGTGAAAAGTCAACATATCTCCGTAGAATATTTCTGGTTTTCTTAGCTGATCGTTTGTCCGAACATCCCGTCATCAGTGACGTCATTAGCAATCAGTGGATTATCTGTCAATCGATTAAGAACTTAATCAGGTTAATCACCACCCTTAACTTTGAAAGCATAAAATGTGAAAACTCACATCATCCTACAAAGTGTTGAAGAAAATCCTTCACTGTTTTACACCAAACATCCCAGTTTTCCAGGTTTTACCTTCAGGACGGTTTAAAAGAAGCCATTTAGTTTCAAATGTAGTGAAGAAATGTTGACTTTAAACTGGATGTGGCTGAAACCAGCAGGTGGTCCCTCCGTTTTAAGCCCCTCCCCCCCGGTGTGACTGTCTCAACTGGTTCTGGTTCTGTCCACCAGGTGACCCAAGTTTCAGCTTCAAGTCAGAACCAAACAAACACACAAAGAGCTGGGCTGTTAAAAGTTTAATGAAAAAACAAAAAAACACCAAACAAAACTGAATATTTACACAGTTGGGTGAGAACCAGCTGGATCAGAACCAGCCAGTCGGAACCGGGTCAGAGTCCCAGGAGAGTTCTGGCCTCCTGGCTTTGAGCCTGAAGCGTCTCGCTGGCGTAGCGCTGGAGGAGCTCCATCTTCTTTCTTCGAACTAGCGCCTCCTCCACCTGAGACACAGACGGGTCAGAACCGGAACCCAGGTCAGAACCTCTGAATGGACCGGGGGTCTCACCTCTTTCTGAGACGGAACCGGAACATGAGCGATGAAGCCGACTCCTTCCTCTCCCTCCATCTCCTCCCGATTTTCCTCATCCTCCACCTGGCCAGGCAAGCAAAGCAAATGCACCTTAATCCTCCAGAACCTCCATCAGAGCCTCCAGAACCAGAACCTCCATCAGAGCCTCATGGCCCATTCTGATTGGCCGGCTAAGGTTTACCTCTTCGTTGTGGACGGTGTAGATGCTCTCCTCCTCCTCGTCCTCCTGCTGGACGCGCGACTCCTTCTCTGTCCTCCACTTCTGCACCGCCTCCGACACGGCTGCAAAACATACTACATCTGATTTTTTTATTTTATTTTCATTTTCTTTACTAAAAGAGAAATAACAAATGACACTTTTTCAAGAAGTGGTTTCATTTCAAGCGTTGCTTCTGGACGGTGGAGTATTGGGGCTACAGTACAAGAATTTCTGTTTAATTACAGAGTAAAGATGCAATTTTAGCAGAAGAATGTCTTACAATTAAGAGAAAATAACATTGATAGTTGTGAGGATCTGATGTGAGCAGATCAGTTCTGCTTCTGTCTGAAACCGAATCGGTTACTGTTGCAAAGTCCTGCTGCAGAAAATAAACTGACAGGTTGCACTAAAGCATAACTTTACATGATGGTCTTTGTCATTTTTCATGTCATATTATGATTTTATTCTGCTATCATTACGACTTTCTGTTATTTCGTGACTAACTAAAGAAAAAGGAGCCTGCAGCTAATATTTGTAGAGTCGATCTGAATTCAAAATCCAAATAATTAGAAGCTTATAAAACAAGATGGCCACTCTTGGTGATGACATCACTCTGAACTATAGAAACACAAAAAATTTGCAATTTTCCAAAATTTAAATCTTTAAAAACCAAAAACTGAACTCCCTTCTCCCTGTGACCTTTCACCTTTCCTCTCGTAGTCGGCCTCCAGCGGCAGCAGCACGCCGTCGTCTTCGTCCCGGTAGCCGTAGTACTCTGCGTCCACGTCCTTCATGAGCTCCCCCCTCGTCTTCCTCTGGGCTGGGGTGGCTGTGGGTCAGGTGCCCGGTCAGAATCAATCTGTGTTACTAAGGAAACGGAGAGCGGCAGCGGCGGCGGCGGCGGCGGCGGCGGCGGCAGCGGTACGTACGGTCGGTCTCGAACAGTTCTCTGACTCCAGGGAGGTCTCTGGCAGCGCCAAAATATTTGTAGCCGCGGTTCCCCGGAACCTCCTTCCCCTCGTGGTCCAACATCCTGGGCCCGATCCGCTGCAGCAGAACCAGCAGGAGGTCCGATTCAGAAATCCAGTCAGCAAGTAGAAAACAATCAACTAACTTTACAGTCAAACGTCTCCATCAAAATGCTGGTCAATGTTTCATTTATTATGAATCATCTCTAACCAGATGATTAGTGTTTGGACTGATTTCTGCAGTTTTCTAGAAGTTTGTTCCAGAAAACTTTTTTTGTGGTGTATAGAAGCTGAATGCTGCTTCTCCAGATTTGCAGAACCAGAACCAGAACCTGAGAGGTCTGGGAGGTTGGTCCAGCAGCAGCAGATCTTTAACCGGGCGAGGTAAACCGGGCGAGGTAGAACCGGGTGAGGTAGAACCGGGTGGGTAGAACCGGGCGAGGTAGAACCGGTGGGTAGAACCGGGTGGGTAGAACCGGGTGAGGTAGAACCGGCTGGTGTAGAACCGGGTGAGGTAGAACCGGGCGATATCTTCCTCCATCTTCCTGGTTCTGGTCAGAACTCCAGCAGCAGGTTCTGGTTTGTCAGACAGACGCTGCAGGAATCAGTTTCTCTGATCGGAGACTTTAGTCTCTGGTTCTGGAAATGTTCTGCAGACACTTTGGAACCAGCTTTATGTGTCTCTGGAGGTCAGGGGTCAGAGGTCAGCCCGATCTCTAGTTTCCAGCTGGATGAACTGAAGCTGTGCATTGATTCTAGATCTATAGCTAGATCTATAACTGTGGGTCGTTCCTCGTGAATAACTTCAGTTTCTGCTCAGCTGGAGGTTTTGGCACATCCACACATTTATGTGTTCTAAGAATCTGTTCATTGATTGGATGGTTCGGAGTCACCTGGTGACATCATAATGTAAAGTTCAGATGGTGTTCTCATCTGTGTTGTCATGGTAACTAATTTTGTCATTTCTAACCACCTGAGCTGGTGGGAGCATGTAGATATTGAACCATAGGAGTCCCAGTATTGAGCCTTGCGGAACCCCGAATGTGACGATAAGAAGTTACCTACTGACACAAGGAGGAGCTTAACCGATTTATCATTTCTCACTCAGCACTTTATCAACCCATCGGACCAGCTGTGGCCTGGTCTCCATGGCAACCATCAATAATAAGGACGCTACCCTGTAGTCGGGTCCGCCCAGCTCCTTGATCCGGACTTCCCAGTGACCTTTCTCCCTCAACAGCTTGTTGATCTCATCGTTCAGATCCCGGATCCGGAACTCCCCGAGACCAGCTGAAAGATAGGTTAAAGGTCAAAGGTCAACGAAAGAGAGAGCCGGGTCTGAAACAGGCAGTCAGGCCCAAACTTACCATTCTGGATCTGAGCGACCTTCTTGGAGATTTCACTGATGATCTGAAACAGAAAGTAGAACATGTACCACAGAGTACTACATGGTACTGCACAGTACTACAGAGTACTACTGAATACTACAGAGTACTACAGAGTACTACTGAATACTACAGAGTACTACTGAATACTACAGAGTACTACAGAGTACTACTGAATACTACAGAGTACTACGATACTACTGAGTACTACTGAATACTACTGAATACTACAGAGTACTACAGAGTACTACTGAATACTACAGAGTACTACTGAATACTACAGAGTACTACAGAGTACTACTGAATACTACAGAGTACTACTGAATACTACAGAGTACTACAGAGTACTGCCAGGGTTCTGTTGGTACCTGTCGTCTCCATTTCTCGGCCTTTGGAAGCTCGCTGCACTCTGAAGCCAGGAAGGGTCTCCTCTCCTGCAGGGAGACGGGTCAGAGTCAGACAGACGGGTCCAAAACAGAACCAGGCAGAACCAAACGGAACCAGACCTTGACTTTCCCCTCCTCCAACTGCGCCTGCCGGAAGCGGGCCAGAGCCGTCCTGAAAGACAGAGCAGAGGGACAAAGTAACCCATTGGTACCAGAGCTGGTTCTGATAGCAGGACGGGTTCTGGGCAGATGGGTCGGAACTGTCCGAATCAGCGGCTTTAGAAAACCGATTCAGGGTTCCAAACTGTGTTTCTGTTGACAGGTGAGCAGGACCGGATGGTGGGTTCGGACAGAATCTGTTACTCACATGGCCTTCTCAGCGTTCCTCGCCTGCAAACAGAACCAGAACACACAGATTATCCAACTTTATACCAGCGACTGGTTCCGATCAGCTGCCGAACCGGACCGATCTGATTTAACTGGATAACAGCGGACCGATTTTCTACAATAGAACCGAATCATATGCAAAAAATACTGAACCCGTCCAAAGCGGTCAGAGTCGACTGGTTTACTCCCAGTACAGCGGCTCCAGAACCGACCGGTTCTCTAGAACAGAACCGGGTCATATCCCAGCACTGAACGGACGAGGCTGGAACCAGAATCGCTGAAAGTCTCACCATGACTGCAGCTGTGGTCCAAAGATGCTGGAGCTGAAACAACGCGCAGCAGCTACAGTTCCGCTACTTCCGGTTTCCGGTCAGAGCGGTTACCGGTTACCGCCCCTGCTGGAGAGAAGCTTTACTGCAGCTTGTTTCAAAGAAAATAAAACGTGAAATGGACTTTATTTTCATTTTAAATCCATTGTTGGTTTATTTTATTTAAAAGATCATACAGGTAAAATTGTATTACAATTCTATAAATAAGTAGCAAGAGCAAACAATAAAATTAAAGAGATATCAACCTCATTTAGAACCAGCACATTCAATATTTTTCCAATTTAGTCTGTCTGGATTATTTTTACTAGTTTCCCCATGGAGACAATCAGAACCGTTTCAGACCCACTGGGCTGGTTCTGGAAAGAGCTGGGGATCTTCTTAGTGTTGATTCATGTTCTTATATCTCCCATGAAGTCCAGTCCGATGAGCTCTGCTGTTTGGATCAGGCAGAGCGGAGTCCACTCAGAGCAGAACCTGCTATTGAGCAGATTTTGAACATGGCTTGATCTGGGGCAGCAGCTCCTTACATTCATAATCTCAGATTAACTTTCTGCTCACTTTAAACTTCAAGCTTAAAGGCGTTGGACTTTATTCATTCCAGGTCCATTTACCAGCTCCAGAACCCGACCAGAACCCCTCAGTGTAAAACACCTTGAGAAATAATGAGATTTGGTTATGTATGAAAACAGGCTTTAATGATGAAAAATGATTAAATGTTACAAGTCCTACATGTCATCCAAATGGATCAGAACCAGAGTTCTATTCACCGTCCAGCGCCGGCCCACTGAGCTCACCTGACGGAACCAGGTGAGGCAAAGTCTGCAGCATTTAGCTTTTTATTCTTCAGTCTGTTCCCTCCCTAAAGGCCAGCCTAATCAGGTTCACAAGATTACATAAACATGGTTATGTAAGCTGCATGTTACATGTTACATGTTAGCAGATGGAAGAGGCTAAAAGAGACAGAGGAAAAGACAGAATCCATAATTAAAGCAAACTTCTTGCTCTGATATGTTCAGCTTTCAAGTAAAAGCTCAGATTAAATCAGTTCTGCTCTCGGGTTAAATATCTTCTTTTTCAGCATGAATCTACCTGACGAAGACCTGGAACAGACTCCAGGAGGCAGGAGTTTCTGCAGACCTGCAGGTGGTTCATGGATGACTGATTAGTGACAAACGATGCCAAAGGTTACCTGCAGGAAACAGGAAATGACCTGCTGCAACAGTTCTGATGAAGGACAGAAGCATGAAAACGATGGTTTCATTCTGAGGAAAAGGCTGATCTCCAGAGACTGACTGAACTGTTCCAGGTGAGTGAAGAACTGCAGAACCAGTTCAGCTGCCTGAGACATTCAGATTATTGTTTTGCTTTCCAGAACACAAGAAGTTGAGCTGTCACTGTCATTTACTGTAGAGATAAAGTGCAGATTAGGATGATTTTGTTGGGACATGTGTCAGGTTTCTTCACCATCCAAGGGATAAATGAGCAGGAACAGTTCCACAGGTAAGTAAGGAATAAATGAACGCAGCTGGAGGGAAGAACAACATGAAGGCAGGATTTGACTAGGACTGACTTGATGCTCCCCCCATCCAGGGTGAACACAAGAGGACCTGTTTAGTCCTTTTCAATCCAACTCCAGTCCATTTGTCTAGAAAGTCCAGTTCGGTTATGGACGTGTGAACAATCATTGCCCTCTGACCTCTGGTCCTCCATATCTTGGTCTGGGTTTGGTTGAAGTGAACTCTGGTTCGCTTCTTGCCCTATGTAAACGCCAAGTGCACCGAGACCGCTCCAATAGCAGGAAGCGGACTACAGCGCAGGGCATTGTGGGTAAATACAACCAAAGCTAACATTAGCATTAGCAGCAGAAATGTTCTTAGCCAAAGACGAAAGAGAAATCCTCCAACCACCAAAATCTGACACTTCCATTTTGTTTCCATTTGGTGAAGAAGGAAGTTGCAGTCAGTGTCTTCTTTGTTGGTTTTTGTGTAATTTCCTTCAGTGGTTCTTGGTGCAGCGCCCCCACAGGCCAGTGGGGGAACAGGTTGCTCAAAAGATTCGTTGGTTTCACAAAGTTCAGTATGAAAACAAGCCACAACTCCTGAAAATGCAACAAATGTTGTAATTTTGGTCTCCAAGTAAACAGTCTAATTGTTTGATTGGAGCCGATACCCTCCAATCTACTGGCTCTTAGAGGTGCTAAATGTTATAAGATTTGTCTTAGAAAGTTTCAGAACCATGTTCAGCTGCAGAATGTTGTTCTAAAAGACATGTAAAGCAACTTGGAAGTGTTTCATGCCCAATTTAAGACCAAAACCATGCGGAGAAATACATGACTGTCATCAGGATAGAAGTGAACATTTGTTTCAGGCACATTGACCTAGACTGTTTAGATGTGCAGTAAATGAAACAAACCTAATACACAACCCAAAGGTTTTCCCTTAGGAATCAGACCTGATACACTGAGATCTGTCACTAGGAGGAATCGCAACACTGCTACCAGCTCACTGTGTCCTCCAGCTCTTGGTTTAGATCAGGGTTTCTGATCTTCGGGTTCCTCCTGAATTTCATCCCAGTCTCTGCTGCTGTCTGCGGTCCGATAGTCACTCCTTGGCAGATGAGTTCCTCTCATGAGTCTATGCGATCCTGCCATCGCTCGTGTGATGGACCGAGCAGCAAAAGGAGAGTCAGGCACAGGTTTGAATCCATAAAGAATTGTTTTTTATTTAACCTCATACACAAATGATGAAAAATGACAAAGTTGGGCCCATAAAAGAGGTCAAAGTAACACAATTGCTTGGACTGCTGTAGATGGCAGGACCTTCAATTATTTACAATAAAACAAAGGAAATTAACTCTGTTAGCATTAATATTCATCTGGTTCCTCCAGAACATCCTGCTGTGGTGCATCAGCTGACCTTCCTAATACTTCTCCAGGTTCTTCTGGTTCTGGAAGCGATTATGTTTCGAAAAAGTGGAGCCCAAACTAGAAGATGCTGGTTGGAGATCCGGCAGTCCCACTGTCTGACCTCTGCTCCAGCACCACCTAAACTCCGTAGACTGCATTACCCAGCAAGCAGCAGGAGCAGCAGGCGCAGACGGTGCCAGGCGGGCCAGGAAGCGGGCCAGCTGAGCCCGGCACAGGTCAACAGAATCTTAAAGGTGAGACGAGTCCAACATTCAGAGGTTCTGCTGCTGGTTCCATCACATTGCTCCTTTCTTACCAGGCCAACAAACACAGCCACACCCTGCCCAGAGGGCCCGCCTCCCATGAAGTGCTGGGTTTCCATAGCAACACACTTCCCTCTAACCACCCCAGTGAGGATCGACGGAGCAGCGCCACCTGCCTGCTGGGTCGGGGCGGGGTTCTGTTCGGTGTGTTTGACGGCCACGCAGGTCCATCATGTGCTCAGGCCATCAGCCAGAGGCTCTTCTACTACTTCACTGTGGCCATGCTGCCACTGAGAACGCTGCAGGAACTGGACCGGGCCGTGGAGGAGAACCGGGCGGTACCACCGCTGTTGGAGTGGCACAAACACCCCCAGGATCACAGCAGCCCCGATGGCGGCGCCATCTCCTTCCACAGCCTCAGGATCTACTGGCAGGAGAGGATGACGATGACGAAGAGGACAACATGGTAACCAGCTGTTAACAGGACAGCTGGTCCGATCCAGGACAGGGAGATTGTCACAGCTTTGACCATAAACCTACACCTCCTGCTGGGAAGGTACAGTTACCTGATGGTACTGACCCAGATTCTACAGTGATCTTACCTCAGATGCTTGGAGGTCAAGTTGAACTTGTTTCATGCTATACCTTTAAGACCAAAGGAGAAACTGATCAATGGGGGTGAGGGTTCTGGCCAACGCTGGCACAGTTCAGAACAGGTAACGTTACCCCGAACCTGGAGACAGCAAGACTCTTCATTACCCAATGAGAGCACCAGATCTTAGTCAGGCTCTGCCTTTTCTGCCAGGATTCATTTGATATTATTTCCCGTTTCTGCTCTGACTGGCTGCAGGATGACGGCAGAGTGACATCAGCACTGATGGATGTGTTCAGACGTCTAGACTATGATGTGTCTGTGGAGGCTCAGGTCCACCTGTCCCTGTCCTCACCCAGGTCTGCATGTCATAAGAGACTCTGTGATGTCATACATACATGAATGTCTTTAAAAGCTCAGGTAGGGGGGTCTGTAGGTAGAGGGGGTCTGTAGGTAGAGGGTGTCTGCAGGTAGAGGGGGTCTGCAGGTAGAGGGGGTCTGTAGGTAGAGGGGGTCTGTAGGTAGAGGGTCTGTAGGTAGAGGGGGTCTGCAGGTAGAGGGGGTCTGTAGGTAGAGGGGGTCTGTAGGTAGAGGGGGTCTGCAGGTAGAGGGGGTCTGCAGGTAGAGGGGGTCTGCAGGTAGAGGGGGTCTGTAGGTAGAGGGGGTCTGTAGGTAGAGGGGGTCTGCAGGTAGAGGGGGTCTGCAGGTAGAGGGGGTCTGCAGATAGAGGGGGTCTGCCTGAGTCAAATTCTTTGGTTTGTTTAGGAGTTCAGTAAAACACTAAAACCTTTAGAAAACAGTTCTTCTAGAAATATAATCAAATGTATTAAGATATTTCTTTTTAGTATTAACAGCAGGTTCTGAACTAGTTAGTTTCTAATCATACTAATTTGAATGCATCTTAGATTACTAAAATAGAACAGGATTAGGAAACTAAAGTATTAGAAGTAAAATATTTCAGGTATTCTAAAAGAGTTTTTTAAAAGAAGATAATCCTGCAGTTTTTAGATCCAAACTCACAGTTATCATCTGACACCAGATTTCTGTGTCAGTGTGTTTATAACAGGAATCAGTTTCTTGATGAATCGCTGAGGCAGCAGAACCACCAGGTTTAGCTGAAACATCAGGAGACTGGTACAGGAAGACCCTGTTAGAGAATGACCTTTGTTCTCTCCATATATTTGCTTTTGGGTTCTAACAGGTCTGAAAGAAGGGAATAAAATTCACTTTAAACAGCCCTACAAGGGGAGGACACGCCTTCAAATGCATTTTATAAACCTCCTTATAAAATGTCTGTTTTACAGCAGAAAAACAAATTGTTTTGTTTGCAGCATGAATGCATTCTTGTGTCTCTCCTATTGTGTTTCCTTTCCAACTCGTTGGAAGGTAATTGTGTTTTGTTATGTGTTTGGACTTCTTGATAATCTGGGTGAAATGCTGATGTGACATCCTGTATGCATTGAATTCTCTGGATAAAACTCTGGATGTGTCTGAAGTTTGATGTTGAATGGTTTTCTGTGCTTCCACTGTACTTATGGAGACTAGAGGAAAATTAACGAGCCAAGTAAATTTTATTCCTCTATGTTCAACAGTACAGATTTGGGTTTAGAACTTCTTGCCTGTTGCTCAGGTCCTCCCAGGGTTCAGACGTCCAACACTTGGGCTCTTCTTTGGGGCAATTGCAACAATGGCAGTTGAAGTTTCCCCTGCAATTCGTGGGTCACTGGTTCGAGCCACAGCCCCATCCATGTCCATTGTTTTATCCTTGGGGAAGACATTTCACCCACCTTAGCTGCTGGTGGTGCCACAATATAGCAGGCTTGGTTCCGTCAGACTGCCACAGGGCAGCTGTGAATGGCAATGACTGATTTCACTGTCAAGCATCTTTGTGTGTGCTAAAAAGCACTACAGAAGTCTGCTGTGATTTCATGTCTTTGGATTAGAAAACAAGCCCGTCTCCATTGTTTCTGTCACAATAATTTTTCTTCTTTACGTCCACAGACGGGTGTCCATCCTGGGAGAAGGCTTTTCTCTGTCCTCTCCTCTCCGGGTGGCGCTGTCAGGCTCCACTGTTTGTGTTGTTCACGTCTCCAACGGCGTCCTGCATGTGGCCAACCTGGGGGACAGTCGGGCAGTTCTTGGAGTCCAAAAAGAGGACGGGGGCTGGTCGGCGCTGAGCCTCACCAACAACCACAATGCCCAGAACCCTGAAGAACTACAAAGGATTCTGGGGGAACACCCGGCGTCAGAGAGCAAGACGGTGGTCCGTCATGACAGGCTGCTGGGCTTTCGGAGACGTTCGCTTCAAATGGAGCCCAGAGATGCTCAGTAGACTTTATGACACACGTCCAGATGTCCTCTCTGCCATCAGTGAGTCGGTGCGGACTCTGCCGCCTCATTACCTGACCCCGCCCTACCTGAGTGCCCAACCTGAGGTCACGCGACACCTCGTGAAGCCTGCAGACAAGTTTCTGGTCCTGGCAACAGATGGACTGTGGGAGCTCATGCACCGGCAGATGGTGGTCCAGCTGGTTGGAGACCATGTGGCAGGTCAGGAGACATCTGGACTGCTTTGCTTTAATGTTTAAGGTGATCCGATGGGAGTTTTATTCTGTAGAGCAGGAAGTTCCCTCACCAGGGATCTACAATAATAGATCTATCGCAGTCACAAGCTGTTGATGATGCTGAAGCTGCCACCAGAGAACTGTGTTAAAAAGCTTTGAGCTAAGTTCTGGTTCTGGTCTTGTTCAGGTCTTCAGCAGCAGAGGCCCATCATTCCCAGCGCTGACACCACCCTTGGCAGCCTGCAGCGCCTCCTGCTGGAGCGGAGGGGCCGAGTCCAGTCGGTCCTGGAGGACCGGAACGTGGCCACCCACCTGCTGCGCCACGCCCTGGGTGGACCAGAACCGCCTGGCCCGGATGCTGAGTCTGCCGGCAGATCTGACCCGCAGGTACCGTGATGACATCACAATCACCGTGATCCACCTGAACGACCTCTGAGGTCAGATATCGGTTCCAGCAGAGTTCCGATGGACACATGTACAGTCAGCAGCAGTATCAGAACCAGTGACGGATCATGGTTCTGTTAATGGACTGCTTCAAGTAGCTCTAATGGTTTCAAATCAAAGGAGTGAAACAGAACTATCAGCAGGGAAGTCCAAAATCAGTCAAAGTTCTGCAGAGGTTCTTCTAATGAGGAATCAGAAGATCCAAGTGTTAAACCAGGGAGAGAACTAAAGGTGCATTCACACCAATTTGATTTTATCAAACTCCAGTCCACTAGTTTAGAACGTCCAGTTCAGTTGGTGAGGTGTGAATGCTAGGCTAACTCTGGATTGACTAGAAACCTGGGTCTTGGTTGGATTGAATGCATATGTGAACACCATTGACTGCTCCAACTGCAAGACATGGACGACAGCACAGAGAATTCTGGGTAAATACAACCAAGCGAAACATGCCAGCCTATCAGGAGAAATGACTTGTGGTCTTTAGTTGAAGACTAAAGAGAAATCCTCCAACAACTAAAATCTGATGTCGCCGTTTTAGTTTCCATTTGGTGAAGAAGGTTGCGCTCAGTATCTTCGTCGATGTTGAAGTTTTGTTTCCAATCTGATGGAGTTCAGCAGGTTATCAAGTGTGTAAACAGCCTGAAACATGCAGGACCAGTTTGGACGTCGGTTTGGGCCTGTAGGTTCGCACTCTGCTTCCCTCTAGTGGTCAGAACATGAGCTGACCTCATGTTCTGACGATGACGCTGTCAGATTCAACATCGGATCACCACCTGGACAGTCGGGTATGAACCAGTGCTGACTGGGAGGACTGGGCCGCCCCGTCTGCTGCAGAACCTGAAGTCAGAGAAGAAGACTTCATCCTGCTGGAGAACAAAGCTTTACGGCTCCCCCTACTGGTTGCGTCTTTGAGTCAAACTGTTAAAATAAAACTTTCTGTGAACTGAAATTAATTTGAGTTTAAATCTCCAGTTGTTTTAGTGGGAGGTCCTTCCTCGGCCTCCAGCCAATCAGGAGCCAGGAAGACAGACTGCAACATTTCAGAGAGACATGAAAATAATTTTTAATCAATAATTTTACAAAATCAAATTTGCTTTAGAAAAACACTTAAATACTAAACCGGTTCAACCCAACCAATCAACTGACAGCTTGTCGCTGCCTCGCCCCCCACACGGCTCACAGAGCCAATAGTTGGAGGTCGGGGGCGGGGCCGCAGAGAGATCTCACCAATGAAACTAAGGAATTAGGAAGTCGATAGTGTTGCATCACATGATAATGTGACCAGTGTTTGGAAGCAACCAATGGGAGGAGAGGTGGTTGCTTATGTCCAGGAGAAAACAGAGAGCGCCCTCTGCTGGCAGTCAGACAAGGAGTCAAACTGGTCCAATGGGATTTCAGGGTTTAAAAAGAAGGCGGGATCTATCGTCCAATCAGAAGTGGGTGTTGTTGATCACCGCCTGGCCGGTGGAACCAGCAGCTGCGTGGCAGTGGCAGACTCTGGGAACAGGTTGTGGTAGGTGGGCAGGGGGACGTATGCCGCTGTGATCATTTTACCTGCAAACACAGGTGAGATCATGTCAGTCATAGCCGCTCTCTGATTGGTCCGCAGCGGTCATGTGACAGCAGGTCTTACCTCCAAAGTACCTGCCGTGCAAAGCGTTAACGGCGGCCATGGCAGACGGGATGGACGGGCACTTCACATAAACGTTCCCCTGAAAAACAGAGATCCTCCACCTGACAGGATGTCTCACTACAAGCTGTTTTATTGTTATTATAAACAAGTGATCAAAACTAGCTGATATAACCTCCAGCTTTTCTTATTCCAAACCATCAGAGAGGTCAAAGGTCAGAGGCGTACCTCGGCTGAGTTCTTGTCGACGTAGATGTGGACGACTCCTCCGTGTTTGTTGCATTCCTCGATGACGTCGTGCTGGATGTCCAGCTCCCAGCCCAGCACGTTCTCACTGAAACACAACACACACTCTGTCACACACAGACACACACACACACTCAGCTGGAGCACACAGATCATCACTTCCTGTTCACTCACTTCATCACTTCCTGTCAGCTCTGAGCTGGGACCAGTAAGGATGGAGATCTGGGGTCTTGGGTATAAACGTTTTATGTATAACTTTATGCAGATCGGGATACATGAAGGAAAGTTCGTCTCTGAGAATCTTGCAGAATTCGGCGATGAAGTTTTTTTGTTTTCTACCTTTAGTCAGAGTCTAAACGGCTAAAAAAGCCATAAAAGAGATCTGGACTCTTTTATGGCTCAGACCTCCAGGAAGCAGAACAATGAGAGGATTCCTTCCTCAAAGAACAGAAAGAAACCAGGTGAGGATGCGTCAACCTGACCAGAAGAAAAACCTACCTGCAGTTAGCTTAGCGTTAGCAGAATCATATTCTGAGCTGAAGGTTTGGACCTGTTAGATTTTTCTGTTTAATTAATCTTGAAATTGTGAAGAAGTTTTATTCGTATTAAATTATGATCCTTTATGTGTCATATAAATGTAATGTTTTTTGTATCACAGTCAAGGTGTTTTTCTGTGCAGTGGGGAGAGGGGTACAAACTGATGAAACAAGATGTGTCGACTGAACTAAGTTTCCCAGGTTGCTAAACTTTCCCAGATAGTTGTTTTGGGAACTTGCTGTTTTTCCCGTGGCTTTTTTAGTTTTCACATTTGGTAGACATAGCAGTGAATGAGCTACAAGGTTCCGTATGTTTTCCTTGTTTCTCTTGTTTGGTCTTAGAAGATCGAGTCTCCGCCTCGGTAGTAGAGAGATGAATAAAGTAACTATGCACCTCTGAGTTGGTCAGAGCGAATCTAATTTGTGCCTAATGCAGTGGATCTTTGCTCTCCGTCTGCAGATGTATTAAAGATTGTTTTTGCTCCCTGACTTTTGTCTGGACCTCAGTCTCTGAATATTGTGCACTTCACAAAACTTAATTGATCAAAGTTCAAACATGTAAGAGCTTCTCAGTAAAGGCTGGTATTCAGTCTGATTCGTTATGTAATATTAACACAATAAAATGGGAGATGCATCCTATGACAGCTTGAATATTAACAAGTGTCTTGTATTTGTCTTACTTCGTCAAAGTTCATAAAAAATTGTGCATTTCAATGGAAATACTGTTTTTGCATCACATGAGTCCTGATCCTAACTGCCTGTTACTGCAGGGGGAAAGAAGAAGCAAACAGGAAGTAGGGGGATGTCCACTATTGAAACTCATTCACATGTGATCTTAATTTCATTTCTGATTTAATGGAAACACCACGATGCAGAGTTGTGTTTTTTGACGTTAGCGGAATATGAAAAGTTTTGCTTTCATTTGCTAACATCAGCAGCAACCTCCAGTCTGATGACCAGGTGTGCGCTCACCTGTTGGGGTTGAACATGTTGGACAGCTGGAAGCAGTGAGTGGCGAGCGGCTGAGATGGCAGGTTCAGCGCCGGAGTGCTCATGTTCATGGTCAAAGGTGGATTCATGGCAGCTGGAACACAGACAGGTGAGAAACTGAGAGGACATGGAGGAGCAGCTGCAGATCAGCTGACTGGTAATACGTTTACCTGACACGGCCGCCAGCGCGCCGATGGCGATGGCGCCGCTCATCTGCAGCGCCTGCTGAGCAGCAGGAGGGATCTGCAGGCCGGTACCTGTCCACACACACAGGTAAGCCTTTTCGGCGGGGGCGAAGTTACAGCAGGTGTGAGAGGGAACATGGCCTCACCTTCAGCCAGCCGGGCCATCAGCTGCAGCCGTCCCGTGGTTCCCAGGTCCACGCCGGAACGGTCCAGCTCGTCGTTGTCCAGGAAGGAGGAAGCGGCGGCGGCGTCGGTCCGCTCGGTCACATGACCCACCTTCATGGGCCGTCCCGCCAGCTCGAAACCGTTCAGCTGCTCCAGCGCCTTCTTAGCGCATTCTGCGTCTGCGAACTGACAACACAGAACCGCTGCACCACAGGTGGCTAATGCTAACAGGCTAAAGATGTCACCAGGTTCTGCTCTACTGATGATGAGGAGGAACTCACCGTGATGAAGCCGAAGCCTTTAGATCGGCCCGTCTCGCTGTCCATCATCAGCTGGATGTTTTCAATCTGGGCGACACAAACAGGCCGATCAATCAGATTAATCAGGTTCTGATCAATCACTAACTGGAATATACAAACCCTGAAAAAGCTTTAACAAAGCAAAACTGGACACAAATATAAATAGAATTTCAGATAAAATAACCTTGTTGCTTGTAAATGTGTCCTGCCCAGAACTAATGGAGTTTCAGTTTTATAAAAAAATTAATAAAACAAAACTAAGTTTTTAGTAAGATACAGGAGCTTATTTTAAGGCAATAACTTAATAAAGTTATCTGCCATCGTAACTAGAACTTTGTATCAATATGAAGGAATTATTAGCCAATGTATTTCACTGAGAAATTATTTGTTGGTTTTATGTCATTTTAAGTTTTTATTTGTTAAGAGTATTTTTGATCCAGTGCCCTTTATTTGAAAATAGTTTGACAGGAAAGAGAGCAATGAGAGAGGGGGAAGACATGCAGCAAACGTCACCAGGCTGGGAATCAAACCTGTGACCACCGCCACGAGGACTAAGGCCTCAATGTGGGTCGTGCTTTGTCCCGCGCCGCCATGGCGCCCCCATAGAGCCATCATAGAGCCCATCCGCCATAGCCATAGCGCCCCCGTAGCGCCATCATAGCGCCCCCGTAGCGCCATCATAGCGCCCCCGTAGCGCCATCATAGCGCCCCCGTAGCGCCATCATAGCGCCATCATAGCCATAGCGCCATTATAGCGCCATCATTTCAAGTTTTCTAAGATATTTGCATCAGAAACGACCAAAAATCCTTGGTTAGATTTTGTTTTAGCAGTGTTGATTATTGGTTACAATAATCATTAGTTGCAGTTGTAGTTCACACCTAGATGGAGGTGTGTGTGTGTGTGTGTGTGTGTGTGTGTGTGTGTGTGTGTCCCACCCGTCCAAACGGCTCAAAGATCCCTCTCAGCATCTCCTCTGTGATGTTGAAGTGCAGTGAGCCGACGTAGAGCCGCATCGGGCCAAACGATCCCTTTTGAAGGCTGTTGGCTGCTGCAGCAGCAGCAGCTCGGTTCTTCTCTGCCTGCACACACACACACACACACACACACACACACACACACACACACACACACACACACACACACACACACACACACACACACACACACACACCCCATCAGTTCAATCTGCCCCATCACCCTGGGCTGCGTGTCCAGGAGTGTCCAGGTGTGTGGGTACCTGTGAGGCCTGGACGATGATGGGAACCCCCAGCAGCCTCTGACCCGTCAGGCCGATGGCCAGAGGAACAGAGCTGGCCTCCACAAACTCAATGTAGGCGATGCCCTTTGACCTCCGTGAGTTCCTGTCAGAGATCATCCTCACATCCCGAACCTGAGGGGTGGGAGGTAGGCAGGCGTTACCGTGGTAGCGCTCATGTGAACACAGCGGGGTCAAAGGTCACCAGAGAAACGAAAGTTAGGGTTCTGAATCTAAAGCTCAGATGGAAGCTGGATGACATTTTAACATTTCATATAATTCCATAAATCAAATGATAAATCAAAGCAACATGTTAATGTTCATTAGACTTTAAAGCTTATTGATCTCTGAGAATGTGTTCTTGTATTATCCCAATATTATTATATTTCTTGGAAATAGTCTCAATATGAAACGATCATTGTTTATTGCAAAAACTTCTGCACAATTTATCTTTCAAAAAAATGTGTTATTTTGACAGGCCTGGTGGATATCGATGATAATTGATTAGATTTTTGTTTTATATATGTGAAACACAAACCTGCTGGTGGGACTTTTTCTGTTTCATCTGCTTTTCACTCAGGTTTTAAATTTTCCAGCAGTTATGAGGCACAGTGGAGAAACTGGAAACTGCTGCGGGTTTCCAGGTAACAGCGGGTTACCAGCGGGTTGTTGCTAGGTAACCACTAAATGAGCAATTGAAATTGGTTCCATTAATCTAGCATTGCTTAGCATATCAGCGGAGCACCTAATGTCTTTCCTCTGCCTACATTTCCCAGAATGCTGTGCGGTTCTGGATCAGAACTATTGTGATTCTATGCAGCTATTGATTTATGGTTCCGCTGTGATCGAAACCATGTGAGGCTCGGTGCGCCGCTAAACCCGTCCGGCGCCAGCAGAACCTTGTGATGCGTTTCCTGGTCAGGTGACCCCACCTTCCCTACAGCAGAGAAGAACTCCTCCAGGTCACGGGGTCGAATCCGGGCCGCCAGCTGCATGCAGAACACGGTGCGGGCGTCCCGTTCCTCCGGGGTCAGGTTGTCCAGTGGCAGCCTGAGGACAACAGGACGGTCAGCAAACACATCCTGACCAATAATCAATCAATCAATCAATCAATCAATCAATCAATCAATCAATCAAATGAATAAACTAAATTAGCTCAATTTATATTCTGATGTTTAACATGTTTTATGAGTGATTTTTGCTTACAGGGACTTTAATCATTTGTTTTATTTGTTTGTTTTTTTTCATTTTGGACATTAAAAATATCTTCCAGTTGCAGATTTAAGTGTTATTTACAAAGTTAAAGTTTATTGGTATTTGAAAGAGATTTTTCACTCTTTAAATTAAAAAATGCATAAAAATTATTCACTAAACAAATACAAAAAAAGGTCT
Organism: Poeciliopsis turneri; assembly: GCA_922788865.1. Classification (NCBI taxonomy): domain Eukaryota; kingdom Metazoa; phylum Chordata; class Actinopteri; order Cyprinodontiformes; family Poeciliidae; genus Poeciliopsis; species Poeciliopsis turneri. The sequence goes on along the minus strand of CAKLNU010000107.1, from coordinate 69,216 downwards.
GATTATGATTATTTTCTTCTTCGAGTTTGTATGATTTACAATAAAATGCAGGAAAGATTCTGTTGTGGATAAAAGTGAAGATATAAGAAGTTTGTTGAATCTTCTTGTGTTTGTCCGTTTCTATTCCAGTTTACTCAGTTTTTCCCTTTTTAGACTTGAGTATAGAAATGTTAAAAATAAAATCATATTATATATGGATCAGTAATTCCTTAAAGGGTAACAAAACAATATTATCCCAATAATTACTGGGGCAATTTACCATCCAGCTAAATTTGAAACTGTGACAGAACCTAAAATGATATTAGAAATATAATAGTAATGCAAGTTCATCCTGTCAAAGAACAATTAATGTTATTTTGAACTAACATTTATCACTGGAGCCTGAAGACATTTTAAATATCCACAATTAATGAAAACAAAAGGAATTATCCTTTGATAATCGATTTATCAATTAATCGATTGATTCTGGTCTAAAGGTCCGAAGGACCAGGACACGCCATCAGTCTCACCTGGGCGGGCTTTTCTCCTTCCTGATTGGACTCTTGCTCCTCGACCGTCTGCGGCTGAAACACAGTCAGTGAGTCACCAGAACCGATCTGAAACCTCCAGAACTGGACTGGGATCTAAAACCTCCAGAATCACGGATCAGGTTTTGGGAACCAGATCCACAACCTGAAGGTTCTCCTCCAGCAACCGCTGATGAAACAAACCAGGAAGTGACATCACTGAAGGAAACAGAAAGAGGACTTACTGCTTGTGGTGGTCTTTGTAGCGGCCCCCCCGCTCTCGGCTGCGGCTGCGTCTGCGCTCTCGGCTGCGGCTCCTGCGTCGGTCGCGGCTGCGGCTGCCTTTACGCTCGCGGCTGCGGCTCCTTTTCTTGTCCCGACTGCGGCTACGCTTCCTGTCTCTGCTGCGGCTGCGCTTCTTCCTGTTGAACCGGCAGCAGCCAATCAGATCAAGGTAAATTATGGCATCACTCCGTTAGTGAACTGTATGGTTCTGACTGCATTAAAGTTACTGCTCAACAAACAGCAAAAGCTACAAACGCAGGAACCACATAAACCCCCCAAATGCAACAGAAAATGCTGCAAATAAAAAATGCGGGAACTGCAGGAAATGGAAACGGGCAGGAAAATACTGCAATTGAAGTAAAAACAGCAAGTAAAAAATGTTGTAAACTCCACTCAACAGAAGTCCTCCACAGCACTAGGGGAAGTGGATCACAAACCCACCTGGGGCCAAAGCCTCAGTAAAGACCCGAAAAACAATGGAGGAAGAAAGAAAACTTGTGTCACATTTGATGTCTTTTACAATATTATAAAACATATTTATGTATCTAATATTACTGACTCCACTCCCCCTCGTGGTCTGGAAGACTTCTGCTTTTTATACTCACTGTTGTTTTGTTTTTTATTTGCAGAAATGTTTCCCTTAGTACTTCCTGTGTTTTTCTTAAGTATATCTTCTTTTCTACTCAGTTTTTCATATCAAATGTTTTCTCCTGTTACTGATGTGTGCCTTGTTATACGGGTATTTTTGAATTTTCAATAAAGAGAAAAAAATCAAAACAATCAAAAGCGCTGCAGTTCCTTCAGTATGTATAACGTCTGTCAGCGGCGGAGTCAGAGGGGGGAACAGAGGGCATTGGCCCCCCGATAAATGCATCTAACTTTTAGTGACACAAACCACTGACTGAGGCTCCAATGATTTATAATAAATGAAACTAAATGATTCCACTTCAATTAGCATCATTCCACCTGCTGCGGGCTGAACGCTCCTGGTCACCTCTGGAGAGAAATCTGCACTAGATCATCAATCAGTGGATCCGTCTGATCCAAACTGATCAATTGAACTCTGCAAGTTTTTTTACCCTTTGCGCAGTCCGGGCCTGCGCTTCTACAAGGATTTTTTTTTTTCCATGGTTTCGCACCCCCCCACCCGGGCTCCTCCCCCGGGCCATGTGCACCGGTCAAGGGCTTTACATTTCCCGATCGTTTAAAAGAAATAACCAGTCAATACGGAAAATACTCCGTTAACGCGACCTTTGATTACATACACATGTGCATTCATGCATATAGGACAGATAGATCTATATATAGATGTTTATACATTCACACATATTCTCATTTTTGTCCCCATGAGATAGCCCTGGCCCCCCAAGTTTAAAAGTCTAGCTCCACAACTGACTGTTAATCATTCCGGGTGAGCAGGTTACCTCTTGCTGCGCTCCTCCTGTCCTTCAGGGCTCTGGTTCTTCCCATCCTCCTGACAGATACACACAAATCGTTAAGAGCACATGAATATTCTGCAGAACCAGAACCTGGCTCTACACCTGGGGAGCCCAGGCTAACCGGACAGGAGTTCAGGTGAGTCTCACCTTCCTGAATGGAGCCTCCAGCATCGCCTCAATGTCCAGGTCGTCCGCCATCATGCTGCAGACACACACACACAGGTCAGTGACTGTGGATCTACAGGTGGGAGAGTTCAGGTGATGCATCTGCAGCTGAATCATCATCAACCTGGTCTGGATTTATGAACAGAACCAGAACCAAGCAGGTTCTGCTGTGTTTACATGCTGCCACTGAGTTGAGGCTTGAGTCTGATCTGTGGACGGATCCAAACTAACCGAACCAAGAGCGGAAGACGTCAGACATGATAATGACCCTGAGAACCGAACCGATGCCCGTCAGGCAGGTAAGCACCGGTCTCTGCTGAACTCTGAGGATCCCAACTGAGTCTGGTTCTGATCAGAGTTCGTTGTTTTGTGATGGCGGATCCGTCTGCCGTGCTCGATCCATTCAGAACCTCCTGTTACGTGGTTTTACGTTCACTAACACAGTCATGAACTGGATCCGCACCAGACTGGAAGAACTACCATAACCTTTGACTGGTCACTGGTCCCGGCTCTTCTAGGACCAGTTATCAGCACTTTGGATCTGGATCCTGATGGTTCGGATCGGGCAGCCAAAGGGTCTCATTTTTTGAAGGACTTCGACTGGATCAGAACTCGGGGACTTTGATCTGGCTTCGCTAACAGCTAGCTGCTAACAGCTAGCAGCTACCGGATAGCCGTTAACAGCCGCGGGCTGCGGTGCTGGTGGCTACGGGCTGTGCGCATGCTCAGTCGGATCGGAAGCTGCGGAGCTCCAAAGCTAACAGCAGCTAGCAGCTAAGTAACACCGAGGCAGACCACTCAAGGCGGATGGCCGGCCAGAGGAAGGCTCTCCGCGGCAGCAGGATGTAGATTTACCTGGGTACAGAGCAGCTCGGTGGGACGTGAGCGGCTGAACGTGTGTTCTCTGTCCGGATAACGGATCCTGTGTCCGGGCTTCGCGCCTCGCTGCTGGCGCTGCTTTAAATGGCAACCACAGGAGTTATCGCGAGACTTCTATAATACGAGATCAAAACACAACTTAATATTTGAATTCAGCTCTTGATATCAGCTAACTATATCTCTAAGTAGGTATGAAACTGATTAATAACTCGGACATAAATTTAAACTGAAACAACAACAGATGCAGAATCGCTTCTGTTCGTTCAGAACCGATTCTGCGTTCTGATTCGGTTCTGGACGGACAACTTCTGCACTAAGAGCAACAAACAGGACACAGACACACTGAAGTCCAACTTCTTTTCACGGAGGTAACATGTTGAACATCTGTTTAATGAACTTCAGCCTTTGACACCCATCCTACAGAAAAACAGCCGTGACCATGGTAACAGGATAAACGCACACAGATTTCCTCCCAATGGATTCCTGAACCAGTTCTGTGGGAACAGAATCTGGACATGGACCTAAAGATCAAACAGGAGCATCTGCAGGCAGAGGAGGAGGCCTCCTGACGTCATCACCAGGAGGTGGAGTCAAGCACAAAAATGACAATGAAGAACATCTTCTTTTTCCGCCTTCTGAAGTCCAATCAAAGACCGCGTTCACGCTGGTCTTCCTTCTGATTGGCCGCCGCTCGGCTCTTCATGAGATCATCACGAAACTGCTTCGGCTGTCAGCCAATCAGATGTCGTCCTGTTCTGCTCGCTCTCTGGAGGAAACCCACCTGCTGACGATCACTTCCTGTAGACACATTACCAGCTCCATTAGTTCCATCTGTCCGTCATCGACCTGGGATCAGAACAGGTTCTGGTTCTGACCACTAGCTGCCATGGCAACCAGTCCTGACAGCTCCTGGTGTTAACACAGGCAGCATAAATACATTGGGACATACTGAAGAATATTGCTTATTATTAAAAAGGTTCAATTGTTAAAGTCAATTTAATTATTTTTCTATTCATTATACACAATAATTTTAAAGAAAACAACTTAAAATGTATATTATCTCGATTGTAAATGTCATTTAAATCATCAGAAACTTGGAAAAACAAAAACCCTTCAAAAGAAATTTAACTTCATCCTGTAAGCAGAAGCCTTTTCTATGTTCTCTTTATTTGCTACAGACCCTTTTTACATGTACTTGGATGCATTTTTGCACATTTCTTACATTACATTGTTTGTGTAGAATAAAAAATACATTATTTTATTTTTACCTATTTGTGTATAAATTTAATTCAGCTTTTTACTCTACTTGTAGACTGGAAGACCTTTGAGTAACATTATTAATATCTGTTGTTATATATATAAATGAATATATAAAAATTCCCTTCTCACCCACCGCGGTGGTTCTTATCCTCTGAGCTCGGGTCCTCTACCAGAGGATAGATAGATATAGATCTATATCTATAGATATAGATCTATATCTATAGATATAGATCTATATATCCTCTACCAGAGGCCTGGGAGCTTGAGGGTCCTGCAGTATCTTGGCTGTGCCAAGGACTGCACATTTCTGGACTGAGATGTCTGATGTTGTTCCTGGGATCTGTTGTAGCCACTGCTCCAGTTTGGGGGTGACTGCCCCGAGGGCCCCGATGACCACAGGCACCACTGTGGTCTTCACCTTCCAGGCCCTCTCCAGTTCCTCCCTGAGGCCCTGGTATTTCTCCAGTTTCTCGTGCTCCTTTTTCCTGATGTTGCAATCGCTTGGTATTGCTACATCTACCACAACGGCTTTCCTCTGTTGTTTATCCACTATGACAATGTCTGGTTGGTTCGCCATTACCATTCAACTTGAGCTTGACTATATATATATATTTGTGTTTAGAACGTTTTATTTAATGTAATCAGATATTTATCATTTGAAAAAAAAGAAACGCAAAACACAGGCAGTCACCATAGTAACAGTTAGTTGACCTTTACCTGAACCTTTAATCTACTCAGGCACACAGGTGAATCCAGGTCATCCTCTGATAGGTCAGTTGGGTAGATGATATAACACAGCATCAGCTCCTGGGAACCAATCAGGACCTACCATCAAGAAAGATCAACAGCAGCACCAGGTAGCAGCAACAGGTGGAGCAGTTACCTTGGAGACGCTGGCTGTGATTCTGCTGAGAGCCGCCAGAGAGCGCCAGGAAAACGGGCGCAGCGCCGCCCCCCCCAACGATTCGCCAGTCCTCTCCACCACCACCGAGTAGCTACGGCAAGAGGTCAGGGACAATCTGTGAGGCTCTTCTAGATCCTCCAGAGCAGCATTTCTAATTGTTTTCAGTAACTAGACACGGGATGATCCGGCAGGAGCTCCCAACCTAGAGCGGAACGAGGCGTCTCTGTGAGAGACAACATGTCTGACCTTCACCTGAACATGGAGCGAACACCTGGAGACCAGAACAGGTGAGCATTACCTGGCGTGGTAGAAAGGTGGTCCTTTCCTGTAGAGCACTGAAACCAGACCCAGAGGAGAAAACACACCTGATAAGTCCACAGACTAGCAGAACGTGTCCTGGTTCTGATCCAGGGCCTGGAACAGCTCCAGCTTTTCCCTGCACTCTGACTGACAGGTCACAGGGCCTTACTGAGATCAACGCCGTATTTGGCTCCGCCTCCTCCCTTAGGGACCCACCCCCTGCTGCGGAAGTGATGGTAAGCAGTGTATGAGCTGACGAAGTTGGGACGCAGCAACCGAAACTTCCTCCACAGCTCCATGACTGACAGGGGCTCCTGACCAATCAGAGGACAGGACAGAGATGATGAGGTCACATCCTGATAAAAACGCATCAGAGGTCCAAATGAAAGCCTGACCTGCTGCTGGTAGACAGACAGAACGCCGAGGCTGTAGACCAGGAAGAAGGCCTGCAGGTCAAACAGGTGAGCGTGAAATTTTGGCCGTTTGGTGCAGTAATTGATTGTTTTTCAGTATTTCCTGGGAATAAACTGATTGGATGAAAAAGACTCGTCTGTAATTGGCTGCTGGTTTGGTTAGTTTGAGCCAAATGTAGGCTGAGTGAGAGTGGTCAATGTTGAGAGCTTCCATCCATCCATCCATTTTCCGTCACCCTTCTCCCTAACGGGGTCGGGAGTTGCTGGTTCCTCTCCAGCTGCGTTCCGGGCGAGAGGCGGGGTCACCCTGGACAGGTCGCCAGTCTGTTGCCGGGCAACACAGAGAGACAAACAGGACAAACAACCACACACACACTCACACCTAGGGAGAATTTGGGAAGGCCAATTAACCTGACAGTCATGTTTTTGGACTGTGGGAGGAAGCCGGAGAACCCGGAGAGAACCCAGCATGCACAGGGAGAACATGCAAACTCCGTGCAGAAAGACCCCGGGCCGGGAATCGAACCCAGGACCTTCTTGCTGCAAGGCAACAGCGCTACCCACTGCGCCACTGTGCAGCCCATGTTGAGAGCTTGTCAGACTTAAATGCACAGTCTCACTGCCTGCGTAGAGTTGTTGTGTTACCTCCTCCAGGCTCAGCTGCAGGTACTCTGTAAGAGAAAGAGGACTCCGCCTCACCTCCCTGGCTCCGCCTCCACCCTGTAACCATGTAAACAGCAACAAATAAACTGCAGCAGCAGAGAACACCAGCAGCAGCCACCATCTCAGGTGAGGACCCACCTGAGCCTCCAGGGCCACCAGGACGTAACCGGGACCTGGAACACGGAGACCAGAACCGGGATCAGAGTCAGAGTCAGAGTCTGGTTCTGAGTCCAGGTCCAGGTTCTGTGAGTCGGACCTGAACGTTGACAGGAAACGAGTTCAGTCTGGTTCGTTCTCAGGACTGGTCTCCGGGTGCTGAACTCTACCTGCACTTTCTCTCCTCTGGTTCTGACTCCGCCCCTGGCCTCTTCATTTGGACACAGGCTCCGCCCCCTGGCTCTTCTTCTGCTCCATTTGCCTCCTCTTCCCCCTCCACAGTCTCAGTCAGAGCCAGCAGCGTCTGATTGGCCACCTCTTCATCCAATCGCTGAGAAGAAAGCTCCGCCTCTGCCCACCTGAGCAGCTCTTCATACCTGTGAGAGTCAGACATGTGACGCTGTCACCACAGACAGGACGTGACGTCACAGTGTAAGCAGACTGGACGTGATGTTACGTACCTGGACTGAGAGATGACAGGTAGAAGCACACCTTTGTGTTCTGTGACAAAAACAGAGGTCAGCACGGAATGGATGGCTGAAGATGATGTCATTGTTCGGGTGGAAACTCACGCTCCCATTGGTTGGAAATGCTGTGTTCCGGTCGGGCTCTGGACAGAACCCCTTTCCCAAAGTAACCCTGACAGGACAAAACACATTTAGCTTGAGAGGCGATAAAACCACCTGAAGCTACACAGTAGGAACACCTGAGCATGTCTGGACCTGGCTCTACTGGACCTGAACCTGGTTCAGGGCCCACATCTGCTGGTTCATACTTGGATCTTCTGAACCTGGATCTGGTTCTGACCTGGCTGTGGATGCTCTGGATGTGGTCCGGATGGCAGACCAGAACCTGCTGGTGGACCAGCTCCCCCCGGTAATGCTTCCTGTCCTGCCGGTTCCGGAGCAGCGGCAGCGGAGCCTCGTAGTCCTCATAAACCCGGGTTCTCCTCCGAGGAGGCCGGAACTCCGCCTGCATTCCGCCGGTTCCAGACGGCCAGAGTTGGGTCCAATCTCAAGTTTAAAAGCCGTGGTTCGTTCCTGGGAGCTGAGGCGGTGCCACAGAAACTGTGTCCGGCTGGAAACTCCATTCGGAACTTCTTCTTTGCGGTTTGAATGCGTCCAATAATTGCTCTCCCGCCATCTGCTGGATGACTCGCATAACACATCTCTAAAGAACGTTAATCGGTTGCTGATGAGACCGGAACTTTTCCTCCAGCTGCTTATGCATCCAGGGTTTGGGGTGGTTATGGTTTCGGTTCTGTTCCCCAGGATGGAACCCAGAACGGTTTCCCTCCATCCTTATTTAGCAGAAATCAATAAGCCTCAGCTCAATGATCTGTAATTGCCATGAAGAACAATACTCTACTTCTACAATCCACAAACCCAGTTCAGATCAGAACCAGTCCTGGAACCGACTCCCTGTGGTTCCTCCTTTAACCTCAGCCTCTTCCCAATTGGTGGAAAGATTTCCAACATTAGATGCTTCATCCAAAACACAAACATCTGAAGCTCCGTTATGGTTTATGAAAATATTCACCTTTATTTACAAACAATAAATAAACATTCATGTCACCCCAAAACAGACCAACTGGTTAGACTGGTTTAACTAGAGGTCAAACTGCTGTTTCAACTGTTTTAGCTTCAACAATACTGGGACTGGTTTAACTGGTAGTATGGCTGTTTTAGCTGGTGGGTTGGTTTAACTGGTAATGTGATTGGTTTAATTGTGGTTAGTCTGGTTTAATTGGTGGTGACAGACTCTTCCTGCCTGTCTCCCAGTGTCTCCTGTCTGTCTGCCAGGTAGTACTGGTGTTCCTGCAGGTGTCGGATCAGCGTGGTGTACTTTGACACCCTCCTCATCCTCGGCAGGATGAAGCAGCGGGTGAAGTCGTCCCGGCTCAGAGCGCCGCGACCCTCCATGGCCAGGATGCCGTTCAGGAACTGGAGGCAGAAGCTGAAGCAGTTGTGATCTTCCTCCTGGAACCTGAGAGACCGACAGGCGAGTCAGAGAGGACAGGTAGTGAGGCAGGGGCTTCGTGTGGAACCTACTTCTGCCACACTGGGTCCCATGTGGGTCCCTCAGAGAACGTCTCCAGGTACTGGTCCCACTGAGCCAGCAGGTGGAACATGTCGGGTTGGACCAGGGGGACGCTGATACAGCGGCTCCATCCACTCTGATCTCGCCGCACACCTTCCTGAGTGTAGTTATAAACAACACCTGGATAAATATACAGGTGAGACAGAGTCAGGTGAGACAGAGCAGTGACATCATCCAGGTGACCTGTAGACCTCCTCACCTGGACACCGGCCCTCTTCTAAGGCTCATACCTTTAGTGTTGGAGATGCCAGTGTGCAGGTCTGATGTCCCAGTAAAGTCTCTAAGGGACAGAGGAGGAGACGCTGGTCAGACTGGTGTCGTACTCCAAACTGGTTTCCTGACCTGCAAACCAGCCACCTGCAGGTAGCTGATACTGCAGGATGTAAGGTTTTCAGGTAAAGAGCTCAGGTGTTCCAGACCAGCACTAACAGAAAACCTCATCACCCACCAATCCAGACGGATACTGGTTCTACTGGGTTCTAACAGCTGTTGGCTGAATGTTTTCTGCAGGCTAACCTGGGTGTACCTGTGCAGTTGTACCGTTACCTGTCCTGGTTGTTGTGCGCAGGAGCAACCAGCAGGCAGCAGGAGGTCTTGTGTCCGTCGGTGAAGGGGGACGGCAGGCTCACCGGCGCCTCCTGCAGTCTGCGGCCCTTCAGCTCCTCCCCGCAGCTCGGACACACCTCAGGAACCGAGAAGCAGAAGATCTCCTTCTGGCAGTGGCTCAGGTGGATGACGCTTTGCTCCATCTCCTCCTCAGCTGCTCAGCAGTCTGTCCCACTCCTCTTCCTCCTCCTCTCTTTACCCTCTTCTCCCCACCTCCTCCTCCGGTTGCCTGGTTACAGCCTATCAGACGACATCACAGACCCTGGCTCCAGCCAATCAGGTGTTCTGGTGTCAGGCAGGTGGTCATGTGACCTGTTTCACCTGGAGGTGAGTCAGTCTGAGCAGGTGACCTCTGGACTGTGTCTGCATTGGTGCCATGGAAACATGGGCAGAGCAGGACATGTTCAGCTTTCTATTCCGATGCCTGAAGACTGGTCGGGTGTTCTGGTTCTGACCCAAACCAGCAGAAAAATTCTGACTTGAAACCTGAAACAGGAAGCTTCCAGGAGCTGCCTCCTGATTGCTGAATGTTTTCCATCTCACCTGTCAGATGGTGATCTGATCAGTGAGCTCAGGTGAGTCTCACAGAGACCTGGGGTCAAATGTCACACTTTCCTCTTCAGCCATTCATCATCTCAAAGGAGCAGGTGAAATTATCCTCTGTCTGTAGGTGAACTGGCCCACCTGAGCTAGCTCCAGGAAATACCCTGAGCCCAATGCCAGAGATCCGATTCACAGGAGACTCAGATCTTCAGGTGAATCTCCTGGAAGTCCAGGAACAGGAAAGACTACTGGGTTCCTGAAGGGTTTGGTTTGTTAGGTGGCTGATGAACCATGATGAACCCAGGGGTTCCTCAGGGTCTTCGGGGGGATTTGTCAGGGGGTTCATCAGGGGTACATGAGGGTACCTGGTGTGCTTGAATTTGAGGAACCTTGGAGGTTCCTCCAGGGTGCCTCAGGAGGTAGTATAGAGATCCTGGGTTGGAACCCCAGCCTGGGGTCTTTCTGCATGGAGGTATTACAACTGGGTTCTCTTTGGTTCTCCTGCTTCCTCCCAGTCAAACTATGACTGTTTGGTTCATGAGTATCAAGCCGGTGTACAAGTGGCACTGCACCTGCCACCGAGGACCAATTAACATCTGCATAAATTAAATCGATTAAAGTGCTATAAATTGTTAAAATAATAGCAGTTATGGTTCTGTTTTAAGTTCTGATCCAAAAGAACCTGGAACAGAATTAACAGCCTCTGACCTGAAACACAAACCAGAGCCGGAACCAGAACCTCCAGGAATACAAATCAGTAATCTTAAACCTGAACAGATGAAAGTCCGCGAGGTGAGATCAGAAAACATCCAACCCGAAACCGAACCTCCCTGGGCTGCTGAGACAGAACCAGAACCAGTAACCCACACTGGGTCAGACTAGAATCAAAGAGCTCCTCTTTGAATCGTTAAAATCACAGTAGAATAACATGAGTCCACGGGATCAGAACCGGGCCAGAACCTTCGCAGGATGGCGCTGTTTTCTGCAGCTGCAGGAACGTTCCTCCTTCTGCTGCTCACAGCCGGAGCTCTTAGAGCGGAGCACCAGCAGCACACTTCCGGCAGCTGAGCGCAGACCACGACGAAGAAGATGAGCACCAGACAGGTGACCTGCAGGTGAGCGCGCGCTCTTTGCTGTGTCTCCGTCCCTCAGCTGCCTGTCCGACCGGCTCAGGACCGTCACTGCGCACGCGCTGCTGTAAAGCTAATGTTTTTAGCCGCTAGCTCCGCCGCTGGGTATGCTTACCTGTGTGAGCATGCGCAGCTATTCACCTGATCAGCCGATTGATCAGTGAGCTGCTCGAGTCCTGCCGTTACCATGGAAACTGCCGTTTCGGGCAGAATATTGCTGCTTGCGTCTGGTTCCGATCCGGTTGCTCTACCCACCCGCTTCGGTCCAGTTAGAATGACTGCAAAAGGTCGAGTTCCGTCCGAACCTCTGCTGTCCAATTAAACCCTATCGGAACCGGTTAAATTCTCCAGAACTCCCGATCTGAGATGTTAGGTTTGTCAGAGAAAGTTCTGGTTCTGGACTACCCAGCAGACTAAAGCTACCGAGCTAGCAACCAAAAACAACCAATCAGAGCCAGGAGGAGGGGCTTAGTGCAGTCAATCACTTCATGTACTTGTTGCTAAATGTTCCGATGGTGCAGAAACAATTTAGTCACAGGAAAGGCTACTTGTTTTAGCATTCATAAGGTGCTATGCTAGCTGCAGCACAGCAGAGAGCAAGGTGGGGATATTATTCTTCATAAAATCAAGAAAGTGACGGCCAACCCTGACCATTGTCTTCATGAGACCGTCTTGGAAAAGCAGAGTATCTTCAGTCAGAGGCTTTTTCAGACTTACTGTACCACAGACTGCTACTGGGAGAAAGCAGAGGAACTCATTTTGTTTTACAGATTGTGTCTCCTGCCACAACATGGTTTAAACAAATGTGTAAAAAAATATTTCATAAAAGCTACATACTGCCGTTTTAAATGACCCACTCTTTAGCAAAGCTCTGAACGTACCTGAGTGGACTGAACAGGTGACTGCCAGGTGAGTCACGTGTCCAGGTGTATTGCAGGTATTTCCTCCATGGAGTCTGCAGGGAGGGCAGCAACTGCCTGTTCTCTCATGACCTGAACAACAGCAAACCCTCCACCATCTGCAAGTACTACCAGCGGGGAACCTGCGCCTACGGGGAGCGCTGCAGGTGAGCCGCACCTGCCCCTGACAGCTGACCTGTCTAACCTTCCAGGTACATGACAGGTGTGCTGTGTGTGCAGGTATGATCATGTGAAACATTCAATGAGAGGAGGAGGGGGCGGAGCTTCAGCCGACCCAGCAGGTGCAGGCAGAGGGGTCAGAGGTGAAGGGAAGAAGCCTTTGGTCCTGAAGGACAGAGGTAAGGACTCACCTGAGCTGCTGCAGGTAAAAATAGATTTTTTTTATACCTGACTCAATTTTGATTTATTTTTTTCTCTCTTTCTTTTCCAAAAAAGAAAGTTCAGCTACTGACAATAATCTGATACTGACGTGTTTATTAAGTTTAATCTGTAAAACTGATACCAAAGATTAACTTCATAAGATGCTCAACATTCATCATTTTAATTTTAAACTTTATGTGTTTGCATAAAATTAAGATATTATCCTCCTAAAATTACGACTGCTTTCTTGTTTTTATTCTCTTAATTTAAAATAAAATTAAACTCCTGACTGTAGAGTTTAACTGAAAAGAATAGACAGAAGCTGTCAGACAAGATGGCCGCCCTGGGTGATGACATCACTCTGAAAAGTGGAAACCCAGGAGCCTATTGGTGGAAAAAATCAACATGAACACAATTCAGATCTCCAGAACCCAATAATATGGTAACTCCTGGGTTCTGATGGTACTGTGGGTTTGCTTGCGGGTCGGGTCCAGGTGTTGGACAGGTGAGTCCAGGTGTGCTGTTCGGTGTGTGACTCCGCCCCTTCCTGTTCCTCAGCACTGTGCGGCGACCGGACCTTTGGCGGCCTGTCAGACAGTCCGACCCCGGCGGTACCGGAGGCGGCGGCCGCTCCGCAGTCCTATGTGGAAGCCATCAGAACCGGGCTGGACGGGTCGGCTCCAGAACCAGGTGGGTCCCGAATGGAGCCATCCAATCGGCTGATGACAACTTCCTGTTTACCTATCCTTCAACCTGCAGAGTCACATGCGGTGGGCGGAGCCTATCAGCTGTGTCCATATGCCGCCGGCGGACACTGTTTCTATGGCGACAGCTGCCCGTATCTCCATGGTGACCTGTGTGAGGTGTGTCGGCTACAAGTGCTCCACCCCCACGACCCGGAGCAGAGGAGAGCTCACGAGAAGGTGAGAACCGGGTTCCGGTCCCGGGGTCCGGTCCCTGGGTCCGGTCCCGGGTCCGGTCCCAGGTGCCAGGTCCCGGGGTCCGGGTTCCGGTCCCGAGGGTCCGGTCCCGGGTCCGTCCCGGGTTCCGGTCCCGGGTTCCGGTCCCGGGGTCCGGTCCCGGGTGCCAGGTGCCTGACCCAGTCTCTCTCCAGGTGTGCTTGCTGGCCTTTGAGGCCGACATGGAGAAGGCGTTCGCCGCCCAGCTGAGCCAGAACAAGGTGGGTGAGGCGAGTCTCTGTGCCGGTTGCCGTGACGACAGCGTCCTGACCTCTGTACCTGTGCAGGTGTGCTCCATCTGCATGGAGGTGGTGGTCCAGAAGGCAGCGCCGTCGGAGCGGCGGTTCGGCATCCTGTCCTCCTGCTGCCACACCTTCTGCCTCAGCTGCATCCGCCAGTGGCGTGGAACCAGCAACTTCTGCAACAAGATCATCAAGTGAGTCTGGCCCGGTTCTGGTACCGGAGACAAGAACCGGAGAAAATGGGAAGATATGAGGGTTCTGTAGAGGCCCATCAGTCTCCCTCAGTGGCTCTGTTTGTGTTTCTATTTCTTCTGATTCTGGTTCCGACCCGGTTCTCTGTCAGTGGTTCCGACCCGGTTCTCTGTCAGTGGTTCTGATCCGGTTCTCCCTCCAGGTCCTGTCCGGAGTGTCGGATCATCTCGGAGTTCGTCATCCCATCTGTCTATTGGGTTGAGGACCAGGAAGAGAAGGATCAGCTGATCGAGCTCTTCAAGTCGGGCGTGAGGTAACTTCCTGTGTAAGCCCCGCCCCCTGGCTGTCGGCCAATCAGAGTGTGCGCCTGACTCCTCTGTGTCCGCAGTAAGAAGGCCTGTAAATACTTCGACCAGGGCCGCGGCTCCTGTCCCTTCGGGGGAAACTGCCTGTACCTCCACGCCTACCCGGACGGAACCCGACCGGAACCGGACCGGCCCCGGAAGCAGCTGAGCTCCGAGGGAAACGTCCGGGTCAGAACCCAGTACTGCCCTTACCCCCTGGCCCTGCGCCGCCTGTGGTTCTGACCCGGTTCTGTGTGTCCAGTTCATGAACAGGGTCCGGCTCTGGGACTTCATTGAGGAGCGCGAGCAGCGCGCCGCGCCGCTGCTGGATGATGACATCACTGAGCTGCGCCAGCTCTTCATGCAGATGTCGGGTCCGAGCGCAGAGGAAGCCGAAGGCCCGTCCAACCCCGGGGAGTAGGCGCCTGCCGTCTCCATGGCAACCGGCGGCCATGTTGGTCCTGACTGGAGGCTGATGGGGCGGATATTTATTTATGATGTATAAAGTAAATAGAGACGGTTTAAATCTGAAGCTGTTTGGAGTTGATTTACACACACACATTTACACACACACATTTACACACACACACACACATTTACACATTTACACACACACATTTACACACACATTTACACACACATTTACACACACACATTTACACACACACATTTACACACACATTTACACACACATTCACACACACACATTACACACACACACACACACATTTACACACACACGTATTTCTGCTGATGGTGGGATAAGACTAAAATTTTTAATCAATTTAATTTCAGGGTCTATAATTAATTATTCACATTTAATCATCTTCAATTAAAAATACATTTGCTGTTAAATTATTGCGTAAATAGACATGAACTGGATCAAATATTTATATTTTTTAATCTGTTCTGGTTCTTCAGCCATCAGATTGGAGCAAAAACTCAAAATCTCACAAAAAGAACTTGTTCCACTGGATGATTATTTCACTTATAGGGTGAAATAATTTATAATTGGAATTAGTCCTTTTTTATCGATATCTTGCTGTAAAGTTACTGTAAGTTTGTTTTGTCTTATTCTTTTGTTTAATCTGCAGAAATACTTGGTAATATTTTGTTTTTGCAGTGCAGGAAGCCCTGATGTGAGGACGCTAACATTAGCATTAGCTGGGTAGGGTTGGGGTTAGGGGTCAAAAGTACAAATGAACCCAGAGGGAAGATGCTGGTTGTCAGTGGATGTGACTGTGCATCAAATTTACAGACATATAGAAACGGATGAACACAATGGTTCCAGCTGGAACTTTCGTACACAAAAAAATTCAAGTGATTCATTGCATTAAATTAATTAATCAAAATTAACACGTTAACTTCTGTTCGATTTTTGTTCTTGTTTACAAGCCAACCCTAAACCAGGGTGTCCAAAATGTGGCGCAGGGTCTGTAGTGAGTCAAGAATGATACGAATTTGATAAAACATTTTTACTGAATTATTCATACAATAAAACATTTTGCTACACACAACGTTTTTGTCTTTAAATAATCAGGCTTTTCACAGTGTCTTGCACAGACCTTGTCCATGCAGTGACTTTTATTCAAAAGAAAATGTTGCTGCACCCAAATCAAGGTTTAATTAATTTTATAAAGTTATGTACACAAAGTTTTTCCAAAGAAAGGGTGACCTAAATCCTGACTCTGCTGATCAGAATTGACTGGACTCCATTTCTGTTGTATTAACAAGGCAATAAGTTTTGGATCTACAACAATTTATCCTTTTCAAGCAACAAATATGATTATTCCATTTGTTTAAAGTTCTGGATGCATATTTTGTTGTTGAGGAGGTAAAATAAAACATTTTTTGACTCGATGCATCGAAAAGTTGGACAGGCCTGCGCTACACCGGACCACAACCCAAACAGCTTTTGATTTATGGGCCAGTAAGCAGCAGAGTTTCCTCACAAGGTGAGAAATGCCAAAACACACAAAACAAAGTTCTGAAACCAGTCTGCTTCTGGTTCTGCTGTGAGCTTCTCACAGTTATAATAGTTGTTTTTCTCCACTGTCACCTTGTGCTTGCGCTGCAGCCGGTTCCACCAGCTTGCTGGCTGTTTTTCATGTTGACCCGGAGCGACACCAGGTGATTTCATCCCGCTGCCCTGTGATTGGCTGCAGAGGCTCCAGGTGTCTGCAGGTCACCTCAAGTGCTCTGATTCAAACCGCTGTTGCCATGGAGATCAAGTTCAGACCCATTTAGCTTGTTTTGTATCAGTAATTCCTTAATATTGATGAAAAGGCCCGTGTTCACTGGCAGATTATTTCACTTATAAGACATTTCCCAGGTTTTCAGCTGAACAATCTGCCGGTGGAACAAGGAATTATTAACTGAAAACAAGACACACGTAATTCTTTGCTTTAGAAGCTCAACCATAATTGCCCGGCTCAGGCTGGCCTGGGGCCCCAGCAGGGCCCCGTCTCTTGATACCTGCAGCGGCAGCAGCTCCTCCAGACCCCACTGGGAAAAGGGATGGATGGACTAGATCTAAGTTACGTTTTGTGTGTTTTTGCAGTGCTGAAGGTCTGAGCAGGTACACTGCAAAAACACAAAATTTAACCAAGTATTTATGGTCTAGTTTTTAGTACAGATATTTTAGTACCTGTGAAATAAGACTAAATACATGTAATGTTTAGTGTGTTTTTAGGATTTGCTGCACGCACTGAAAACATTGAAATAATCTAGTGGAACTACAACTTTCTCATCAACATTATTAGAACAAGCAAAGTGAAACTTACTTTCTGTAAGTTAGTTTTGTCTGATTTAAAAGGCACTAAGATTTTTGAAGTTGAAAGATTTGTGAGACAGAAATCCTTGGTCAGATTTAGGTTTTGCAGTGCAGCTCCATGTTTCCTCTCCGGTCCTCCAGGCGTCCCGTCTCCTTCATTTGATGAAACCAGTTGGCCTCCCAGTTCCTCCAGTATATCCCAGAGCCGTGGACGGAGGGAAACTCGGACCTGCTGGGATGAAGAATCCCGGCTCCATCCTGGTTAGAGGAGATATGAGGAACCTTCTGCTCTCTGGCTTCCTGTCTGCTGGGATTACCGTAATCCCACTTTAACTCCTCACAGCTGAGAGTCAGACAGGAACAGGTGGCTGCTCCTGCTCCTCCTCCTCCTCCTCCTCCTCCTCCTCCTCCTCCTCCTCCTCACTCTCTCCTTGCTCAGCCGGCTGATCTCTGCTCTGCTGCCGGTTGGGATGAAGTTCAGTGGTCCGCCTGACTCGCTGGTGGGCTAACCGAACCCAGAGCTCCGTCTGTCTGGCTGCAGATCAGGAAGGATCAGAGGAGGAGCGTCGCTCCTGCTGGGAATAATGGGAGCTTCTTATGGGAAGAAGGTGAGTGCTGCTCCAGATTCTCTGTGTTGACCATGAAAACCAGCTGGCAGCTCTGAAACGCTCCATGATCCAGTTTTAAGTAAATACTGAACCTGAACAAAGTGCTGAACTTTGGCTCTGCAGGTGGATCTCGGCTCAGAGCAGGAATCTGATTAATGATCCGTCAGTTTCTGCTGCTTACAGGATCAGGAATCTGAGGGCCAGTCTGCTGGAACGGAGCTCATAATCAGGTTATTTCTGCATGAAGTCAGCTGAATCCGGGCCGACCCGAACGCGGTTCTGTCTGGGTTCAGTGGGCAAGAATACAACGTTCTGCTTGTTAAACGAAGGAAAAATGACAATATTTCCCATCATTCTCTGAAACATATCTAGAGCAGTTAATCGTGACTAATTAATTATTGGAATAGTCATCAACTAATTTAGTAATCGATTAATCGTTAACTAGATTATTTATAGTCATATAAATGTTAGATAAATTACTGCAAAATATCTAATATTTTGCAGTAAGATAAATAATATTGGTAATTATATCCAACTCAAAACTTGTCACTGGCAGGGTTGTCATTTTCTGTAAAATCATCTCTTATTAAGCACAAATTATTAGTTTAAAAAAGTCTAAAAATAATCAACAGATCAGCTCTGCACCATTGAGATGATGATGATGATATTAAAAATACTTTTTTATCTGCAGATGCTATAAATAATCAAAGGAATGTGATGTTGCATCAATAAAATGTTTATTTTCTTATATAAAAAAGAAAATGAATCATGTAATTCTAATACTGTATCAAATAAACTGAAAGAAAAAACAGGAGTGCCGATTTTTTTATCCAATTAATTATCAGAATGAGCTATCGATTTGACTATTAATCAATTATTCTGCCAATTAATCATCAGAATTGATTAACTGAAACAATCATTAGCTGCAGGCCAAACCGTGCGGCTGGATTTGGGTCTGATTGTCTGGTGGCTCTTCATCGGCCTCCCAGTTCTCCCAGTTCTCCCGCTGGGACTCAAACCAGCAGCCTCAGAGCCAAGCTCTCTGGTGGCTCACAGGGACGAAACGCCGGCTAACGCAGATTACATGGACCAATCAGAACCACCCAGCAGCTTCCGAATGGCTCTGCTTTGTTCTACTGGTATTTATGGTTCTACTGGTTCTGCTGGGTCGTTCGTAGCAGAACCACCTGCAGAGGACGCCAGTCTGCCTGCGCTCCAGTAGCAGAACTCGGGCCGCTGCTCCGCTCAGAAACTCGACCCGGTCCAAATATGTGAGGTATGAGGAGCGACGCACCTGTCCAGCTGGGAGCAGTTGTTGCCATGGGAACGAACAGCTGACAGCAGAGGTGGAGCGGCTCGGGATCATGGAGTGCTCTGGATATTTTTAGGTCAGTGTTCCCATCAGTTGCAGGAATGTTCCAGGGTCAAAGGTCAAAGAGAGGAAAAACAGACTGATTTATACAGGTAAACACCCGGGAAAGGAAATACAGGTAACTACAGGAAGATACAGGTAACTATGGGTAACTACGGGTAACTACAGGAAGATACAGGTAACTACATGTAGCAAGCAACAGGAAGCTAAAGGTAGCTACTAATAGTAACTACAGGAGCGACAGGAAGCTGCTACCATCAGGTAGCAGCTGAAATCAACCGTATTTCTGACGAGTTACAGAACTAGAACCTGAAATCCAGAACACAGTCTGTCCGAAGCTGGACCCTTTCTTAGTGCTGAAGAAACAGCAGGTGGCGCTGTGGAAGTCTGTGTTCCTCGATCAAACGGTTCCAGTTACACTATTAAACTGGACCCAGCCCAGCTGACACCAGAACAGAGAGGAGCTGAAAGTGATCCACCAATCAGAGCCCAGATCTCAGCCACCAATCAGAGCCCAGATCCTCAGCCACCAATCAGAGCCCAGATCCTCAGCCACCAATCAGAGCCCAGATCCACAGAACGTTTTCAGCGCAGCTTGCGTAACTTTGGACGGGATCTGGTCCAGGGTCAGATTGGACCGGGTCACCGGAACTCGCCTCGGGTCTGCAGCAGATTAGGCCGAACTAAAAATACTGAAACAGCCGCGAAGGTTAATTAACGTTTAGAAAGTTACACTGTAAAAACTGAATGGCAAGAATTTGGTTTATTTAACCCGTCATAGAAAAACATGTGGTTGTTCAGTTTCCAAAGTTTCATTTTCACCATATTATTTATGCATCTATAAATAGTTCCAAACTTAAAATTTAATTCGCAAACAAAATATGTATTATGTAAAATAAAAACGTATTTAGAAAATTAAATGTTTTGTTTGGAAAAATGTTGTTTGGTACTAAATAGTGAAATAGATATTTAATATGTCGTTTGCTAACTGTGTCAGACTGAAACATTTAGACAAGAACTAAATATTTAGTTTGGAACGAGGACGTTTCTAAATGCAAATGGTGAAAACATAACTTTGGAAAATGGACTCACATTTTTTTGTTTACAGTGAAATAAATCAATTAATATTACTGTAGATTTTTCACTGTGTTACTGTACAAACAGCAGCGCATACAGGTGACTGAGAGGAGAAGAGGTCCGGTTCTGGTACCTCAGAATCTGACCCGATGCAATGGGGGTTCTGATCCATTCTGAGGTTCGGTTCCAGTTTGGATGGCAAACAGATTTAAAATGCATCTCTGTGGATGAATTAATGATTATATCATGAAGCAGAATCAGGACTGAAAGTTCTGTTTCTGGTCCAGAGATCAGAGGAGCGGCACTGACCCACAAACGGACCGAACCGGTTCGACTGGTCGGACATGTAATACTGCGGTCTGTCCAGCAGAGGTCAGGCTGTTATCACACTTCCTGCTTCTGCAGAAACAGAAACACTGCTGCGGTTCCGATTGGATCAGAACCCGACAGGGTCAAGGGCAGAACCATAGCAGATCCCAACTGGACCAGAACCATCCACTGTCCAGGAGAGAAGATGTGAAACATGAACCACTGAAAACTTTTAAACTTAAAAATGTTTGTTTTTTTTAAGTTTAAACCTTTTTTCATCAGAAACCTGAAACATATGGAAATTCAGAAGATAGAAAACATCTGCATGACTTCAGAAAGGTTCTGAAGGTTCTGCTGGTTCTGAAGGTTCTGCTGGTTCTGAAGGTTCTGCTGGTTCTGGCTCCAGACCAGCTGGAGTCTCGGTCCGTCTCTCCTCCCATCCTGAGTCGCATGAATGGATCTTTGTTGGTTGGTGCAGCGATTTTCATCAGGCTGCAGCATGAAGACAAGAACCCCACTGTCTGCTCCTCCTCATAATAAATCATGCATACATCATCATGTCATCATGCAATGAAATCGCCCATATAAATCATAATCATCATAAATCAAATCATCATAATAAATACATGAGCGATATCATAATAATATAATAAATAAATCATGCTAATATCATGATAATCATAAATAATAAATAAATATCATCATCATCATAATAAATGATCATCGCCAGCGATAAATCACACGTAATGATAAATAAATACATCGATAATCATAATACATGAATAAATAAATCAAATGTAAATAAATACGATAAAATATAATGATAAAGAGTAAAACAAATACGTAAATATCATGAGACAAATAAGCGATAAAGTAAACCATATCATATGATAAATAACATAATGCATCAGATAAATGAAATAAATACATACGATAAAATATAAGTAAATAGTCATCAGTATCATGTTTTTAAATGTTTAGATACAGTCATCATAAATAATCATAGATAAGCAATGATAAATCATAATGTTTTCATCAAAATGATATATCATATAAATCAAATATAATAAATATATCATAAATCATATTTGAAGTCAAAATAAATCAGTAAATCTGATAAATAAATAAATGTGATATAAATATGAAATATATGATAATGCATGCTATATAAATCATGATAATCATAGTAAATAAATGATAATGAATTAAATGAAATACATGATAAATAAATATGTTTAATACATCATGTTTTAGCATCATGACTAAATAGATAAATAAATAAATGAAAATAATAAATAGTCGTAAATAAACTAGTAAATAAATAGAACGATACATCATGATACCAATAAATACAAATAATAAAATAAATAAATGTATTTAAATATGTTTAAATATATTATTAAATAAATCATCATGTAATAAATAAATAAGTATATATATAAATGAAATATTTCAAATCATCATATTATATCAATAAATCTTATTTAAATAAATATGTTTAATAAATAAATGTTAAATAAGCGTGATAAGTAAATAAATAAATAAATAAATGATAATAAGTAGTAGTAAGTCATATTAATAAATACATCGTGCATCATGAAGTTCATCATGACCAAATAAACGTGAAATAAATAGCGATAAATAAATAAACATTAATCAAATAAATCATGTAAATAGTGCAATGCGATCTTGACCAAATCATGACGTCATCATGATAAATAAATGACATTAAATGCGTAAAGTAAATAGCGTAATGTCATCATGTGCATCAACGTCATCATGAAATAAATAAACGTATTAAGTAAATAGCATGCACCATAAATACTCGATAGATAATGTAAATCTTGTAAATCATGTAAATAATGGCATTAAATGCGATACATATTAGCGATAATATAATAAATCATAATGAGTAGATAAATATAATCAAATGTGCATCATGTACAATAAATGACTTGTCATCAGTAACCATCTGATAAATGACGATCATGCCAAATCATCATGTCATCATCATAATAAATGCATCAAATCACTAAGCGATAAATAAATGCATTGCATGCATCAGTAAATAAATAAATCCTGTAAATACATCGATAGCATCAAATCATCATCCTCGATAATAAATATCTTCATCATCATGTTACATCACACTCAAATCATAATATCATCATCATATGCATCATCATCTTTCATCATCATCATGTCATCATCATCTGTTTCATCATCATCATCATTTCGTCATCATCACCTGCATCAAATCATCATCTTCCATGTTTCATCATGTTCCATCCGTCCTCCTTGTCCTCCTCATCCTGATCATCCTCATCATCATCATCATCATCGCCATCATCCCTAAAGTCATCATGGCTGCATCTCATCATCTTGTCATCATCATCATGGCTCCTCATCATGTCATCATCATACTTTCATCATCATCCTGTCATCATCCTCTTTCGTCACTCCTCCTCTTCCATCATCACTCCTCCTGCTCCTCCTCCTCTTCCTCCTCCTCTTCTCCTCCTCCTCCTCCCTCCCTTCCTCCTCTCCTCCTCCTCCTCCTCCTCCTCCTCCTCCTCCTCTTCCTCCTCCTCTTCCTCCTCCTGCTCCTCCTCCACCTGCTCCTCCTCCTCCTCCTCCGGCCCACCTGGCTTAGATGTTTGAATCTCCTCCTCAGCTCATCCAGAAACAGTCCAGAGGTGCAAACCTGGACCAAAGCTGATGCTCTGATATCTAATGACACAAACTGCAGCAGGTTCTCAGGTGGACCTTCAGATCAGACCATTGATCCAGAGAAGGTTCTCTGTGATTGGTGGAAGGTTCTCTGTGTTTGGTGGAAGGTTCTCTGTGTTTGGTGGAAGGTTCTCTGTGTTTGGTGGAAGGTTCTCTGTGTTTGGTGGAAGGTTCTCTGTGATTGGTGGAAGGTTCTCTGTGATTGGTGGAAGGTTCTCTGTGATTGGTGGAAGGTTCTCTGTGATTGGTGGAAGGTTCTCTGTGATTGGTGGAAGGTTCTCTGTGATTGGTGGAAGGTTCTCTGTGATTGGTGGAAGGTTCTCTATGTTTGGTGGAAGGTTCTCTGTGATTGGTGGAAGGTCAGAACATGTTGTCACAGAATTAATGCTGAGCTAATTTTGAAATGTATTTAATTGTTTAGTTTTAGCAGAGATAAGATTCCTGCTGAGTGGATCAGTGGCTGCATGTTCTCCCTGCGCATGGCGACCTGTCTGGGTGACCCCGCCTCTCGCCCAGACCGTTGCCCCAGTGGGGTCAGCAGCTCGTGACCCCACTGGGGACCAGGTGTTAGAAAATGGATGGGTGGATTAGTGGTTAGTGGACACAACTTTTTGGTTAGTTGGTTCCACCACTCACTGCTGCCAATTTTAGTGCAAACATATACTCTCCATTACATCTCGGCGGCCATTTTGTAAAATGTCCACTAGGAAAACTAAATAACGTAAAGTTCAGTTCGTCTGAACATCGAGTCCAAGCTGCAGGTCCATTCTTGTCAGAATCCACAGAGCAACCAGTCAACAGGTTGGGGAGGGGGGAGCGTTGGTTCGTTTTGGGTTCCAACCGTTTTCTTCTGTCTTCCAGAAATCGTACAGCATCGACCACGAGCCTCTGTCCAGACAGCCGGGCGCCAAGAACGGGAAGCAGCCGAATGGCCGAGGTACGGCTGTCCCTTTCGGGTCACCAGAACCCGGGTGGTCAGAACCCGGATCAGAATCCGGGTCAGAACAGAATGAAGCAGACGTGTTCAGCGCCACTTTCAGGCCCAGTTTAAAACGTACAACAGAATCCCAGCGGTTCTGATGGGGAAAAAGTCCGAGCTGAGAAACCGAGACCCAGTCAAGGTTCTGGTGCCAACTCATTCAGAACAAATCAGTTCTGCTGGTTCTGGACCAAACCAGAACCAGCAGAACTTACATTTTTCTTTATTTGTTGGTGACATCAGAACTTCGTATAAGAAAACCCAAAAAGGTTCTGATCTGGTTTAATTCTTGGGACTGATGGTTCTGACCCAGAACCGGAGAACTGTTGACATCACAGCCGTGAACCCAGGTGTGTTCAGGTACCTGCTGCTCCAGCTCCCTGTGTCCTGGCCACAACCAGAGGCTTTTATTTTGGAAGGCTGCGGCAGACAGGTTTGCAGCTTGTTGAGTCATTTTAATGGAAGTAAGAAGATTTTTCCAACATTCTTCTTAGGACAAAACACAGAAGGTTTGTGGTTCTAAGGCCCGGTCCAAATCCTCTCATGTTGAAGGTTAAAGGTCGCAGTGTGTCCCACATTCTCCACATCCGTCCTTCGCCCATTTAGATCCTATTTCCGCCCAGACGCCAAGTTCGCATTTTTAACATTTTGAGTTGAAAGGCAGATTTATGGAAAAGTTTTGTTGTTTTTCTGTCTTCATAGAAAATTCAAAAAAAAAAATATCACCACAAGGCATTTTGGTAATAAAAAGTTTGATTTGATAAACTGAGCAGAAAAAACAAGAAATAAAATAGAATAATCTCAAACTGACCAAGGAAAGAAAAACTAAATGGCATGAAGACAAATTTCAGATCTTAAGATATTAACACGTTGGTTTAAAGTTTGGGCTTGTGTTGCAACGTTTAAGCGCTCTAAAATAAAATTATTTCACGATATGGAGGTGATTTTTAACTTGGCCAGAAGTTTAAATACATCACAATTTAACGCTTCATCCCTGTTAGGAGACCAAATGACATTATATTAAAACTGAAATATAGATTTATTGAATATCCACTTATGAAAATCTTTCATAAAATGCAGGAATTGATATTTATTTTGAAATTCTGCTGCAGAAATTACACATATTATGAAATTAATATCTTAAGTTTGTTGTGGGATGTAAAAAAAAGCAGTTTGGTTTTATTATCATGATTTTAAACATGTTTTTCTCTCAGACTAAACGTGGAAACAGGCGGTTTTATGGCTCAATATCTCTATGAGTCAAATAGGCTGATAAATTGATTATTAGAACATTTTAATGTGTAGCTTTTGGAAATATGGCAAAGTTCACAGAGCGCAAAAATAGGCTCTGACTGAATCCCCACTTCACCGGGCCTCACGCCGCCATGTTTGCTTCCTATCCAGAGGTTCTGCTGCACCTCAATCTGGTCCGATACCGAGTCTCAGGGATGCTTGTTGTCTCCATGGAAACCTTCAACATGGTGCCAGCAGGGGAGTGATCAGTTCTGAGAAGATCTGGGATTTTAAACGCTGCTGGTTTTGGATCCGTCAGGAAAACAGAACCTCACTGCAGGAGAACATCTGGACCGGCTTCAGACACAGAGGAGGAGGAAGGAGCTCCACATGGATTCTGGATCAGAATCTGGTTAACCTGCAGATCTCTTTGCACATTATGACAGTTATTGTAGCAGCTGGTTAGCTTGAGCGCCCTCGTGTGGCTGCAGCCGGAACTGCTCCTGAGTTTCCTGTTTCATCGCAAGCTGCTGGTGGAGAGCAGCGTGGGAAAAGGAGGAGGATCATGTGACCCAGAACAACTGAAGAGGAGGAGCAGAGTGCTGCTGCAGAGAGGATGAAGATTACCAGAGACACAGCGGGACCAGAACCCATCAGAACCGGGACAGAACCGGGTCCATGGAGGAGAGAACAGCCAGCAGCAGGGAGGCCGTGCTGAAGTCCGGTAAGACTCACCCTCCTCTTCCTCAGGTGCTCCATGTTGGCTCCAGTTGGGTCTCTGAGTTCTGGTACTGCTTGGTTCTGCTTGGTTTTCTGGAACCAGAACCGAGGCCGGTTCTTTTCCCTTGCAGGAACAGAACCAAAATGTTCATCTCTGGTCTTCACAGCAAACATCAGCTTCAGGTTCCAGTGAAGAAAGTCCTACAAGACACGAGTGAGAACCTTGGGGTGCTGAACCCAGTAGAACCAAGAGGAACCAGGAGGAACCAGGAGAACCAAGAGGAACCAGGAGAACCAGGAGAACCAAGAGGAACCAGGAGAACCAAGAGGAACCAGGAGAACCAGGAGGAACCAGGAGAACCAGGAGAACCAGGAGAACCAAGAGAAGTGTCCGTTGTTGGTTTGTAGCCTAGCCTCGGTTCCGTTGCCTGCTGATGTCCAGATTAACTGTCTCCTATTTGGAGACTCATTTTATTATGAATGTCCTTAAAGGGACAGTAAATTGTAAACAGACTGTTTATCTCTGCATTCAGTGAGTGAATAAATAATATTTAGCATCATTTAGCACCAAACGTATAAAGACCTGTAGAATCTGAAGAGCCACAGAAATCAGCTGCGGCGGGCCGGATTTGGCCTGCGAACCCTGAATTTGGCACCTGTGAACTAGGAGGTTCTGTTAAAGTTCTACAGGTCCGGTGGAGTTGGAACCTGCAGGTGTCCTGATGTTTGGGTGGTTCTGGGACAGTGTTGTGTCTGGTTCTGGTTCGGTCGGGTTCTGTGGGTTGCGTTTTGCCCTGTGCGGTGTCTGCAGGTGTTCTGACCCGCGGCAGTCTGAGCATCTCCTTCAGAAACGTCGATGGACCAGGAGGATCCGGTTCATCCGGTTCTGGCTCGGACCAATTCGGAGCGGACCCGATCGTATCACAGCAGCAGAAACATCTGAGCTGGGTCGATCCGGTTCTGAAACAGAACCTGACAGAGTTCCCATTGTACCATCATGTATGGATCTGTTCTGATCAGAACGTTCTTCCTGAGCCCATCTGGAACCAGAACCTCTGCTGAACTGGACCTGACCCTCATTAAATCAGAGCCGGTCTCCGAGCAGAGCTGCATGTTGGAGCGTTGCTCTCTGGTTGCAGCTTCGTTTCAGGACAACGGAGGAAATCCGACCTGGACCCAGAATATCTGAGGGCCGGGATCCGGTCCCTGAGGAGCGCCGGCCCACCCACACACACCTACACACACCCACACACACACACACCTACACACACACACCTGCACACACACACCTACACACACACACCTACAGACACACACACTTTACTATTACACATACATATTATACATATTATTATTACATTTATATTACACACATTAATTATACATCATTATATATTAATACATTATTATTACTTTATTATTAATATTATTACATATAATTAATAGATATTATTATTATTATTATTATTATTATTATCATTACTCTATTAATTTCATTATTATTATTATTATTATTATTAGATATTAATATTATTATTATTATTATTATTATTATTCTTTACTATTAATTATCATTATCATATTACTTATTAGACACACTATTACTACTATCACACATCATCACTACACACACACTTACACACTACTACACTACACACTACTAGACACTACTACACTTCTACTATTACACACACACCCACCCACACACACACTATCACACATCACCTGCACTACTACACACCTCACACACACACTCTACAGACACACACACACCACATTACACACACACACACCCACACACACACACACACACACACACACACACACACACACACACACACCTACACACACACACTCACACACACCCACAGCTACTAAAATGAAACGTGATGTGATGAATATAAAATATTACATATTTCTGATAATAAAAAGAGAAGATTATGGGGGAAATCGTATGATTTTGTAATTCAGTGATGTTATAATTTCTGATTATCAAATTTATGGCAGTATTGAATGTTTAGAAAACATTCTAAAGTATTTCTGCAGCATTACCTGTAGGTCAGAGGTCATTGTCCTTTGGGGTCACGGCAGAGAAACTCTGTATCCAGCTGCTGTCCCTCAGCGTGTCTCTCTGTGTCCTCAGCTTCGGCGTACTCTGACCTGCAGCAGCATCGCCCCGGTGATGTCCACGGGAGGCCGTCCCCGGCGTCCAGCTGCGTCTCCCCGCCTGACTACATGGATGGAGACGAAGACCTGATCAAACCCAAGAAGCTGCTGAATCCCGTCAAGGCGTCCAGGAGCCACCAGGAGCTGCACAGGGAGCTGCTGAGCAGCTGCAGACGGTGAGATATCTCTGTCCACAGGGGGACGGGGAGGACAGGGAGGATGGAGGGGACACCCATCCTCCCTGGATTAGGGTTAGGTTTAGGGGAGGATGGAGAGGACAGTCAGCTGCACAGACTGCATTACATCACATTAAATTATATTATATTACAATGAATAACATTAAATCATTTTATATTCAATTAAATTTTATTAAATATAATTTCATTAAGTAAAACTACATTAATTGTATTAAATTAAATTTAAAGGACCAATATTTTTGTAATTAAAAGTTAAAAATGTGTTTAAAAAGAACCAAAAAAATGTGGAAAAGTTTGTTATTTTGAGATGCAGAACATGCAGCAAGCCTGGAAGTCGGACCGGGACCAGAACCAACCGGGTCAGAAAGTGGCTGGGGGAATCTGCTGATTGGTTGGATTGCTCTCCACCTGCCAGCAGCCAACCAATCAGAGCGCAGCTCTGGTGTTTTTGTTGTCATTCTGTTCAGGCTGTTGGTGAGTGCTGTTGCTAAGCAACAGACTTTTGAGGCCTGTGGGAAAGTTTTCACAGAAACAAAGCAGCGCACACAGAGCTGCTGTTCAGAGTTCGCCTGACCCAAACTGGAACATGAAGCTTACTGGGAGCCGAACCACAGACTCAGTGGGATCAATTCAGCCAATCACAGAGCCTGATCCTGATGTCAATAAAAACCTTGTGATCCAAACTGCACCTCCTCCCTGTCCCTGCAGGGGGGGCAGCGGCGTGGAGACCAAGCCGGAGCTGCAGCGGGTTCTGGAGTCCAGGAAGCGGGATCAGCTGATCCGCCAGAGGAAACAGGAAGAGGAAGCGCGCAAGAAGATTTCCCCGCTGGAAGCTGAGCTGCTCAAGAGACACATGAAGCTGGAGGAGGTGAGAGCAGACTGGACCGGACCGACATGGACCGACTAGAACCCGATAACTAGACCGGTCCAGACCGAGGCTGATGGACCAGGTTAACTGAACCAGGGTCACCAGACTAGGATAACTATCCAGGGTAACGGTATCCAGGGTAACGGTATCCAGGGTAACGGTATCCAGGGCACAGTGCTCCTGCTTGGGTTCAGTCATAACTCTCAAGCTAAATTAAACAATGTTTAATTTGAAATCATCCTCAGTCTCCCAGGAAGCTACAGCTTCTGAGGATGATCTGGTCCAGATCCTGTGGTTCTGTTTGGACCAGAACCAAGGTTCGGAGCCCATTAACCCTTTAACTGAACCCTTCTAAACCCTGACTAGTAAGTCAATGGGTCCATGAGAAATCAAGGGTCACCATGACAGTTAAGGGTCAATCAGTTCAGAAATGATCAGAAGTTCACAGAGGAGGAACCAGGCTGACCCGACTCTAAACGCTCCCTGTCTGTCCATCCGCCTGTCTGTCCCTCTGTCTGTCTGTGTGTCCCTTTGTCTCGTCTGTCTGTCTGTCTGTCTGTCCCTCTGTCTGTCTGTCCCTCTGTCTGTCTGTCTGTCTGTCCGTCTGTCTGTCTGTCTGTCTGTCTGTCTGTCTCTGTCTGTCTATGTCCGTCTGTCCACAGCTGGAGCGTCAGCAGGAGCAGCAGCAGGAGGAGAACCTCAGAGCTCCAGAGTTCGTTAAAGTCAGAGAAAACCTGAGACGGACGTCCTTCCATGCAGACGAGAAGGAGGTGTAGAGATGGAGACGCAAAGTGTCCAGAAGGTGACAGGGGGACAGGATGCTCTGGGGACTCTGCGAGGTCGGGGACATGGGGGCCATGATGTCTCCCAGCAGATGTTAAACCTGTCAGATCCCTGATCTGATGCTAATGTTTCCGCATCATGATGATTGTTAGACAGCTGCTGCCCCCTGGTGGTCAGCTTGTAGACAGCAGCACCTGGATGAGCAGGTAGACCCACCTTAAGAGGAAGAGGAGGCTCTTCATCAGCCTGATGATGCTTTGACCAGCAGGACAGATTTTCTGCTCTCTCATTGGTCAGGACGATCCTCTGGTGTTTCAGCTCAAACTTCTTCTTCTTTGTGCCTTTTCTGTGAGGAACAGCTCCTCTGGGTCCTCCTCCCGCAGAAACAAGTTTTATGTAGACTTTATTAAACCAGAACCGTTTTATAGACGTAACCATGTTGGATCTGTGTCGTAGAGTTCAGCTCAGTGAGTTCAAGCTAACAGCTGCTAACATCGGGCCGCCCCGCTGTCCCTCTGCTGGGACCCAACGATGCAAAACAGCTGCAGTCACAAACCCACAGAGGAACCGCTGAGGCCGTGAATCCACTTCCTGTCTGAGGAGAACAGCTGCACAGATTTCACAGCACTTCATGCTCAGACGGTGGACAGTAGGGTTTGTTGACTGATGTGCCTGAATAAATCTTTATTAAAGCAGCTCAGAGTTCTGAACATTTTTTATTTAGTTACATCTTCTCTCATATCCATTTCATTTTCTGACTCCAGCAAAAAGAAACCTCCAAATACAGACAGACAGGAAGTAGACAGACTGTACAGGAAGTAGACCAACAGGAAGCAGACAGACCGTAAAGGAACAGCCTGATCTGGTGGTATGGAGAGATTCTGGAAGTTCTTTCGGATCTTTCAAAGGCTTCCGGACCATGGACAGCCTGATGTAGATTATCTCACCTGGTACTGAGCCAAACCAGAACCAGAAGAGGATCCAAACAGCCAGACAAGACAGTTTGGTTGTGATCCGACACCAGATCCAGCTGCTGGTTCCGGCTCAGAGGTTACAGGGCAGAACATGGATTAGAGCTGACCTTGATCAGGTGAGATTGGACCAGAACTACACCTTGGTTCTATTGGGTCAGTGGGCAGATTGTTCCCACTGTAGAACCAAAGAGAAAAGCTCCCCCTGCTGGTTTCAGTGGGACCACACCAAGTTTGTGTTCAGAACAAGCATCCAGAGACGGTTCTGATCCAAATCCAGACTGTGGGTGATTTAGAACCTAACATGTGTTCTGGTTCTCTGCTCACAGAGAAGCAGAAATCTGGACCATGCAGAACATTTGTTCTGTTGAGACCAGATTCTTAATCAGAACTATGTAGAAACTGGAAAAAAAAGGCTGCAAAAGAACCACCTATGATTTGGATCATAACCAGTTCAGGAAGCAACTTTTCCTGTGATGAAGCACAGAACCGGGTCAAGGTGATCAGAACCAGGAAATGTTCTTCCTTCCGCCGTGCCTGGCAGGAACAGAACGGCTCTGTTCAGGCTGGTTCTGGAAGAACCGGTTCTATTCTGCTGCAGGTCCAGACACAACCTGAGGAACACCTTGGGGTTCTAAGAAACCAGGGTTCTGAGAAATCCCGTGTCATGTTCTGCTGGTTCTGGTCAGAGTTCTAAAGAGAAAACAGCAGAAAGTTCGGTTAGCATGAACTAAAACTGGAGTTCGGTCCAAAGCTCAGGTTCGGGTTGCTGAAAAACAACAGAACTGAAAACTGTTTCTGGATAATAAGAATATTTTTCCCAGAAGGTTCTGAATCATAAATAAGTTCCGGTGAGCCAGTTCTGACCCGGTTCATGTGGGTTCAGGTGGGAATGAAGCCGCATGCAGCTCTGCAGTGATGAGATTTACTGACTTTCATCTGTTTTCTCCATATACCGAAAATCTGAAGAATTAAGTCTGACCGGAAGAGCTTTTATTTTGACACAATTCATTCTGGCGCCGCAGCAGCTCAAGCGGGGCATCCTGTTTCTTTGGTTTTGATATTTTTAAAAGAAACTCTTACTATAAAAATTACCCATAAACAAACAATTGTTCATATTTGATTCATTGTTATTTTGATTATAGTTTTATTATATTTTTCGTTCCATCTAGTTTTATCAGTTTTATATGACCTTAATAAATATGTTGTTAGTTCCCAGGATCTAATATATCCAGAGACGGTTGTGATCCAAATCCAGACTGTGGGTGATTTAGAACCTAACATGTGTTCATCAAGAAAATGAAAACAATAATAATAATAACAATACACACCTTTGGGCACTTAAATAACTTAGAAACAACATAATATGTAGGAGAAAACATAAAATACAGAAACCCTTCAGCTGTGAGTTTGACAAGGTCTATGATTTTAACTAAAATCTCTAAATGTCATTTAAGACATTTAGAGATTTTAGTCCATCCATCCATCCATCCATCCATCCATCCATCCATCCATCCATCCATCCATCCATCCATCCATCCATCCATCCATCCATCCATCCATCCATCCATCCATCCATCCATCCATCCATCCATCCATCCATCCATCCACTTTATTCTGAAAAGAAAACCGGAACCTCCTTGATATTTATGACTCGATAACCCTGCAGCTGTACAGCAGGAGTGTGCCTGGCTTTTATTGTGAAAGGTAAGCCGGAAGCACAGTGTGCATCAGTGTATATTGGGAGCCCCGCTCGCTTGCAGCTGCCGAGCAGCCCTCGCCCCGCGGTCCGCACCTCTTTCTCCGTGTGTCAGAACCGGGCAGAACCCGCAGCGGGCCTTGCTGCCGACCCAGAGACAGGAGCCGGAGCCCAGGCAGCGGCCGGGCTGCTCTCCGGGCCGCATGAGAGGAGAACCGGGTGCAGCGGCGACTCCTGGCCGTTACTCCGACTGGATTGAGGTGATTCCCGGAGGAAAGTAAAGATGGCAGCCGCTGGCCCCTCCCGGACCCCGTAGTTTCTCGAACAGGTACGACTGTGCACCTGTCGGTGTAGCCTCCAGGTTCTGCGACCAACACGGCCGGGTCCGGTCCTTTCATCAGAACTCTGATCCACCGGGCCAGACAGACTGGAAGAGTTTAGGATTTCAGCCAAACTCCATTTATAAAAGTGACATTTAAAAATGTTCCGGTATGTCTGAGACCAGACTGCGGTTCGGTCACCGTTACGTTCGGGGTTCCGATGGCTCGGTTCCTTTAATAGGTTCGGCTCCGAAATGATTAACATCCAAGCCTCGTTTCGGGCGTGAAATGGGTTTTCTTTCAGGCTCGTAGCTGCAGCCTCCTCTCCCCCTAGGAGGGAAAAACCGACAGAAAAATCTAAAATCAGAAACATTTGGATTAAGTTCCGGTCCAAACTGTGAGTGGGATTCATATGACGTCACATAAAAATGGGGATTAGTTGATCTTCAGATGTTCTGCTGGTGAAAGAAGCCCAGGTAAAGAATCTGTTATCTGAATGGAGTCTGGTTGGACGGTCTGCGCTCATAGCTCACCTGACCTGCTGCTCTGAGTCTGGATGGATGGATGGATGGATGGATGATGGATGGATGGATGGATGGACAAGCCGACTCACTTGGCTGAGCGTGCAGCAGGTGAACAGCCGATTCTCCAGCTGAGTGAAACCGGTTTGAGGAACCGCTGTGGTTCTCCAGAGGTTCCTCACAGACAGGCTGCGGGTCAAGCTGCTGATGTCAGCAGATGAAGCTGCCCTGCGGGTCCGGCTGAAAGTCTGTCTTGGTTCTGGAGACCAGAACCTCCAGGTTCTGCCGTGAGGGTCCTGTTGCTGCTGCATGCTGTTCTGCAGCTGTGCGATGACATCATGACAGGAAGTCACAGCAGCTGGCTGAGCTTCCTCTCTAAGCTCAGCCTGCAGATCCACTCAGTTCTTTCCTTCAGAACCAGAACCTTCAGAGCGGAACCAGAAGATCCTCTGGGTCCGACTTCGGCCCAACAGCTGAGTGTTCTCTGAGACCAGATCATCTCAGCAGATCAAACAGCAGCAGGATCTGCTGGAGGAAACGCCGGCTTGTCCTGCAGATCAGAGCAGATACCTGAGCAAATCCCGGAACCGATTCCTTCCTGGAACCGATTCCTTCCCGGAACCGATTCCTTCCTGGAACTGATACATTGTCAAAACTGACTGAATCCTGTGAGGAGTGGTCTTTGACTAGAGCATTCCAGGATTTTGAGTCTTTGCTTTTTCAGTCATTCTTTCGTAAATCTGCTGCAGCCCAGATCATCAGCCCTCCACCACCGTGCCTGACAGCTATTATGTGTGTTTGTGTTGACCTTTAACCTTTAATGGCGCTCTGGTGTTCAGAGATGACTGACTTGGTTCTGCAGCTTCCACTCTGTCGATCATTGCTCGTCTCTGCCTGGTTCTGATTAAGTTTAGTTTCCAGTAACAGGAACTGGTTTCCAGTCTGAGCCTCAGGCTGATTGTGGGTATCTGGCAGGGGTGGGGTTTGGCTGTGACTGTGGCCCTGCCCCCTCTGATTGGGTCACCCTGTGACCTCGGTCATGTGACTCTGGCCCCAGCTCTTTGTTCCGAACCGTCTTCCCCCCTCTGCTTCATTAAAAAGCCTTTTGTCTGATGGGGGGTTCACACAGACTGGTCACTCTCTCTTCTTCTTCTCCTGATCTGTCGTCTCTGTTGCTTAGATTAGCATCAGTGGTGTTAGACGGTGGTAGAATCAGCTGATTAAGCCAGACAGCCCAACATAACCTCACTAATATTCATTTTATTCAGTCTTAACCTGAAAAACAGAAGTAATGAAACCAAAAGCTGTTAAAAAACCCCAATTATATCAGACTCACACCAGCTTCTCAGTCTGTTATTCTTTGAGTTCACTTCCTGGTTCTGATTCCCAGGATGTCGTCTCAAAGGTCCTCACTAAACAAACAGGTTTCATTCACTCCCAGACAATAAACAGCACAGTTCAGTTTGAACAGTTTTCCATCTAAGAAAGGATGAAAAACTGTACGACTGAGCATCAACTCATTTACAGCCATTCTTCATTCTGAGCATGCACATAGCGCCAGTAGAGAGGAAAAGTCTGCTTTAACAGGAACAAACCTCCAGCTGAACCAGAACCAGATTTAGGTCAAGTCTGAAAAGTAAACAGGTGAATGTCTCCCACTCCACTTTCATAACCTTCAGGAGCCAATAGCGTGCAGTGTGATGTCACGCATGCTAGATCCCGCCCCCAGCTTCCAAGTGGAAGGTGAACATTTTTGGTTTTAGCTGTTAGCTTGTCAATATAACACTAAATCTTGAATGTATATGTGAGATATAAAAGAAAAATGGACGCAGAACTTTGCTACAAGGTCAAGAAAATGTTTTAATTAAAAAATAGTGAGGAAGAGGTAAGTAGGTTAGTTATGCTAGCTTGACTTTGACAGCCATAACCTGTAGATGTGTTGCTATGGTGATTAGCTGATAGCAGCGGTAGCTAATCTACCACAGCAATCACAAGCTAAACATGGATCCTGAAAACATAAAACTAACAGGCTGAATGTCCTGTTGTTTGTTTTTGGTGTTGCATTCTGATGCACTAGTGGAGTTGTTGTCAGTCAGTTGCTATGGCAATGAGTGTGTGTGTAGCACAGCTAACACAGAGAGTGGAAAAAAAAGTGGCTTGACTTGTTCTTTAACAATTTTTCTGTGTTATTTTTCCCTCTGCTGTGGCGCTTTGCGTTAATAATTTCTTCGTCTCCGGGTTTCATTTTGTTAGTGGTTCTACGCGGTGCTGCTACGGACGGGAAGGAACAGAATCAACTTTTAGCCCTCTAGCATTGTGCACACGCATGAACAAAACAAGATGTTTGGGTTGTCAAAGTGACAATTTGTCAGACTATGTGCAGATTGGTCAGACTACAGCATTAAACAGACTGTGATTGGTTCAGGTGACTCAGGTTTATTTACTCAGCTGTTTTTATTATTCAGAACCTGCGGCTTACTGAAGGTAGACTCCTCTAAGCCACCATGTAAAACAGATTTTTTCATGAAAATCACAGAAAAGATGAACATGTTTGTCAAACCATAGCCTACATATCTTGAACCATAGAAACCATTTATATTTTCTTGATCTTGTTTCCTTTACCAAGTGGCCATGTTCCAAAATGGCCGCCTTGGTTGCAATGGAGATTATATGTTTGCACTAATATAAAGAGTTGATATTATTAGTGGTGAGGACAGCGGACCAACAAGAATCTTAGCTCTGCTATGCTAACCTGTTAAACACATAAGAAAAATGAGCGGATGCTAATGCTAACCATGAAGATGACTGTTTTTCCCGTGCAAATCGCTACATGTTATTACTTTAACAATGTATGAATATGATGACCAAAGTCAAAAACAGTTTGTCCAAATTGTGAAAATGAATAACATTTAAACAATAATTGACTAAAAAGGCTTAAAAACAAAATTCAAGTGGATGATGGGAAACATGAAAAACATCTGAATTGAGCAGTGAATAAGATTGTTTCCACACTTGAGAGATTTTTAGAGTAATACTGCTGAGGAAGACGGCAGCTTTCAAAATGAAAATGAGTCAAAAGAAGAAAAATTGCTACTCAGCAAATGTACTAAAACCTGTTTCCATAATGACTGAATAAATATGGTATTTGTAGGTGTGAAATAGCTGATGCTAATGTCCAATGTTTGAAAGATTGTTACGGTAATAAGCTGCATTAATAACCCAGATTAACTTCTGACCGTCTCCTCGTCAGATCTGCTCCCACCGCAGCCGCCATGTCTGCGGCCCAGACCCAGAAGGAGGGCAGCGAGGCGGGCTGGGGCGCTCTGGAGGCTCTGGGTCTCAGCAAGAGGGAGCTGGTTCTGGCCGAGGCGCTGCAGATGGAGTACGATGCTCTCTCCAGACTCAAACAGGACAAGACCG
Organism: Poeciliopsis turneri; assembly: GCA_922788865.1. Classification (NCBI taxonomy): domain Eukaryota; kingdom Metazoa; phylum Chordata; class Actinopteri; order Cyprinodontiformes; family Poeciliidae; genus Poeciliopsis; species Poeciliopsis turneri. Next base: position 32,104 of record CAKLNU010000107.1, on the reverse strand, counting down.
GAACCGGGTCTGCCCTCCCAGAACCCGGCGCTCCCAGCCAGACGGGCCTAAAGACTCCAGATCCTTGCACACCGGGACAGAACCTCCCCGCTTCCTCAGAGGACCTGCTGCTGGACCTCGCTGGACCCGACTCCTCCCCCAACCAGCCGGGGGGCTCCCAGTTCCCACTGCCCCTCCCACCCAGACCAGTGCCCCCTGCTGGGGGCTTCATGAAGGAGACACCCTACATCCTGGACAGTCCTGAGCTTAGGAAGTTCTCCGGTTCTGGTGACTCTGTTGGACCCGGCTTAGGGTTCCTCTCTAAAGGCTCGGCCCTGCCTGACGACGTTCCCCCCGCCGTGCCGCCCAGGCACCCCCTTCCCCCTCCGTCGGGGTCAGAGCTGCCCCTGCTGCCCCCCCGGCCCTCCAACCGGGACGTTAACCTGTTCCACCCTGGGGGCGACCAGCTGAAGGTGACCTCAGCGGAGCTGAACTATGACCTCATCAACGACTCGCTGGCCAGACTCAACGAGGGTCGCCCGGCGCCGCCGGCCCGCTGTGCCAACGGGGACCAATCAGGGAAGCCAGTGGCCCGTAGTAAGACCCTCCCCCCACAGGTGCCTCCCAGGACCTACACACCTGCGGCAAAGAGCAACAAGAACCAGCGCAGGGTTTCCGCTGACCCGGTAAGAACCTGGACAGTACAGGGCTGTGATTGGCCGCAGAATCAACCAGATTTCCTGTTTAAGTGAACCGGACTTCCTGTCTATATTTGGGTCGCAGCTGCTTCAGGTCTAAACCAGGCCCAGAGTTCTGGTTCTGGTTCCGTCATGTTTCTCAGAAAGAACTCGGCATTTCCTCCCAGTTCATGTTCACCTCCAGTTGAACACAAGTCAGACCAGTTATCCAGCAGAACAACCCAGTTCTGTCAGTCAGAACTCAGTTCTGCCCCCTGTTGGAGAAAGGTCTCATCACACTTCAGGTGATGATCATCCTGCCCTCTGATTGGTTGAAATGAGGCGGAGCTTCAGCAGGAAGTTGCATCACTGAGCTGTTTATCGATCACAGCTGGCAGTCTGATAGGTTTAGAAAATGATTTGAACATACTTGATCTCTGATTGTTTTTCTCATTTTTTGTCTAAAAGAAAAGTAAGAAAATTACTATTGCTAAAAAGTATTTGTCAATAGTAATTTTGATAAATTCACTTGCATAATCACTGCTGTGAGATGCATGAGGGAGTATCAGGGCCACAATGCCAGAATTTTTGTTTACTTACGAGAATATAGTCATAATATTATAAGAATAACGATGCAATCTTACCAGAAAAAAAGCTTTAAAATGATGAGAAAAGGGTTATTTTCAATCTGATGTTTCCTTCTTAATTTGTGTGATTTTTTTTTTTTCCTTCTAAATAAAAATAACTTCACAAGAGTTCTTCAGTTTAGTTTTTATTTTTAATGTTGGAGTTGTCATAAAATAACAATTTTATTCTGACAATAAAACACACCTGTGCATGATGGAGCACTGGGGGAAAACAAATCCGGTTTCCGAAAATGAAATCTGTGCTCTGATTGGCTGACAGGTGCGCCTGGGCTCCAGGACCAACGGGTTTGGATACGAACTGTTCCAGGTGTCGGAGGAGAGAGACGAGGAAGTGGCAGCGTTCTGCCACATGCTGGATGTGTGAGTGACTCCTCCCCTTCCTGTGTGATTCTCCAGAAACAGCTCAGACCAGGGTGTCCAAAGTTAGCATGAACTATTTTAATTAATCAAATTATCAGATAAAAATAGAATAGAAACAGATTATGGATCCAAAACTACAAATGGTTTCTGCAGGTTTTCTGTGTTAAATGAAACGCATCCAGTTTAATTGTCTAGAAGAGAAATGAAACTTTTCTCAGCATTAAAACAGGATCTGGGTCAGTTTTCATTTGAAGCACTTTAAGCCAATTAAAAGCAGGTTTGGCTGCACCAAGGTGGACTTGGACTAGGCCTGAAACGATTAAACGGAACTGATTTAGTAATTGATTAATTGTTAAGTAGAGGATTTGACCTCTAAATGTCTGTGTGTGTGTGTGTGTGTCTCTCTCTCTATGTGTGTGTGTGTGTGTGTCTCTCTCTTCTGTGTGTGTGTGTGTGTGTGTGTGTTGTCTCTCTCTCTTGTGTGTGTGTGTGTTCTTCTGTGTGTGTGTGTCTCTCTCTCTCTCTCTCTATGTGTGTGTGTCTCTCTCTCTCTCTCTCTCTCTCTCTCTCTGTGTGTGTGTGTGTGCAGGCTGCGCTCAGCGTACCCCAGCACCAACCGCTCTAGGAACGCCGGCTTCGTGTGGTCGCCGTCGGTCGGCCATGATGAGCTTCACCAGGCTTTGGGCGTGGCCGTCAAGGTGACGGTGGCTTGCGAGGCGTTCAGGGAACCTCTGACCTTCACCTGCGACGGTAATAAGCCCGGGTAGTACCAACTGGACGGGTTCTGGAGTGAAGGAGATGGTCCTGTAGGCTGAGCAGTTAAATGAGAGTTTCCATGGTTACGCTGGGTGTTTGCATGATGATTTTCTTCGTGATCCGGTTCTGTCGGAGCCTAACCGGACCGGTCTGTGTGTCTCAGGCTCGTCCACAGTGGACCTGCTGATCTACCAGACGCTGTGCTACACCCAGGACCAACTGGACCACCTGGACGTGGACGACTACCTGCTGAAGGTCTGCGGATACGAGGAGTTCCTCAGCAAGTAAGAACCGGATCGGTATCGCTGGTTCTGGAGGTCCAGCAGCTGGTTCTGGTGCTCAAAGGAGGTTCTGGTTCTGTGGTTTGTGGTAAAGCTACGTGGATCTTCTGTCAGCCTACAAAGCTGGAACTGAAACCGATTCCAGAGAACCGGAATCTCTCTGGGCTCAGACAATGAGAACCACAGCAGCAGATGGATAACATGACTTCATCGGGTTAAAGGTCACGAAACCAGCTGGTCCTTCGTGGAGATGGACCTGCTGGTTCTGATCCGACTGCTCCCAGATGGGGTTCCTGTTCTGGATCTCTGGTTCCGGTCCCCTTAGAGCAGGAAGCAGCTGTAGAGGTCCTCTCTCTCTTTCTCTCTCTCTCTCTCTTTCTCTCTCTCTCTCACACACACTTGCATACACCCCCACTGACACTTTCACACACACAACTGTCTGCTGCTGAATGTGTGGAAGTGTGTGTGTGAGAGATAAGAGCAGCTGAACTTCCTGCTCTAAAGCAGTAACTCGGGGAGAATCCGGGCCGGTTTCTCTGAGGATCCGGGCCTGTTTCTCTGAGGATCCGGGCCGGTTTCTCTGAGGATCCGGGCCGGTTTCTCTGAGGATCCGGGCCGGTTTCTCTGAGGATCCGGGCCGGTTTCTCTGAGGATCCGGGCCGGTTTCTCTGTGGATCCGGGCCGGTTTCTCTGAGGATCCGGGCCGGTTTCTCTGAGGATCCGGGCCGGTTTCTCTGAGGATCCGGGCCTGAATCCAGGAAAGATTTTTTGTGGATCCAGGTAAATTTTTCTGTAAGTTTGGATTTTGAGGAGACCAAATATTGCAAACTCTGAGTAAAGCTGATGTTATCCCTTTCTCTGTCCTCCCTTATGTCCGTCCTTCAGTTCTCAGAGTCTGGCCGGTTTGGAGTTTGTCCAACAGTGTCTGAAGTTTGACTGGGACATTCGGCTGTTTCTCACCAAGAGATCTGCAGTCAACACCACGCTGGCTCGCACGGTACACACACCCACGTACACGCACACTTTATTCTTAGAGAAATGAAACAATCAGCTGAGAGGCTGCAGCAACCCGCGTGGTTCTGAACAAACGCCGGGGTCTGGGAAACAAACCGGGTCACACGTCCTGCTTCTGTCATTTAAAAAGGACCCAGTTTCAGAGCAGAACACCGCCCCCTGCAGGTGAGCTGCAGGTACTGAACGACCAACCGTGTAGCTCTGTCCTAACAAATCAGATCTCACATCCACTGAAACCAGGAAGTGAACCACTGACTGTTTACGCCAATCAGAGACTTATTTTCCTTCCAGGAGGAAGATGATGACACGCCGTCCTCCATGAACCACTGCATCCTACTGCAGGAGCGTCCCATTAAACAGACGGTCACCAGGTGAGGGGCGTGGCCTGGCCACAGAGCTCTGATTGGTCGATCTCTGTTAACGAGTGTGTCCATGTGTTTGATCAGGGAGGCTCTGACTCTGCTGCTGGACACCTTTCACAACGAGGCCGAATCCTTCCTGCTGTCAGAGGTGACCTGTGTACACACATATTTAAAGATAAAAATAACCATGAGTTACACACACACACACACCCTCTTATTTGTGTTGCTCTCTGAAGGTGGAGCTGCTCCTGCATGTGGAGCGCCTCGTCCAATCAGTGAAAGCGCTCTGTAGCTCACTGGCTGCCGTGGAAACGCCGGATGTGACGGCAGCCCTGAACCAGCTCCCAGCATGCCCCTGTCGCCTGCAGCCCAAGGTTCTGAAGGTGAGCGGTTCTGAGGTTCTGAGGTTCTGTGGCAGACACTCAGAAGTTTAACGTCTTGCTGTTTCCCAGGATGCATCAGTGCTGTTGTTGCGGGAGAACAGAGGTACGAACAGAACCAGTGATCCGGTTAGTTCCTGCAGCAGAACCTCCTTGAGCTCTCCTCTCTTCCTGCAGAGTCGGTGGTGGAGAAGCTGACGGCGGCCATCTTGGACCTAGTGGAGCTGTATTGCAGCACGTTTAACGCCAACTTCCACACGGCGGCGCAGAGCCGGAGTGGCACGGCGCCGGTCCAGGAGGCCGGGCTCGTCACCAACGTCCTGTCCTTCAGCGTGTATGCCGCCCATCGCGTCCCCATCACCTGGGCAACCAGGTACGATGGCTCGCTGAGTTGCATCAGGTTTCCTGCAGCTCGGTCGGTTCTGCAGCTGTTGGGTCGGTTCTGTTAAACCATAGAAAGATGAAATGTTCTCTGAGATGATTCTGAGCATAAAACATTTTTTTAAATGTGCACATAGTACACCTGGCCTGTTCCTCATGATCTCATCATGACATCACGTGTGTTCTGCTCTCTCATTGGTCAGCTACGAGGGTTTCTTCCTGTCCTGCTCTCTGACTCATGGAGGGGCGGAGCTCTGTGCGCCGCAGCACACCAGCAAACAGGCCGTCAGTAAATACCTGTTCCACCTGGTGGTGTGGGACCAGAGGTATGCACCTGAGCCATGACATCACAGCCTCACCTGGTGCAGGTTCTGTTGGCTGGTTTAAATCTGATTGGTTCACACAACCCAGGTAGTTGAATCATCACACATCAGGGTGATTTGAGGCGTAACCCTGACGGCGCGGCCAGGATTCTCTTGTTAGAGATTTTTAATTTCAACTAGATTTTCCTGGTGAAACAAAGGCCTGATTATTGAATTACGCAAAGAACATCACTGAGCAGTAATTAATCGAAAGCTCTACAAAAATGTAAACATTTGATTCTCTGAAATTATGTTCTACCCAAAACTCCTCGCAAGCAAAACTAGCTTGATGTGGTTCAGATTCTGTCAAAGAAAATTGTATTAAGTCCAATTAAATTCAAAATACGTTGTTAATAAAGGGAAATTAAATGTTGTAGCTCATCAAGATTCTTCAAAGAGCCATTGAAGGTGGCTTAATTAGATTTATTAATCCAAAACAATATTTTTAGCTGGAGATGAATCAGCGACAAATAATCAAGCATTCGCTTTTTTTTCTTCTTTTTTTTACGCAGTAAAACATTTATTTTCTAATTTCAAAAATGGACTTTAATTTTTTATTTGCATTTTGTGAGCATTTCTAAATTTTTTAAAGAGAAAAATGAGCAGAATGTGCTAATTTTTTGTCTGATTAATCGTCAGAATAATCAATTGATTAATCAATTTCTAAAATAATCTAATACATATTTAGATATTCATAATGTGTGCCGTTACGCTGATGATACTCGGATGTATCTATCCATTAATTCCTCAGTTTAACCTCTGACAGCACACACCTCTCCCTAACCCCCTCGCCCCTCAGGGTGTGTTTCCCAGTGGAGATTACCCAGCTGCCCCGGGAGTCGCAGCTCACGGTCACGCTGTACGCCAGCCCTCTACCGCCCCCTGGAGGAGCCGAGGAGAAGGGCAAGCAGCGTCGCAGCACTGAGCCTCTGGGCTGGGTCACCATGCCGCTCTTCAACTTCAGACAGTGAGTCACATGACTCCCAGGAAGCTCTTCTGATTGGTCAGCTTGGTTCACATGTAATGTTAGCTCCCTGCTTGATTCTGTTGGTCTCGTCGCCATGGAAACGGCCATTTAGACTGAAGGGACATAGATTCACGGTTCAGCTTCCTGTCAGGGGTCACTCAGTAAATCTACCTGCTGATGGCAGGTGGAGGTGTGTGCTGATGAGTGTGTGTTTAATCTGTGTGCGCGCGCGCAGTGTGCTGACATGCGGCAGGAAGTTGCTGGGTCTGTGGCCATCAACCCCAGGGAGGAGCGGAAATGCCCGAACCAGTTCTCCCAACTTCAGCCAGCCGGACAGCGTCATCCTGCAGGTGAGAACCACACCTGGACAGGTGAAGACCTTCCTCCTGATGATGTAGCCAGACGGCGTGACACCTCACCTGTGTGTCCCCAGGTGGACTTCCCCACCTCGTCCTTTGAGGTGATCTTCAGCACGCCGCCCCCTGCTGACTTCTGTCCTCAGTACGACTTCAGCAGGCTGGACACGATCAGCCAGATCCAACTGCAGGACGTCCTGCAGAAGAAGGCCTTCCACTGGTCAGACACACACACACACTGACACACACACACACACACACACACACACACACACACACACACACACACACACACACACACACACACAAACACACACACACTGACACACACACACTGATGCAGTGTCAGTGTGAGTCGTATTACAATCTCCTTCCTGTAATATTATCATGTTCGCGCATTACTCCGGTGTTACTCCCGTGTTATTCCCGTGTTATTCCCGTGTTATTCCCGTGTTATTCCCGTGTTCCTGTCTGCAGGCTGACGGCGGACGACAAGCGGCTGCTGTGGGAGAAGAAGGCCTTCTGCCAGTCGGAAAGTGCGGCGCTGCCTCTGGTTCTGGCCAGCGCCCCCTGCTGGCAGTGGGCGTGTCTGCCGGAAATCTACGCCCTGCTGCGGCAGTGGGCGTGTCTGGGTTACCTGGACGCTCTGGGGCTGCTGCACGCATCGTACGCTCTCACCTGAACAGAGGAGACGCAGTCTGTTGCCCAGGTGAGCTCACTTGCCTATAACAGTTTCCTGTGTTTTTTTTTTTTTTTTTTTTAATTTCTCCAGGTTTCCGGATCAGGAGCTGAGGAGGACGGCGGTCCACTGGATGGACTCCATATCGGACCCGGAGCTGCTGGACTTTCTACCTCAGCTGGTTCAGGTAGCGCCTCTCACCTGTCCTGTGTCCTAACAAACTGAGCATGCTCAATCTGGACTTCTGTATTTGGGAAAAGGAATATGAAACCAGAACTTGTTAGCAGCTGGTACCAGCCGGCTCCTCTCCGCCAGCTCTGTTTGTGTTTCAGGCTCTGAAGTACGAGTGCTACCTGGACAGCTCTCTGGTCCGGTTCCTCCTACGGAGAGCCATTGGGGACATTCGCATTGCTCACTACTTGTTCTGGTGAGCTGCAGCTTTTCTCAGACCTCCAACCAGTCCTGCTGGTCCTAGTTCTGGATCAGTACTGAGCCCAGTAGCCCACATTAGCTTCCTGCTTGTTGCCCTCTGGGTGCAGAAACACAGTCAGAGTGACACCTCCTCGCTCATAGACAGTCTCTGGTCAGAGCGATCGATCAGCTGTTGATTGGTCCGTAGTTGATCCTCCAGCCGCTGTGATTCTGTCTCTGTGTCCACGTCAGGCTGCTGAAGGACAACCTGCAGGACAGCCAGTTCAGCGCTCGCTATCAGCACCTGCTGGCCGCCCTGCTGTGCTGCGTGGGCCGAGCTCTGAGGGACGAGTTTGACCGGCAGTGCTGGCTCGTCTCCATCCTCAGCAAGGTGGCCCAGAAGGTCCGGGACGCCGCGCCGTCCAGCCGACAGGTGAGGAGGGCTCAGAGTTTATTACGTCGTACAGAAAAGAGCATCCTGCTGTGAAATATAACTGATCGGTTTATTCTAACCGTAGACAGGAGATGATTATTGTTTGGTCAGTGTTTAAAGTATCTGATTTGCTGCAGGAACAAACTGTCCAGCAGGGGGCAGCAGGTCCTGAACTGGTTCTGTTTCTGTTCAGAGTGTCCTGAGAGAGAGTCTGGATGAGATGAAGCAGTTCTTCTCCATAAACAGCTGCTGCAGGTTACCTCTGAACCCAGCGCTGCTCGTCTCAGGAATCAACATCCAGGTAACTGCAGACATCCTCAAACTGTCCCAACGAAGCTGGAACCAGGACGTCGTCTGAAATGTCCCAGTTTCCTGATGCATTAAAGCTGCTTTCCTCTTTCCGGTCCAGCACTCGGTTTGAATGCTGCAACATTTGTTTCATTTCCAGCGGCTGTGGTTCTCTTCTCACTGCACAGCGCAGTGCAGTAAGAAACCAAAGCTGGGTTGGATTTACCCAACCCAGCTTTGGTTGGGTAAATCCAGCCAAAGCTAACATGTTAGCCTAGTGCTAGCAGCAGAAATGGCTCCTGGTCTTCAGCCAAAGACTAAAGAGAAATCCTCCAGCACTAAACTCTGACGCCTCCATCTTGTTTCATCTGGTGAAGCAGGAAGTTGCTCTCAGCGTCTTCAGAGGTTTTAGTGTCGTTTCCTGCAGTGGTTGTTGGTGCAGCGCCCCCACAGGCCAGGAGGGGAATAGGTTGCTGAAAGGGTTTGGTTGGTTTGATCTGTGAATCTTTCTTTTGTCTCCATTTCAGTCTTGTTCCTTCTTCAACTCCAACGCCGTTCCTCTGAAACTGTCCTTCCAGAACCTGGACCCCCGCGGAGACAACATCAATGTCATCTTCAAGGTATTGCCTACCTGCTTCCACAGGTAAGCCCACACCTGGGCGCCTGTGAGGACTGACATCTCCCTCTGTGTGCAGTCAGGAGATGACCTGCGACAGGACATGCTGACCCTGCAGATGATCCGCATCATGAACAAGATCTGGATCCAGGAGGGGCTGGACATGAGGATGGTCATCTTCAAATGCTTCTCCACAGGCAGAGGACGAGGTGAGGCACACACCATGTCAGCAGGTGGAGAACAGGTGAAGTGGCCAGCATAAAGTCAGAGAGGACAATTAGTTCAGGAGGACAGTTGAAACCTGTTTGAGTTACGTGTCTCCAGGTGTGACAGACTGGTGTGTTACCTGTCTCCAGGTATGGTGGAGATGATTCCTCACTCAGACACCTTGAGGAAGATCCAGGTGGAACATGGAGTCACGGGATCCTTCAAGGACCGAACGCTGGCCGACTGGCTGCAGAAGCACAACCCGACTGACGAACAGTACGACAAGGTAACGCTTTCTGCTCACTTAAAGGCTTTTACTCTGAAGGTCCCCAGCTGGAACAGGAAGTTGAATTAACACCCTCTCTGTCAGGCGGTGGAGAACTTCATCTACTCGTGCGCCGGCTGCTGTGTGGCGACCTACATCCTGGGAATCTGCGACCGCCACAACGACAACATCATGCTGAAGACGAGCGGCCACATGTTCCACATCGACTTTGGGAAGTTCCTGGGACACGCCCAGATGTTCGGCAACATCAAGCGGTGAGAGGCTGGCGGTGTCGCCTTTCAGGAGAACACCTGATTAGCGACGCTCATCGTCATGGCTGCCTCTGCAGGGACCGTGCCCCCTTCGTCTTCACTTCCGACATGGCGTACGTCATCAACGGGGGAGACAAACCTTCCAGCCGCTTCCACGAGTTCGTTGACCTGTGCTGCGAGGCGTACAACCTGATCCGCAAACACACACACCTGTTCCTCAACCTGCTGGGCCTGGTGAGAACACACACGCCTCCGATCAGACGGTACCAACCGGCTCTGGAGTCGCACACCAGCGTGGCGTCCAAACGTTTTGGGACGGGGCCAAAATGTCAGGTTGAAGCCACTTCAGGGGCCACGAGAGTTTTGTTTTTTTCTTTTTGATTATAATCACAAACATCTACTTTTTATTTTTGTTTTTACTCAACACTCAATGTTTTGATGAAGTAAATGATCCCTGAGTTTTTGTAGATAAGAGATGCACAAATAATTGATGTTAAGCTAAAAAAAGTCTGATCATTGATCAAGATATGCATTTCTTTGTCTGTGTCTCACTCCTGCTATATTTTGCTAAGTTTGTGAAGAAGCCGTTCCTGAGTCTGCTTTGCATCCTGAACACCGGATGCTTCTGGGTGGAAACTTTGCCTTGTGCTTTGCATTTCCCTTTTCAAGATTTTAGTAGTTCCTGTTTTGAACAGCTTGGCATCAGTGAAAATTTCACCCTTCCATTGTTTTTAGATGCATCAAACTGATTGAACTGACAAATTCAAATATAGGCTATTCTTGAATTCTGATCAATTGTCCTGAGGGCCATAAATGGCCCCCGGGCCACGGTTTGATCCCCGCTGTGGACCAAACCACATAGATTTTTGAGAGCTGTGGGTGGAGAAGGCCTCCAGTTTTCTGCTGATCCAGAAGCTTCAGCAGCGTTTCTGCTTGCAGATGCTCTCCTGTGGGATTCCTGAACTGTCAGACCTGGACGACCTGAAATACGTCTACGACACTCTGAGGCCTCACGAGTCGGAGGCTGATGCCACCACCTACTTCACCAGGTACGCCTCCACCTGACCACACTGCTGCAGCTAGCAGGAAGGGGCAGGCGGACTCAGACCATATTTGGAAATGGGACTATTTGACTCCAGAAATGAAGAGAGCGCCATTATCCATGGTCTCCTGTTATTATTTTCTTTTGAAATCTGATACTTCTTAGAATGTTTTTGAAAAGTGTAAATTCTCTAATAAAGCTTCTTATTTTCTTCATCTTCTAAGGCTGCAGAGCTAATTAAAGGACTTTAACAAAACCTTAAAGTTCCTCTCAATGCCAACTTGTTGAAATTGTGGCACATTTTAAATACATCGGGTTCATTTCTGGACAGTCTGCTCAACTTTACTGAAAACACTGACTATATGTTTAAGAAAAGCTCACAGAGACTCTAATTGCTTTAGTAGAGCTTGTTATTTTACAATAAGTAGCAGTTTGGTTACAATATCTGATAACAGGCATCATATTCTGACTTTCTATGATTATTATGGGAATATAATATCAGAGGTTTTTTATTTTTTGGTCAGCTTCTTCGTTCTTTTCTCTTTTTTGCGTTTGTTTTCCTCTTACTGTAACTTATGTTTTTGGCATAGCATAGTGTTACGGTCACAGCTGTGGCGTAACACCTGGTTTGGATCTTTGTGACCTCTGACCCTCAGCTGTGTCTCCTCCTCCAGGCTGATCGAGTCCAGTCTGGGCAGCGTCGCCACCAAGCTGAACTTCTTCATCCATAACCTGGCCCAGATGAAGTTCGCCTCGTCGGAGGAGCGACCCGCGCTGTCCTTCGCTCCCCGGATCCACACGGCGAGGAGCGACGGCGTCATCAAGAACCTCTACATCTGCAGACACATCCGCTCCGCCAACAAGGGCTACGTGAGTACCGAGCCGCCGGGTCGGGACGCTGCGGGTCCGACTGCCAGCCACCGTCTCACTCTCAGCTCGTTTTATTTTGTTGTGACTTTGTGTTTAATTCAGTTAGTTTTGATTAGTTTTTAGATTGTGTTTGTTAGTATTCATTAGTTCTTATTGGTTAAATATTGTTTAGTTTTTATTTGTTGTAGTTATGCCCGTCATGATGATAAATGTTACTGGATCATAAATGCTAACAGAAGTTATTGTGATAAATAATAATATTGTTGTGAGAACAGTTTCCAGTTTAATGGCATAATAATTAAGAAACACTTTATCAAAGATCAATAAACTTTAATCTATTGAACATTTAACACTGAAACTGGAAGATATTTTAAATATGCAAAATAAATAACAAATAAAATGAATCATGATGTCTGAAGCGCCGCCGCGTGTCTCTCTCTGGGCCTCCAGGCGTTTGTGGTGAAGGTGGAGCGTGACGCTCAGCAGGAGGTGCAGCTGGTTCAGAGGACCTTCGAGGAGTTCCAGGAACTTCACAGCAAACTGCGGCTCGTCTTCCCCTCCTCCAAGCTGCCCAGGTACCCTCTGGGCCGCCAGCCCCGCTTACCCAGCTGGGGTAAAGGTTCTAACTATCATCTTGGCCCCGCCCAGTTTCCCCAGCCGCTTTGTGATTGGCCGTTCCCGAAGCGAGGCGACGGCGGACCGGAGGAAGGACGAGCTGAACGGCTACGTGTGGCACCTGATCCACGCGGCGCCGGAGGTGGCTCAGGTGGGTCGGGGCTGCAGTCCAGTAATGCTTCACATAATTTAATATTTCAGCAAAATCTTTCATATGGATCATAACTAACACTGAAACAATAAATGGATCTTAAAAATTGGTTGTAGCTAAAGATGTTAACCATTACAGTTGATGACTGATGATGGTTTCTGCTTTTGCATTTTATTACTTCAAAGTTGTATGAATATTATGACCAAAGTCAAAAACATGTGACAGAAATTTCATCCAAGTCGTGAAAATGGGTTAGATTTTATAGCAACAGTTGGTTTAAAAGGCTCAGAAAATGGCAGCCATCTTTAAAAATGGCTGTCATCCTGAAATTGAAGAGACGTTCATACTGAAGGATTTTACAGAAACAAGCTGCAGTGTGAAGAATGTGGCTCCATGTCAGTGGGTGTGAGCGTCCTATCAGGCCGCAGCAGATGTTTTGTTTATCTGTGGAGGTTCTGCAGGGTTCTGGTGGACCTGTCAGCCGGATCTCTGCTCTCACACATCATGTGTGTGTGTTTTCAGTGTGATCTGGTCTACACCTTCTTCCACCCTCTGTCCAGAGACGAACGAACCGCAGGAGGCAGCAGCAAACCTGCAGGTACGTTCCCTTGCAGCTCCAGGATTGGACGGATCCATGTGGTCACCATGGTAACAGAGACTTCCTGCTGTGTGTGCGTTGCAGAGGTGTCGTGGTCTCCAGCTGCAGGAACGGAGCTCGGAGAGGTCAAGCTGTCCATTTCCTACAAGAACGATAAGCTGTTCATCATGGTGATCCACATCAGAGGCCTGGTCAGTACCACACCCAGGTTCTGATTTCAGGTTCTGTTGGGTCCTGATGAAGACTTTCAGTGTCAAGTCAAGCGTAGTTGGGCCCATAGAAATCATTTTAACTGATATTCTTTGGATTTTTCAAGACGGCCACCATGTTTGTCATGATAAAATCGTTAATTAATTAGTTAATTTTTGGACTAGATCTCCAATTGGATGAATGTGTTTGGTGTCAAATCTCAATAGGAATCATTTAGGTTTTCTTGATCCATTAGCTGATTGACATTTTCAAGATAATGGAGAATGTATGTAAAATTGGCTGAAGTTGTTGCCAGGGGTGAGCAAAGAATTAGGTTCACTCACCACTAATTCACTAAGCAACAGAGCTAACTTCACCAACGCTAACCTACTAAAACCAAAAGCCTGAACAGGTAGAACTAAATAAAATTAGCATAAAGTAGTACTGAACTGCTTAACACATAAAAAATTAGTGCAAGTTAATGGTGTACAGATAAACATAAGAAATAACTGCAACTTAACACTAAAGCACTAAACGTAAAATATTTGGTACAAGCTAACACCAGCCAGCAAAAGATGAAAGAATTTGCGCAAGCTAATGTTAAACATAGGAAAAAAACTGGTAGCGGTGTTCCTGGCCCCTGATTGGCTGCAGACGAACCTGCTGTCAGGCCTGAAACCTGGACTGAACCGGCCTTGTTCTGGTGTGTCTCCGTGCAGCAGCCCCTCCAGGACGGCACCGACCCGGACCCGTACGTCAAGCTCTACTTGCTGCCGGACCCCCAGAAGACGGGCAAGAGGAAGACCAAGGCAGCGCGACGCACCTGTAACCCCACCTACAACGAGATGGTGAGGCTCGCTTCCTGTCCCACCCAGAAGCTACTGGTGCCACACAGGAACCAGTAGCATCAACCTGGCTGTGCGTGGGTGTGTCCGCAGCTGGTGTACGATCGGATCCCGCGGGGGGACCTGGACCAGAGGGTGATCCACCTGAGGGTTCTGAGCGACGGATCCTTCTGGGAGAACACGCTGCTGGGGGAGACCTTCATCTCCCTGACCAGGCTGGTCCCGGATCAGCACTGGGTCGACTGGCACCGCCTGGATCCGACCGGCTCAGACTCCGCCCACTGACAGACGGGAAGCAAAGGGATGTCCTTTCAAAATAAAAGCTGCTGTAGATTTGAGGACTGTAGCAGTTTTCTATCAAGAACATTTGAGATGATTTCATGTCAGTTTGAAGCTGGACTACAATGATGGATCTGATGCTGCTGAGTGGTTCTGGTTCTGCTCAGAACCGTAGAATAATGAGCTGGACTTGTAACAGAGAACATGCAGGAACTGGGAGCATTTCTCTAGGGAACAAGCTGGTGAATGACTGAATCCGTTGCACGTCGAAGGGTTCGGACCTTCTGAGGTCAGCAGAAGTTCTGCTGGTTCCGGACCGTTTATGGCCTTCTGGGACGGTTTCTCTGTTTTAGCGCTGTAGACCAGATGAATGTGGCAGCTGCAGGACTGGGTCCAGCAGGCGACAGAGTGTGATTGGGCGTTCCTCAGCTCTAAGCTCTGATTGGCTGAAGCTGCCAAACAAGCTCTGGACAAACAAGCTGCAGCTGTGGGTTTCCCAGCTCCAAGCACACAGGGAGCACAGTGGAGCCCAGAGTGGGTCCTGGAGGCCCGGTGCCCTGCATGTTTTAGTCTCTCCCTGGTTTAAGGCACCTGGACCCAATGATGGCTCATTAGAGGCCAAGGCACTCTGACCTCTGAACTCTGATCTGCTGGAAAGGTTGTTGGTACCAGGGAGAGACTCAGGCAAGCAGGACGCCGGGCCCCCAGGACCCACTCTGGGCTCCCCTGAGGTAGGAGGTTGTTGCGCCTGTTACCATGACAACTGAAGCTATCAGTGTAACCATGTGACCCTCCATAAACATGAGACGAACTTTTAGAATGAATTGTACCAATGGTTTTATAAAGAAGAACCTGGTAAAGGTGAGAGCAGTGAGGCTCTATCAGTAGAAGCCCCGCCCACCTGATCCCGCAGCTTCCGGCCCGCAGCTTCCGGCCCGCAGCTTCCGCCCGCAGCTTCCGGCCCGCAGCTTCCTCAAACTGAACCTTGAACATAAAAATGTGAGAAGTGTATTTACCTGGATTTTTTTATTATTTGCACTAAAAACAATAAACTTGAAGTGAAAAAAATGCATATTGTTTTTTTTCCCCTGATTTATCTGGAAATGTATTCAGTGATAAATGTTGAATCATAGATCAGAGTCCGGTCCAGTCTGGAGCAGGAAGTAACGTTTACCCGAACAGAACCTTTTAACCGGGTTCAGCCTCCTACTTGTACCTCTGTTACCTTTGACCTTTATAGGGTCCTCGCGCTCGTCAGCACTCACACACCTTCCAGCGCTTTACAAGTACACCTCTCGCGCTTTATGCAATGTAACGGCGCGGATGCATCTGCCGCGCGGCAGCGCGCCGCGCCTGCCGCTTACCGGAAAAGGAAGGGACGGTCCGCGGACTTTCTGATGAAATCTCTCGCCGGAGAGGCACAGACAAATCAGCTTCCCGGCGGCTTTACCTCCCTGCTGGACGGACATCGAGCTGTATTACCGACCGGAGGACAGAAGTGACATCTACAGCGGGTGAAGGTGTTCATCTGTGCGAGTTTTAAAGGGTTCCTCCGCGGAGAACAAACTGTCAGTTAGCTGCTTGTGCTAAGCTATCGTGCTAACTAGCTTAGCGTGCTAACTAGCCTAACCTCCAGCGGCTCTCCGCAGTCGGAACCGGACAAAATGGATCTCTTCCGTTGCTTAGACGGAGACCAGTCGCCGTTTCACGGATCCAACATGTCCTGCCTGGCTCTGTATTTCAGCTCTGGTTCCACACGGAAGAAGTCCCAGCACCATTTCGAGTCTGTCGCCGGTTTTCTGGAGGATATTTCCTGGTTTCCGCGCAACGTTGCAGGTTTCTAAGTGTTTGACAGCTGTCAGATTAGCAGCTGGCCTGTTTACTCCCCTTTAACGAAACATGTTCAGAAACTTTTACACTGAAGGACGTTTATCTGACGGCCAGAACGCTCCTTCATCTGCCCCTTTCGGCGTCGCCTCGGTGGGATTTGACAGCCAGGAAAGCTCGTGGATCGGTCTGCTGTCGAGGCCCGCGCTGTCGCTACTGCGAAAGGTTCGGCGCTGGAGCGCGGCTCCCGCGGAGCTCAGCAACAGCTTCATCGGCGAGGAAAGGGAGATTTTACGGCAGCTGAATGAAATAATCCCGCATCATCTCAGCTTCACGCAGTGTCCACATGACGGAGCAGGCGGCCTGCTGGAGCCGGGGTTCGCCGGCTCTGTGCCCTGGCTGAGCGCGGTGCCGGTGCGGCGTGTCGGGACGGAGCTCCAGCCGCAGGTCGGGTACCTCTCCTCGGTCCGGGCGCTGCTGGGCTCCCAGGAGGCCGCTGGAGGGAAGGCCTGGGCGGTGAGCCCCGCCGGGAAGAACGGGCCGTGGTGGGGCAGCTTTCTGCGGAGGGGGGACATCCAACCGGAGCGGACAGAGTCCCAAACAAACCGCCCCCCTGACCCAGAAAGCTCTGGAGCCCCCCAGCAGCTCAACAATGCAGACACAGTCCAGAACATGGCGGCTCGGCCTGGACCCGAACAAGACCAGGGCTACCACAGCCTGGAGGAGGAGCTGACCCAGCGGGCCACCAGGAGCCCCCCAGAAGAGCAGCAGCCTCAGATGGAGCCGGTACCAGAAGAACCAGAACCAGGGGCAGAGGAGGTTCTTTCAACGCCTCAGTGTGGAAACAAATCCATCGCCTTCATCATGGGGCTGCCCTGCAGTGATGACGATGACAGCAGCCTGTCTGAGTCTGGCTCCGATGATGATGACGGGTTTGACAGCGAAGGTTCCTCAGATCTAACCTCTGATGAAGATGAGGATGATGAGGCGTCCGACTCGGACAGCGAACCCGACCAGGACTCCGAGCGTCTCTGGAGCTCCTTTAGCCGGAGCGTTGACCCCTACAACCCACAGAGCTTCACCGCTTCGCTGCACACCGGCCGCTGCCCTCCTGCTGACCCCGGCGCCCCCCTGCCTGACCCCGTGCCCTCCCATGCTGCCTCTTCTCCCCCCTCCAGCCAGGACACCTGGGACGACTCGGCGTCGGCCAGCGAGGCGGATGAGGCGGAGAGCCTCCGCCTGCTGCGCTCCTTCAGCAGCTCCTTGGACCCCTACAGCCCCCTGAACTTCCAGGCTCCACTCAGGACTCAAGGGCCTGCCGGGCCCCCCTCCAGAACCAGGAGCAGAACCAGCCCACAGACCGCCCACCGGAACCTGGCGGCGCCACCCGAGTACAGGAGGGAGGAGGCCGAGGAGAGGCTGGACAGCGGCTTCGCTGAGGCCGCTGCCTCCAACCGGGGCACCAAGAAGGTCAGTTACCTCACTTCCTGCTTGTTGGGTTCAGAACCAGAACCTCTTCTAGCAGAACACTGCTTCCTGCTGGGGGAACCCAGAAAGTTTCAGTTTGGTGTCCAGCAGGAGTTGAGCGATAAATCGGCCCGATTTCCTTCATTTTGGGGGATCGGCTGATGTTTACACACCCTCCAACCTTCAGGTCGAAAACTAGCCGCTGTTCTCTTCAGCTCTGCTGTGAGACGTTTGACAAACCGGCTCACTTTTCCCGCTAACGTTAATCACCGCACCGTTTAGGAACTTCCTTGCTACGTTTTGCAACATTTCAGACAAAACAGATCCGAATCGGCAGCACAGGGTTTCTAAAGATCGGCAATCGGCCAGAAAACTGAAATCTGTGCAACTCAGGTGTGCAAAGTTTCACATCGAGGGCCAGAATTAAAGCTCTCAGGGCCACAAGTTGTGTTTTCAGTTACAATAATTATACGGTAAATGCGTAGAAATGTCACGGAACCGGGACATTTCCTCATTTTATTTCTAATTGGACCCGGCCCAACTTTACCAGAACTGGGTTAAAATGTCTCTGGCTACAGTTCTGTACTTCAGAACCGCCCCTCACAGCCACACAGAAGGTTCTGACTGTGTCATCAGAACCTTCAGGTTCAGCAGAGGTCCAGACTATTGGGTTAGAATTACAGGTTAAAGGTTCTGGTTCTGGTTGTTTACCGAGGCGGCGCCAGGACGTGGTGTTCTGACCTCTGCTGGGTTCAGTTTCATGTTTCGACCCAGAATGCTTCAGCATTGCTGCAGGGAGGCAGAGCGGACCAGAACCGGATCAGTTGTGGTTCTGTTCTGCAGAGACCCATCAGCCTGAATGATTCATTGATTTGTCTTCAGCTGGTTCTGGATGTGATCCATTCAGTGACCTCTGACCCTGCCCCC
The DNA here is from genome assembly GCA_922788865.1 of Poeciliopsis turneri. Classification (NCBI taxonomy): domain Eukaryota; kingdom Metazoa; phylum Chordata; class Actinopteri; order Cyprinodontiformes; family Poeciliidae; genus Poeciliopsis; species Poeciliopsis turneri. The sequence continues at coordinate 13,601 of CAKLNU010000107.1, read as the reverse complement.
CCCAGGTCCGGTTCTGTGACGAGGTGGAGGAGTTCTTCGCCAGCTGCGGTGAGGAGGAGGACCGGCGCGGCCCGTGGGAGGAGCTGGCCCGGGACCGCTGCCGATTCCGCCGCCGCTGCCAGGAAGTGGAGCGCAGCATCGGGTTCTGCCTGGCGCCAGCGCACCGCCACCGGGTCTACCAGGGACTCTCGGCCCCCTCTGACTCCTGACCCGGGCCCGGTTCCGACCCGGTTCTGGAGCGCAGGTCGGACCTCGAATAGCTGCTGCTTTCACCAAATCACTACACAGCCAGTCAGGGCCCGGCATTCAGCCCCGCCACCGGCTGGTTCTGGTTCCGCTGGTTCTGCTCTGACCAGCAGGTCCAACGTTTGAAGGAATATTTTGACTTTATTAAAAATCAGTCTGTTGCCAATTAAAAGTTTATTTTAAGGATTCGGGCTCCAATTAAAGCCTGAGCAGGTGTGTTAACGAGCTGCTTAATGAGAGGCGGAGCCAGTTGGTCCCATTAAAGCCAAAGAAGAAGAGTCCGTGTTCTGGTGCTGCTCGGCATCGCTGAGATGTTAAACGTTCAGCAGGAGGCGCTAATCGTTCAGACAGGTCCTGTCTGGTTCTGGTTCTGATCTAGTCCGGTTCTGATCCTAGGTCTTGTCTGGTTCTGGTTCTGATCCAGTCCGGTTCTGGTCTTAGGTCCGGTCTGGTTTTGTCAGAGGAAGATGATGTGAGTTGATGAAGGTGTGTTCCTGCTCTCCAAGCGGGCCTGAAGGCAGCAGAACCTGCACTATGGGTTTAGTTTCCATAGCAATCTCCAGCCGCTGCCTTCAGGGTCTGAGAGAGTGTGGGAATTTTGAGGTTCTAACAATATTTTAATTCAAACTGAATTTATTTCTCAGTTCTGAATCCCAAATGTATTTTAATCAGTTTAACTGCAGACTCACTGAGAACCAGTTCTGACTGGTCCTGACTGGTTCTGGAGGCTCATCTGATGATCGGTTTGATGATTAAACTCCACAGGTGTTTGTTGTTAAATCACCATTATTTTTAGAGTGACTGGATCTGCAGGACCTGCAGTGGTCTCCTGGTACATTCACTGACCCGCAGCTGAATGGGACATTCGACACATCTCAGTGCAGGAAGCAGAATCTGCTCTATCATGTTCAGGACTGAAAATATTAATCGGAGTGAACCTCCCAATTTGATCAGGATCTTTGGTGTTATTTTAATCAGAGGAAGGTTTTATTTTTCTAACTCGTAGTTTGATTGGAGCTCTGCTGCTTCATCTCCGCCCAAATAACAATGAGCTAATAAATAATCGCTGATGATCACAATCGGAGTCCTGTCTTATTTGTGCTGGATGCTATGTTGCGTTCAGGTTAGCTGGGAACCCGTAGTTCAACAATTTACTGGGAAAATGAACATATATTTTTATTCTTTAAATCCGAAATATTTTATTTCTGCTTTTATATCTATTGATATAATTTATTTTAAATTTAGAGGTTTTATGTTTGTAGTGGACGCCGGTGGTATTGCAGCTAAAACAGGAAGTACTCGGACCAGAAACCGGAAGCTTCAAACGTAGCAGTATCCCAAAGTGGAAAAACTCCAGTACCCCCCACTGCAGGTGTACTGGAAAACGAATAAAACCAGAGAGAGCCTGCATTCATCATCATGACGTTTATGTAAGTATAAAGTTCTACTGTTATTTATAGCTAACAAACTGGGCCTAAACAGCAGGAACCAGGTAATAAGAACCGATTCCATTGGTCCGACAGTGTGAAACCTGACAGCAGCATCCACGGCAAAATCCCCCCGATTAAAAATGCAGAAGTAATTATTATTACTTTATTATTATTACAGAAGTAAAGAATTATTTCAAAACGGTTTTACGAGGTAAAGCAAAAGAAAAATAAATGTACATTGTCCCCTAGAGGGATCCGTACTTTTCTATCTGTATAGTAATACAATAACCATGTAATGTCTATCACTTGCCTTTAAAGTTGTTACTTCACTTTTTAGGTTAATTGTTTTATATTATATTTGTCTATAAAATATTTTTTACAGTAATTTATTCCCATCAACAAAAATTAAATTCTAAAGACTCATGATGGGTGTGGCCAAATCTGTTCCTTAATACATTTTATTGGATGTTTGTGGCATAACTTACTTCAAAATGAAAATAAAAGCAAAAGAAAAGCTGGCTGATAAAAGCCAACTTTGTGTTGTACTAAGCATTTTATGTTTCAGAAGATTGCTGTGGGAAATCCCCTCCTAAAGAAATGGCAAAAGTCTTGGAGAAACAAATTTGTACCATTATTTTATTTTCAAGGGCTTTAGTGACCTCTATGTCGATCAGAGAGACTCAAAGTGTGGCTCACATGAAAGCCAAGAGGATTTCCTTTAAGATGATGCAAAACACTAGAAATGTCTGTATTATGAAGCGACATACACCAGGCTGAAAAAACAGAATATATCTGAAGCTTATACCTATGTCACACCAAAATATGATCTACAGGCATGAATATTTAAACAAATACCTGTGTTTGATACCAGCATTAGTTTATTCCTAGTGGTGAGACGTTATAGCTCATAGAAAATGCAAAAAAAATATAAATGTGAATTTCATATTCATAATATCCAGCTATAATATCACAATTATGTTTTTCTGATGTCATGTAGAACTAGAAAATACCTATAAATCAAGAATCTCAAACTCCAGTCCTTGAGGGCCACTGGGTGTCCTGAAACTTTTAGCTGAGCCTCTGCTGCAGCAGCGGAAAGGAATAATGAGTCATTAAAGCTCTGGAGATCCGATCCACAGCAGGAGGAAATGAAGCCGTTTCATTCCAGCGTTTTGTTCCTGTGGCTCATCTAAAACCTGCAGGACTGGAGTTAGAGACGCCTGCTATAAATACTATAGTTACTCTACATGAATGTGAAGCACAAATTTACATTTTAATACATTAGTTAATAAGTAACTTATTTTTTGTACTTTTGACCCATTTTAATTGTGAAAGTGGCAGTGACACCTAGTGGTGATAAAACAAAACTACATTCACTACAGATTCCTGACCTACGATTAGTGCAGCATGTTGCTGTAAAAATAGTTCAAGTGTGGATACAAGCGTAAAGTGTTGCTCACCCCCTCACATCGTACGGTTTTCATATTTCCCATCAGCCACTTGAGTTTTAGAATGAACACAATTTTTCAAGATGGCTGCCGTTTTTGACCCTTTTAAACTAATTTCCAAGTCATTTTCATGACTTGAATGAACTTTATATTATATGACATGTTTTCGATTTTGGTCATCATATTTATACAATATAGTAAAAGCAGAAACTGAGGAGTCTCACAACAGTCATCCCCAGGAAGGAAATAGGGATGAGAGACAGTCGTCTTAATGTTTACTGTGTCTGGCAGGGTAGCATTAGCTTGTGCTCATTTTTTACATGTGGTTAGCACTAGTGAAGCTAAGACTCTTGTTAATCAAATTAGTGGTTAGTGAGTCTAAGTCTTTGATTAGGTGTGCCCTTCACTGGCAATTACTTTTTGCTAATTTAAGTGCAAACCTATATATTCTATTAAAATTATGGCAGCCATTTTGAAAAAGCAAACATGAATTCAAGAAAATGCGTATGATGTTGAGATCTAACACCAAATATGTTAACTTAATTGGCAATTTCAGTGCAAAAGTTATTTTTCATGGCAACCATCTTGAAAAAAGTCCGCCATCTTGAATTTGTCAGTGTTTTGTTTTGTTTTTTGTTTTTTTGTTTTTTTTCAAAAAGCTGACCCTTAGCAACATCTGTGCCAAGTTGTTGGATCCACACGTGAAAAGGTTTTGCTGAAATATTGAACCATCTGCTGCTCTACGGTGGCTGGAAATGTCCATAAAGAGCTGGTTTGAGCCTCCCTGATTCCCCATCAGACTTTCAGGAACAAACTGCAGGTGGCGCTGTCCATTTAGGATCTGTCCTCTGGAGGTTTACAATCTAGCGTCGCTGACGTCCTCCCTCTGGGTTCTGCGCTCTGATTGGTCGTCCAGGTGAACCGGCCGTTCAACATGCCTGCATGTCTCCGCCCTTGTCAAAAGGCGTCCCACTGCTTGGCTCCGCCCCTTCACGCCCGTCTTCTTCCATGTCCACCAGCCTCTGCAGGTACTTGATGTACCTGATGGCGGCGCGCAGCGTCTCCACCTTGCTGAGCCTCTTGTCGGCGCTGTGGCCCGGCAGGTGGTCCCGCAGCTTGGCGTAGCCCTGATTCACGCATTTGACGCGCTGCCGCTCTCGCTCGTTACGCTTCTGGATGAACGCCGGCTCGAACGGACACTCATAGACGCTGAAGTGCCCGTGGTGGTGGAAGGGGGACAGGTAGGGCAGGATGCCGGCGGGGCCCCTCAGGGGACCCTTGTACAGGCTGAGGGCAGCGGGGTCCACAGCAGGGGGGTAGAACAGGAAGGGGACGGAGGCGGACAGAGACTCTGAGTGCTGAGTCCTGCTCCGGTCCTCCCGTCCAGCAGGGGGCGACCCAGCGAAACGGTCGAAGAGCGACTGAGAGAAGGCGGAGCTCATCGTGCAATCGACCAATCAGGGATGAGGACACCTGGCTGGTTCAGAGAAGCTTCATGATGGTCACCTGTGAAGAGACAGAGGGATCAGTTTACGGCTTCTCCACCAGGGGGCAGACCTGATCTCCGAGGAGGAGAAGATTACCATCACAAAGCAGATAAATGCGACGATGCGTTTTTTTCCCAAACAAGACCCACATCTATGCCTCCCACAATAAATCAGTTAATCGTGTGATAAACTAAAAGCATGAGCATCTGCAGAACGAGGATGGCCTGATAAATCGACATTCTGGGAGATCGGCTGATACTTTAGCATGAAGCCGATCTCATTCTAAAAATCAGCCATTGTTTCCAATACAGCAACTTTCTGCCTATATTTTGCAACATTTCAGACAAAACAAATCAGCATCAGCCAAAATTGATATTGTTAGGTCAGTCAGTCAGAAAACTGGAATTCCTATACAGAACCAGAACCCAAAACTGTTTCATCAGGAACCTGCTGGTTCCTCTCCAGAACCTTTGAAACATTTTAAAGCTCATCTGAATCCAAATCAAAAGTGTTTTATTTAGGAAAGATTTCCTCAGCAATACAATGCGAACCAGAACCAAATGATTGGTTTGTCCTGCTAAATATAAATGGAACCTCACAGAACCACACAGAACCACACAGAACCTCACAGAACCTCACAGAACCTCACAGAACCACACAGAACCACACAGAACCTCACAGAACCGCCTGGTGTCTCACCTTCAGATGGAACTGCAGCAGATCCTCCTTCAGTTCCTCTGGGTCTCTGAGTTCAGGACGGAAAGATCCGACTTTACCTGCTGAAGCTCCACCCTCACAGGTGAGTGAGTGAGTGAGTGTGGTGTGTGTGTGTGTGTGTGTGTGTGTGTGGTGTGTGTGTGTGTGTGTGTGTGTGTGCGTGTGTGTGTGTGTGTGTGTGTGTGTGTGTGTCAGGTTGGAAACCAAACAGATTTTGCAGGTTTTTTTCTGACTAATATTCACTGCTCTGCTCAGGCGTTTCATGGTGAGAACCTCTACTTTGGTACTGACAAATCCTCCCAGTGTGTCCCAGTCCTCCCAGTGTCTCCTAGTCCTCCCAGTGTCTCCCAGTCCTCCCAGTGTCTCCCAGTCCTCCCAGTGTCTCCCAGTTGGAGTGATGTTCACATCAAAGCAGCCTGCTTCACAGAATGAGTGTTTGCAGTTTCCTCTCCTTAAATCCCGATATTCCAGATGAAAGGCGTCAGACACACACACCCTTCCTGTCATCACACGTCTGCTGGCACCACACACGCTGATGACTGTTTACACACACACCTGCAACCTGACACTCACCTGCACTGATCCCAGTCTGCAGGTGAGGACGGAAGCTCTCATTAAGATGCTCAGAGAGACGTCTGATCTGAGGTCAGTCAGTAGCGGCAGGAAGTCCAACTTTACATGAACCAGTTCTGAATATGACCAGAAGAAGAATAGGTTAGGGCCCCCACACCACCAGGGGGCACCCAAGAGCAAATATCTATTATATTAAACATAACATTGAAGAATACAAACTAAATGCTGTCACACATGGAATTATTTTAAAATTTGGTACACAATAATATACTGATCATAGCAGGTAATCTGCTTATTAATTTACTAGCTTGGAAACTGTATATATAAATATATATATATATATATATATATATATATTAGCAAATATAAATATAACAATATAAAAAATATAAAACACAAGTGTGAAATTACAAATAATGTAAAAGAATAAGTGAAATAAATAATGGAAGTATGTGAATCTACACAGCCGAAGAATGATGACGATCTGGTGTTGACCTGTTGTCATGGAGACCCCCAAATGAAAACCTGTTCAGGGCCCCTGAAAGGCTTGGACCGGCCCTGTGTGACTTTCTCAGAAACAAACTTAATTAGCTTCACTCTGAGTCTCTGTTCTTGTATTTAGTGCGTTTAGAGGACCACTATAACCCTTCCACCCGTAAATTGAGGTCACAGTGGGAAGTGAGGACATTTTTGTGGTCCACTTTTTTTCAGTTCTACTTTTCTCTAATAGTTTGTTTTAGACAAGGGGATCTGCAATCTTTTTGTCATGTGGGCCAAAATCATTTGCTCAAAACTATTCACACACCAAAAATATATATATAATTTTTAAAAACTAAAATCACAAAGGATGTTTTTTTTTGTTTTTTTTACCTACTCAATAAACCAAGCACAAACTATTTTAAAGTTCTTCTGGGCTAATGTTAGAGAACATGCAGGAATTTCTTCACTGGTTTATGTTGGAGAAGCATGTTAGCAGCAGCAGCATACTTCATCAGCTGTTCTGCCAGAGTTAATTTACATAAAAAATAATTTTGCATTTGGAGGTTTTGGGTGATTTGGGCAGATCTGCTGTTAGAAATGGAGGTTCAGTTTTAAGGATACTCCAATCACATTCATGTCTCTACATGTGGAGCTGCTGCAGCCGTCACACACACACACACACACACACACACACACACTCCTGTGAGGATCATAAAGAAGTAGATGACCAGCTGCTGATTGTTAGAAATGATTTATTGTCAAACATCTGAATGTCCAGAGTCACTGACAGACTTGGTCATGAGTTAGCATCCAGATCTGGGAGGAAACGTCTCCACACACACACATTCATCATCTACTCAGCAGGACCCGACACATTTAACTACCTTCAGCTCCGAATCACTCTGACCTCCAGGATGACCTCCAGGAGGACCAGTACGTGCTCTGATGGACCTCTGCTCCTGATTTAATCTTATTAGTTACAAATGGAATTGAGTCCATAGGCGGTTCTGATCCGAGTTCTGATCCGAGTTCTGATGGGTATCATGAAGCTTCCAGCTGGGATTCTGAGACAAGCATTGGTTTGTGGACGTCTGAGTGAGATGCAGAGACAGACTGTCCCTGCAGAGACAGACTGTCTCTGCATCTGATGGACAGACCTGTCCAGCTTCAGAGGAGGACGGCGAGGAAGAGGAGGTAAGAGATGAAGGACTCTTGGAGAGTCAGAGAGACGGAGGACTGATGAGTGGACCAGTGGACGGACTGGGGGCAGGGGACATGTGGACAGGTGTCCCTCAGCCCATATATGGGTACTTCCACTCTGTAAGGGGAACATGAGTCTGCTTCACCACCCGGGGAGACGTCCACCTCAGGACGTAGTGAGGACCGCCGGGCTTATCGTTGGTACCTGGAGCAACAGGTAGACATCCAACAGTGATCATCCAACCATCCATCCATCCATCCGTCCATGTTGGATGAACCCTCCCCACCCACCTGAAGCTCTGGCTCCTCCAAACGGCTGCTGGGCCACAATGGATCCAGTGGATTTATCGTTGACGTAATAATTCCCGGCGGCGTTCCTCAGGACTCTGGCGGCCTCATCGATCACCTTCCTGCAGAACCAACAGGTCTGACTCAGTCTGGGTCAGAACCAGGATTGAACCCACCATGCACAACAGAACCTGTAACACGATCTTGGTTCTGCTACCAAGAGCTAATCAGCTCCAGCTCTTTACTGGTCCAGTTGTAGGAACTGGGTGGACCAACTAAACCAGTTTGAAACCAGAACCTGGACTGAGCTCAGGGTTCTGATCCGTTTATAGAACTCTAAAGTTCTGATCCTCAGAGATCCACTGGTTCTGCTCTCAGGTGAGAGACAGGAGTAGACCTTATGAACCAGAACCAGAACCAGATAGATGGTCCAGAGCAAGAGAACTTTCCTGCTGGTTTGTTCCAGGAAGCTCAGGAGAACCGGAACCAGAACCAAAGTCGATCCACACAACTTTCAGCCCGTCTCCGTTGACGATGGACAACAAACATATGCAAGAGAAACTATCTCACTGGTCATGGGCGAACACGGATCCGGTCAGAGCGTATGGTGATGTGTTATCAACCAGCCGCAGAACCTCAGCGTAGTTCTTCTCTGGATAGACGTACACGGTCAGAACCGGCCCAAAGATCTCCTGGAAACACCACAAACACAAGGTCATGACCTCCAGCAGGCCATGTGACCCATGTGTCATCAGCTCTCCTTGAAGCTTCACAGATAAGTCTTTGCAGTCACCTAAATATTTTGTTAGCATGCTAGCCTGCTAATAAATATTTAGCTAGCAAACTAACTCATCTGCATTCAGCTACAATGCTAAATATTTAGTTCTGAGCTCAACATTTGTTTGAATATTTAATCTGGAAATTAAATGCTTAACTTGGAATAACATATTTAATTAAATAAAATCTTTTATTTGATTTTATTTCAATATTTAGTTAAATATTCTGACCTCGTTCATGATTGGGTCCTGAGGGTCTTTGGTCACAATGATCGTCGGCTCCACAAAGTAACCTTTGCTGTTGTCACAGTTTCCTCCAGCGATGATGCTGAGGTTCGAGGAGGACTTGGCGTGGTCCAACCACCTCTTGATCCTAGCGAAGGACTGGAGGGGGCGGAGCCACAGGGACAGATTAGCCACAGAGCTAATGTGGAGTCTTAACGAGTTAACGAGGTTTACCTTATCGTCTATAACAGCAGAAAAGAAAGTGCTGAAGTCCTCGACAGGCTGAGGGTCAGAAACATCCGGTTAGTCCTCACTCTGGGTCTGATCTCACACCCTAAACCCTGCAAAGGTCAGAGGTCACTCACGTCTCCCACTCGGATGTCCTTGAGGATGTCCAGCATCTGCTCTCTGATCTGCGGCCACCTGCTGTCGGGAACGTACATCCTGGAGCAGGCCGAGCATTTCTGGCCGCCGTACTCGAAGGCTGAGCGGATCGTCCCCAACGCCACGCTCCGGACGTCCGCAGACGAGTGCACAAAGTGGAAGTTCTTCCCACCGCACTCTGGCGACACAGAGTGGGTCAGAACCAGAACCAGAACCGGGACCTGAAGGCGGGGTCACCACTCACCTCCGGCCAGGCGAGGAAACGTCCGGTAGATGTCTATGTTCTGGGCCACCTGCTTCCACAGACGCTTGAAGGTCCTGCAAGTGGCAAAACAGACGTGGTTGCCATGGTAACGGCAACGGAGCCAGAGGCGGTTGGGTCGGGCGTCCTTACGGCACGCTGCCGGTGAAGTTGATCCCTGCCAGGTGCGGGGAGGAAGTGACGGCGTCGCCGAACACGGGGCCGTCGGCCGGCAGGAACTGGATGATGTTGGGCGGCAGGCCGCAGTCGCGCAGGACTCGGTAGACTGCGTAGCTGGCCGACACCGCCGTGTCACTGGGCTTCCACAGAACCACGTTGCCCTGGGACGCAAGGGGTCAGAGGTCAGTTCTCTACAGGTCAGGGCACAAAGATTTAGAGTGCAAGTCCAAGTCATTAGGGCACAAATCCACGCCAAGAGTCCAGTCTTTGAGGTTCTGAAGTAGGTCGGACCTGCAGAACTCACCATGAGAGCCGGTGTTCCTGCCAGGTTTCCCCCGATGGCGGTGAAGTTAAACGGCGCCACTGCTGCTACGAAGCCCTGAAATACAGGCGGGTCCAGAACCAGTCAGAAAACCCAGAACCAAACGGAGCCAGTAACCATGGTGACAGCTCCCTACCTCCAGGCCCCTGTACAGCGCAGTGTTGGTGCTCTCCTTGGTGCTGATTGGCTGCTGGGCCTCCAGCTCCACGGCGTGCTTGGCATTGAACCGGAAGAAGTCGATGAGTTCTGCAGCGGCGTCGATCTCTGCCTGGACCACTGTTTTACCCTGAACACCAGACAGAGAGAGGTCATAGGTCACCGGAACTCCAAGGGGGTCACCCGACCTCCAGGGGGCCACCTGCCTGTCCGATCATAGTCTTGGCCAGGATCTCGGCTCTCTTGGGCCCGCTGATGACGTCGGCAGCCTTGAACAGGATCTGGGCCCGGTCCTGGACGGGTTTCAGGTCCCACTCCCTCCGGGCCGCCAGCGATGCCTGGATGGCCTTATAGATCAGCTCCTGGAGGAGATCCAAGATGGAGTTAGGCTGCGATTCCACAGCAGGTCGTGATGCTCAATTACGATTTATCGGTGGTGTCGGATCTCTTCTGCGTGTTCCTTCATGCTACCTATTCAATCAGACTTTTGTGGTAACGACTTCTGACCCCAAAGCGACCTGCAGATGAAGCGTCATTTCCTGGTCTAGAAAAGGCCATAAATCTAAACTCTAATTCAAACGTTCGGCCTTGGTGGCGTCATGGACTGGATTTAAAGAGACAGAACCGGAGTGCATGTTTTACCCAGAAGCTCCGGCGATAAATGATGACATTGTCATGTGACAAAAATGATGCAAGAAGATTGACATTCGTTACACAGTCACAACTCAAATATATGACAGAAAACAGAATTAGTCAAATTATTTCAAGATAATTTGACATAATTCAAATTATTTAGAATTTTAAATATTCAAAATAAATAAACAACACAACAAATAAAATCAATTCTAAAGTCTCGGTGAACAAAACTGTCCGGGTTTACGGTTCTGGTTCTGGTGAATATACCTTGTTAGCGTAGCAGAACTTTGCCACCTTGTGAGAGTGGTTGAAAGGCTGGAAACAGAAACACACAGAGGTCAGAGGTCAGGAGGCGCGTCTCCAGAACCTTAAGTGGTTCCGTGTCTGACTCACAGACAGCTGGTACCGGACGTCTTTGGTCCAAACCAGTTCGTCTCCTACCACACAGGGAACCTCCTCTGTCCGCCCCTTTAGGCCGTCCAGCGCCTGCAGACACAGCGCAGGGTTAAAACACCACCAGCAGCCCAAACGGATCAGAACCGGGCCTGGAGAACCACCACCTTCTGCAGCTCGGCCCGTTCTGGACTCCCCGCCTCGAAGCCCAGGATAGGTTCGTTCTTCACTTCGACGGCCAAACCTGGGAACGTCCGGAACCTGGAAGCAGAAAACCGTTGGTTCTGACCCGCTGGGTCGCAGCAGAACCAGAAACCCAGAAGTTGTGACTTCTTCTGACCCAGTAGATGTGAAGCTTAAACCCGGATCGGAACAGAACCAATTGGATTGGACCGGATCTCTGCAGAATGCTTGATAAATAAACACTCAGCTCCTCTTCGGTCCCATTTCTGGTTCTGGACCGCTTCTTAAATGTACTCTGGTTCTGATCCAGGAACAGGAACCGGGTCTCATTCCAAATATCAGCTTCAACTGATCATCATATGTGCTGTAGGGCCCACCTGGCTGGAACACGTTCAGAACCAGAACCACGATCCAGTTGAGTGAACAACTCGGTTCTGAAGAACTTTAAATATTTCGCACAGTTCTATTCTGGGCCAGTTTGTTTCTATTAGACGTTTCAGAACCAGAACTTTGTTTTCAGACACCAGATTTGGGCCGGTTTGGGTCAGAACCTTCAGATTTTTAAATAAACTTTTGGAACCGGTTCTGGTTCTGTTCCAGTGTCCTGTCCAGAACCCAGAGAGCCAAGCCTTCGACTAAGTAATAAAATCCAGACTGGACTCGGTTCTGTTCTGCAGGTTCTACTCTGATTAAACCGGGTCGGGTTTTTCAGACTCACTCTGTTGTTCTGCTCATTTTCCTTCTCTGTACTTTGGATCGGATCGGGTCGGACCGGCTCAGCTGGACGGCTGCCTGGGCTCGGCTGTGATTAACAGCAGCAACCTGAACCCTGACCCGACGAAGAGGAGGAGGGAACAGAACCAGAACCAGCTGGGCCTTTCCCACCAGAACCGGCCGGCCTTCACCCCGCGCCGCTGCTGCAGCTGGAACAGCAGCTTCATTTGCAGCTCTCCTCTGCGTGGAGGTGATCGATTTTACAGATCAATAATTCTAGAAGCTGTTCTGGTTCCAGTTCTGGTGTTTCAGTCGACCAGAACCTGCAGAACCAGTCTGACTCGGAGTCTGAAATATTTATTTGATGATGTTTGGAAAAAAACTCCCCGTCTGTTTAAACTCCAGATGGTTTTAATCATTAGAAATGTTGACAGTTCAAAGGTCAAGCTTCTTCTAGTGTTGAGTCTGACTTCAGTTACACACTCAGAACTTAAATATATGAACAGAAAACAGAATTAGTCAAAAATTCCCCCCAAATGGTCACCAGGGGGCAGCAGAGGAGAGCTCTGCTGTGATGGCTGAGAGGAAAGTGGATACTACAAAGATGGCGGCCAAAACGTAAGCAGCTGACCAAGCAGCAGGCTTCTTTTAGGCTTTTCATTATAGCATGAAAAACCCATGCTTCATGTTTTATTTCATTGTCACTGTTTGTCTAATTCAGTTTTTATTTGCTGTTATTGTTGATATTTTTTCATTTTGGAGACTGCTGAAGCCAGAAGGCGTGTGGTGTGTAGATGCTTTCATCATCATTTTCTTACATCTTCTCTGCAGGAACAGGAGTTTGTTCTGCGCTCGTTCCATGAAGAGAAGGCGCGATTCTGGACGTTGCTGATCTGTGGGCCTTGAGACAGACAGACAAACCTTGCACTACTAGGAGAACCAGACCAAATCCTTCAGCGTGTGTTTTGGATGTGGAAGCCAGGAGGCATGGAGAAAACCCATACTTTGATGCAAACTCCATGAAAAGACGAGATGGTTTATTATTATTAGTTTTGTTGCTAACTGTTAGTTTCTCAGATGTGATTCTTACTTTTATTTCTGTTAGTTCAGATTAATTGTGAGGTGACATGAGGCATTGCGCCTCACGTCTTATCTCCTATTAGAGACACAAACTGCTATACCTGGGTGTTTTTACATAAATATCACTCAACATGAGGAAATGTTTCACCTTAAAACTATAAAATGTTTTTCTGGTCAATTTTTAATATCCCTCAGAAAAATGGAACATTCCAGAGGCGGGTATCTTCCTGACCAATCACAGAACAGAACTATTTTATCAGCCAATCAGAGGCCATTACTCTCAAAACACCCAAGATGCAGAACTTTTCTGTCATGTTTCTGGGTTCTGAAGCACCTCGGTCAAAAACACCCAAGCGCCACTCTAGGTGTAGTGTGTGTGGTTGTTTTCCTGTCTGTCTCTGTGTTGCCCTGCGACAGACTGGCGACTGTCAGTGACCCGCCT
>CAKLNU010000103.1:67500-144554 GCA_922788865.1 Poeciliopsis turneri | reverse complement strand
TGTGTGTGTGTGCGTGCATGTGTGTGTGTGTGTGTGTGTGTGTGTGTGCGTGCATGTGTGCGTGTGTGTGTGTGTCTGTGTGTGTGTGTGTGTGTGTGTGTGTGGTGTGTGTGTGTGTCTCTGTGTGTGTGTGTGTGTCCAGGCTGCAGGAGGAGATCCTCCAGAAGGAAGAAGCTGAGAACAGCCTCGCTGCGTTCAGAGCTGTGAGTCTCGATGCGATTTAGTGATAAACTGATTTTCTGCTGTTTTTGTTACTTATTGTTGTTACACAGAAACGAAACACTTTTCTATTCACATTTTTATTTTAAAGTGGTTTAAATCTGAAAGATTAGCTTGTTTACATTTCTTATTGTTATTTTGAGGCTTTTATTTTGGTGTGATTTCTGCATGTCCGGGGTCCTTTTTTATTCCATTTTATTCCAGCCACAATAAAATAAAACAATAATTATCAGCTAGCATTTTAATTTGACAGAAAAGTTTATTTTTCGTTGGATATTTGAAAGGAAGAGAATTGAAAGGAAGTTCTCTCTTGCGTGGATTCCTAGCATTTTCTTTCTGTTTTTCACTCATTAAAGTTTGACTTCCTTTTTTTTCCATTTAACTTCCTGTTTGACTTACAGTTTAAATGTGTCGCTCAGAGGACGTGTGATTTGTTCTGCAGGACGTGGATGCCGCCACTCTGGCCCGTTTGGACCTGGAGAGACGCATCGAGACGCTGCAGGAGGAGATCGCCTTCCTCAAGAGGATCCATGAAGAGGTTCTTGCTCCTCCTCTTCCTCCTCCAGCCGGCCCAGTCCAAGCTGCAGACTCACTGTCTCCCCCTGCAGGAGATCCGGGAGCTGCAGAACCAGATGCAGGAGACACAGGTCCAGGTCCAGATGGACATGTCCAAGCCGGACCTGACGGCGGCGCTGAGGGACATCCGGGCCCAGTACGAGGGAATCGCTGCCAAGAACATCGCCGAGGCTGAAGAGTGGTACAAGTCCAAGGTCACCCACTTCCTACTGCTTCCTGTTTACCTGCATGTGTGTCTGACCCGGCCACTAGAGGGCAGCACTGATGGAGCAGATGAAGACGGAGTTCTGTCCCCGCAGGTTTCGGACCTGAACCAGGCCGTCAGTAAGAACAACCAGGCGCTGCAGCAGGCCCGCCAGGAGACGCTGGAGTTCAGGCACCAGATCCAAGCCTACACTTGTGAGATTGACTCCCTTAAAGGGACGGTACGTAGAATCAGAACCTCACAGGCCGGGGAGCGTCCTCAGAACCTCTGGATGGTTCTGATGAACAACCACAATGATCTGGAACGAAGTTGACAGAGTGAGCTGTGTGTTCCCTGGAGGAGGAACATGTTCTGCTGCCAGCTGGTCCTGTTGCTAACTGGTCCTGCTGCTAACTGGTCCTGATGGTAACTGGTTTGTAGTGCTAACCGGTTCTTTTGCTAACCGGATCTGTTGCTAACTGGTTCTGTTGCTAACTGGTTCTGTTGCTATCTGGGTCTGTGGCTAACTGGTTCTGTGTGGTTAACTTGCCGTGTGGTTCTTCCTGGTTGGTTATGGTCCAGAATGAGTCCCTCCTGAGGCAGATGCGGGACATGGAGGAGCGCCACGGGCGCGAGGCGGGCGGCTTCCAGGACACGGTGGCCCGGCTGGAAGCCGAAATCGCCACCATGAAGGACGAGATGGCGCGCCACCTGAGGGAGTACCAGGACCTGCTGAATGTCAAGATGGCGCTGGACGTGGAGATCGCCACCTACAGGAAGCTGCTGGAAGGCGAGGAGAGCAGGTCAGAACCTGCACATAACCTCCAGAACCTTCAGAACCGCCTGACTCTAACCACCGTCTCTTCCAGGATCGCCCTGCCCATGCAGAGCTTCTCCACACTGAGCTTCAGAGGTAGGTACCGGCTGCCGGTCCCTGAACGCACCACCGGTCCCTGAACGCACCGCCGGTCCCTTAACGCGCCGTCTCTCCTGACTGTTTGTTTGAGCAGAAACCAACCCAGAACCGCCGCATCGTTCTGCAGAGACCCACTCCAAGAAAACGGTTCTGATCAAGACCATCGAGACCCGAGACGGAGAGGTAGCACCGATACACACCGCTGGACCGACACACACACACCGATACACCCCGCTGGACCGACACACACACACACCGATACACACCGCTGGACCGACACACACACACACCGATACACACCGCTGGACCGACACACACACACACCGATACACACCGCTGGACCGACACACACACACACCGATACACACCGCTGGACCGACACACACACACACACCGATACACACCGCTGGACCGACACACACACACACCGATACACACCGCTGGACCGACACACACACACACCGATACACACCGCTGGACCGACACACACACACACCGATACACACCGCTGGACCGACACACACACACACCGATACACACAATGACCTCCCAGGTTGCTCTGTGGCCTATTCAAAACATTTAGTGGTCGGGTTGAAGATGGTCAGGAACTAAACCTACAAGTGAATGTATGTTAGATTCTCTTTCATTGATGAGTCGATCGGCTTTTAAACCGATCATCTGTATCGATCGGCACTGGAAGCAGGTCAGGCTGATTTTCTGTTAGTTCTGCTCTAAATGTCTCAACAACGTTTTTCCTTCCTGGTCTCAGTTTTTCGTCTGGATTCAGGATTTAAAGATTCCCTTTGTTACGCAGACGAACGCCTCAGAAAAAACTAAAACTAAACGAAGCATAAAGTGCAGACTCTGATGGAGAAAATCCCTCCCTGTTGCCGTAGTTTGTCTGTCAGAACAAATGACGTTAGCATTAGCATTAGCATTAGCTTTAGCAGAGCTGTTCCTGACTTGAGTTTGTGTCTCCAGGTGGTCAGCGAGTCGACGCAGCACCAGCAGGACATCATGTGAGGATCTGCAGACGACACGACGCTCCGCAGCCTCTGAGCAACTCAAACTAATAAAGCTGAACTAAACGCAGCGCTAGCATTAGCATTAGCCTGCGCTGATTTCATCCTGCAGTGAAACGATTCATTTATCTCCAACCCGCTGAGAAACTGCAGCAGATAAACGTCAGGAACATCAGGTCTCCACTTATCATCAGAAAGTTATTGACCAATATCAGATTCAAATATGTGATCATTATTGGAAAAGGTTGAAATGATTGCTGGAGATATTAGCATCTTAAGGATATTAGCCTCAAAAAATAATTCCTCCTAACTACTTTATTTTATTTTAGTTAATCATGGATGGAAATCTGATCATTAAACTAAAATTTAAACTGACAACTAAACATGATCAATTATGGAGCATCAAAACTGTCACAATCCATCCATTTCTTAAAATATATGTTAACATCTGTGATCTTTTAATAAGATACAATTTATAAAAATTTTTTAAAAGTGTCTATAATTGAAGAATATAAACATTTGATTGAATAGTTAATTATTTTTAAAACATCATTATATAATATTTCATGAAATGCATAAAACTGACACTAACTTCTGATTGGTTGACCTGAATAGCAACACAACCACGGACCAATCACCATGCGCAGAGCAGAGTTAGCCCCGCCCACTGACTGTCAAAAACTCCTGATTAATGACAAGAAATAATGACATTAAAAATGGCTGCAATTATTTATACTTTTAACATGTAACAAACTTTATGAATTATTGTTGTTTTTAAAAATCAGTAATAAATATAGACAATGTCATTTTTTAAAATTGATTACATTTACAAACGTATTTATGAACTAAATTTTTCCTCTACTTAAAATAATTCTTTAGACAATAATTGACTTAAATTGATTAAAGATTTCACATTTGTATTGTTGTTTTGACAAAGTATTTTGAATATGAATTCAACCAGTTGTTGGATTTCTGATGTTTAAATGTTCGCTGCATTAATATTACCGGACTTTAACGAGTTGAAGATCAAATATGATCAGAACTGATGATTTTATGATGCTGATCGTCAGACGATAATAAAATGATTTGAATGTTTTTATTGTTTTAACAGAGCAGGAACACATGCTTTAATTATGACCAGTCTTTAGAAACATGATCACTTTAAACTGCTGAGCAAAATAAATAAAACTCAAAATAAATAAATAAATACAGCATGTCTTCATTCCTGTTGGACATTAAAATAAGTGCAGAGTGATTCTGTACAGGTTTCCTGTTTGTGCCGATCGCAGCAGGAAACGAAACGCATCACTTCCAGTACATGGTTCTCCTCTAAAAACAATTTTCACATTTTACCAGACATGTTACATCATCCTAAATAAAGAAAAACACCATGGAGGAACCAGACGGTCCGATTCACCCGTTCACACCGGCACCTCAGTCTGGATCAGAACCAAAGAGGCTAACGCTAGCTTTATGTTAGCTTCTTATTAGCAGAAGATACATGCGGATATATCTACGTTAATGGGCTAATTGGACAAGAGACGAAACTAATGTTTAATGTAGCGCATTAGCATTGTGCTAACTTTGAAAACATTTAGCACACTTAGCTTCCAAAGTTAACATTTACGTGGCTGGTAAACTTTCAGTGAAATAAAGTTTTGGCATCTGTGTGAAAGTTTTGTTTACATGAATCAAGTTCGACTCAACCTGACAATTTTAATGTAGAAAGTAAGTAGCTCCAACATTCAAAATGGCTGCCATGCTGATGATGCAGTGGAGCCCGTTAGCAGATTTTTTTTCTAAAATATATTTTTATAAAAAATTCAATTCAGATGTTAGCTTCCGCTAAATTGTTAGCTTTCGCTAAGACAGTTCCACTTGACGTCTGAATGGATGTTGAGGTGAGTTTGGTGTATGGATGATGAAACAAAAAGCTAAACGTGTTTTTAGAGGAACTTCAGCTGTTTGAGGCGGCGCTGGTCCCACACCAAACGGGTTTTTGAAACCAGTTTCCAGGTGTTTGGGAGGTACCGGTGTAAACGACTAAACCTGGTTTGGTATTGCAATGGGTACCAAAGGGAAGTGTCCAACTGAGCAATTGGGTTGGCTGACCTGGCAGTCCAAGGAGAGGCGAGGCAGTTTGACACGACAGCAGAGTTCTGTCCAGCACCAAGGGAGTCCAAGGGACCAAAGGGAGACCAAGGGAGCCAAGGGAGACCAAGGGAGTCCAAGGGAGTCCAAGGGAGACCAAGGGAGTCCAAGGGAGTCCAAGGGAGTCCAAGGGAGTCCAAGAGAGACCAAGGGAGACCAAGGGAGTCCAAGGGAGTCCAAGAGAGTCCCCTCCATTACAGAGAAAATGTCTCTTCTGGTTTCACAGAAGGTCATCGTGGTCCAGATGGCACAAAGAAAACACGTCCAGTCGGTGTTGAGCTGTTCTTTCCTGGTCAAGCTCAATGATTTGTTTGAGCCAGTTGCTTCTGCAGAACTGGTGGACAAGTTGGATGGTCAACAAGAATTGGATGGTGACCCAGAGTTGGATGGTGACCCGGATCTTTGACCAATCTGGTGTTAGAACCTGAGCTGGGTTCGCAGTGGAACCACTGGAGTTGATGTTTGAAGATGGAGACAGAAAGCTCACAACCGGGTCGCTGGGTTCCTTCAGGGTTGGAGTCGTGGTGTGTGTGTGTGTTTATTGTCTGCATGCGATTTGCGTCACAAAGCGGCTAGCTTAGCTCATTAGCTACAGCAAGCCCAGCTCATGTGTCAAGACTTTGTAAAGAGTTTAAAGGTGGTAGATTCTCCCTGCAGGGTCAGAGGTCAACACCAGGAGGTTGCCTGTCAATCCGGTGGTTGGAGGTTGTAGGGATCAGAGGTCAGGGCCGTAGAGGCAGCCCCGTGGCCCCGGTGAGGGGCGTCGTGGAGCCGCAGTCGTAGCCCATCTCCACCACAGCGTGAGCGCCTCCTACCAGCCGGTCAGGGAAGGGCTGCGCCTGAACCTGCCGGTCCCGGAAACTCTGGATGTAACTCTGGAAGGAAACACAGAGACGGTTGAGACTGGCAGACTCTCCACCATCTGCTGGGACACAGACGGCGCGACGCAGCCTACCGGCGACAGGACGTCGGTGTCGTAGCGGCGGATGGGGTTGGGCTTGCGGCGGTAGGCGGGCTCGGCGTTGAGCTGCTTGGTCTGGTTGTGGTGGGAGGAGCCATGTTGCTGCTTCTTCTTCTTCTTGTTGCGGTAGCGGTCGTCTCGCTGACGAATCCGCATCACCTGCATCCTTCGCTGCTGGCGGCTGATGATCACTGAGGACAGACAGGAAGTGTTACAAACATCAGGGCGTGGCGACCGGCGGCGCCAGGGTCAGGTTGGGTTTCCTCACCTTTGGTGTGGGAGTATCCCTCGGCGGTTACCTTCCACTGAACTATGACCCCCAGCAGGGTGAGGGACGGCCACACCCCCAGCACCAGCCAGGTCATCCAACACACAGGCTTCCCCGGCTCCACCTTGATCCGCTCGTAGATGTACAGCAGCAGCGCGAACAGCTCCAGGAAGTAGTCCAGGGCCACGGCGATGACGGCGGCGCCGAACACGGCGGTGGACAGCGTGGTGAACAGGCGCTGCCACTGCAGCGTCAGCACGGCGAACAGCATGCCGAGGCCCAGCAGCACGCCCAGCGGCACCCAGACGGAGCGCGACGGGTTCTGGGACAGCTCCGCCATACCCACCAGGGTGGCCACGCCCACCAGCAGCCCCAGCAGCAGCCCCACCATGAACAGCCCCACGCTGCGCACCAGCATGGTGACCAGGCCGCACAGCGTGCCGATGCCCAGCCCGATGCCCACCGAGGCCTCCACGCTCAGCTGGGTGTCCAGGACGCGCTCCTTGTAGCACAGCAGGAAGATGACCACGGAGCCGAACATCAGCCCCGTCAGGAACATCACCGCCTTGAAGCAGCGGTAGCCTGGGGGAACGCAGGAGCGTCACAACCAAGATGGAGGTCGGAGGCAGGAACCGGTCAGGTTCCGGTCGGATCCATCAGAACTCACCGAAGAAGCAGTAGATGATGCCGAAGAGGCAGCACATGGAGCAGACCACAGAGGGCACCACCGAGTAGCGGCCCCCGGGGTCCAGGCAGGCGTCCGGCCGCCCGGGCCGCGGCTCCAGCAGCGTCGTCTCCAGCGTGGTCGCCATGGCAATGAGGAGGAGGTCAGGAGGTCAGAGAGCGGCGCTCAGGTGAACGATTTCACCTGCAGAGACGGACGAGGAAAACAAAGGAGAAACATTAAAGAACTAAGAGAGACTAAAGTCAGAAGAGAGAACCAGACAGAACCAGACAGAACCAGACAGAACCAGAGAGAACCAGACAGAACCAGAGAGAACCAGACAGAACCAGACAGAACCAGACAGAACCAGACAGAACCAGACAGAACCAGACAGAACCAGACAGAACCAGAGAGAACCAGAGAGAACCGGATAGAACCAGAGAGAACCAGAGAGAACCAGAGAGAACCAGAGAGAACCAGAGAGAACCAGAGAGAACCAGAGAGAACCAGAGAGAACCAGAGAGACTGCAACATTTGATCCAATGGGCTCTTTGCACGTCAACGTCTGTGTTTTTGCGGTCTATTAAAACCCGGCCAGTCGGCGTCTGCAGAGCTTCCAAAGCTCATCATCATGTTTTGAGGGAGGATCCAAAACTTGATCCAGCAACTGGAGAAAGTTTGAAGCTGTTTGTCTTGTTAGACAGTCATGATACGAAGGAGACTCTTACTTTAAAGGCTTTAAACTTCATGGCTAACGTTAGCCTGGGCTGTTAGCTGGAATTTGGCGTGACGGATATTTACAAGCCATCGGGTGTTTAAGTCAGGATCGCTTGGAAATCCATGAAAACTTAAATAGTGGTTATATGTGGTTATATGTGGAAGACGCGGCGCAAAACCACAGATTCCATCTTTCCTTGCAATCATCGTCACTCAAAGTGGAAAACAATGAGCCGCATTTGCCAGACGGACGTGACGTCAGCGCAAAGAGCCCGGCCGCTGCATCCCTTTAAGGCGTCACCATGGCAACCAGTCACTGTTCAGGGAGTCCATGTGTCTATGTCATGGTTTACTTTGAACAACACCAACATGGCAACCCGTCAACTCAACACCAACATGGCAACCCGTCAACTCAACACCAACATGGCAACCCGTCAACTCAACACCAACATGGCAACCCGTCAGAGAAATACCTCTAAATGTTTCAGTTTTTGCTGTAAAGCCTGCAGACCTGGAGGCTCAATCTGCATCCATGAAAACACAAGCAGCAGTGAACTGACTGCAGTCACACACACACACACACACACACACACACGCACACACACACACACACACACCGCTCCAGAGCGCCAGTGAAATGGTCAGAGCCCTTTTTTCTATTCAAACGTCATTTTAATAATCATCCTGCGGTCAGAGATTAGCAGGTCGCAGCCGACTGACCCACTGTGTGTGTGTGTGTGTGTGTGTGTGTGTGTGTGTGTGTGTGTGTGTGTGTGTTGGCAGACAGATCGTCTCGCTGATGTAAAAATAAAAACTGTTTTTTTTCTTCTGCTGAAACAACAGTCTCCAGGCCCTCCCTCCTGCTTCCTGTCTGTCGTCATGACAACGTGGAGATGCTGGCTGACGACCGATCTGAGTCCTTAGCCGGACCAATCAGAGGCGCGGCTGCTGCTCCCATAGCAACAGCGTGAGCCAATCAGGGCGAGTGTTTGTGCCGTCCTGCAGGCTGTGAGGACGACATGCAGGACGACACAAACTCCATCAATTAATCGTTATCAAATGATCAATATTTACTGAAACTATGGATTAGATTTTACTTCTATATATGAAAAAATTATTTGATTTTTTCCTAGTCATGTAAATATGTTTGTTTATATTTTAAAAAGAGAAAAACAGAAACAAAACTAAATGATCACCAATACTGGATCTTTTAAAATCATATGGATAATTTATTATTGACCGATTCTCTACCTTGTGAATCACATTTATTTCATGTTTAATCTGATCGCCTGAATCCCAGCCAATCAGGAGCAGCGTGTCAGTAACCATGGCAACGTTCATCAGGATGCTAATGTTCTGTTTGTGTTCAGTTGTAAATATCATTTTCCAAGTTACAATAAATCAACTGGAAACTTTTGACATGAAAAGTTTTAGCAACAGAACCTGAATTCCAAAATGGCCACCGAATAGAAAGCTGTTGAAATAAAATCAATCAAAATCAGTCACAACATGTTCATGTGTCGTTCACAGATTAGCTGCTAGCTAGTCTGGCTACTTAGCATTTAAGCTGTTAGCATCAACAAGCTAATATTTCAGCTTCTGAGAGAAATGATGCAGAATTTGATGAACAGCTCCAGGAAGCAGGAAGCAGGATGGATCCCACAGGAACCCAGTGGATCCCACAGGAACCCAGTGGATCCCACAGGAACCCAGTGGATCCTGGATGTCTAAATCAATATGAACTTTTTACTGCATGGAGAGGAAACATGTCATTAATCTGGTATTGATACAATCAGCTTCCTGTTTCCATCAGCAGCAAACAGGAAGTCGTTGCCGTCCAGCTGATCTGACCTCTGACCTCTGGACCCGATCTGGTCGTAACCAAGGAAATGTGTGATCACTTTGAATCAGATCTTGAAGTTTGTGAGATTCACCAGCAGCAGAAGCTCCAGCTGAATCATGATCAATATTATTATTATTGATGACAATCAGGATTTTACTGCAGCAGTTTTCAGGTTTGGATCCTGATTTGGATCATTTTTACTCTGCAGAGGAAAAGATCACTGAAGAAAAAAATATAATATTTGATTGAAGTTTTGAGATTTGGAAACATTGATTTCTTTATTGGAAGATCATTTCAGATTTATTATTCAAAATTCCAGGTTTTCAGAAACAATGAAAGATTTATGATCTGCTAAATGCTGCTTCTGATGTAACATAATAATATAACATAATATAATATAACATAATATAATATAATATAATATAACATAACATAACATAACATAATATAATGAGTTAGGGTTGGCGCAGAATAAAAACAGATTCAGGAAGGAAAGCGGAGCAGAAAGCAGAGTGATCCATCTGACAACCTGATCAGAACAGAAACCGACCCGGTTCTGGTCAGCCGGACTCTGTGACCCCAGTTACAACAAACCAGTAAGACCAGCAGTTCCAGTCTGACCTGAAATGTTCAATATGACAGAAAATATCTAGAAACATTCTGCAAGGAAAAGTTGGACACAGCAACTAGCAACTAGCAACCAGCAACCAGCAACTAGCAACCAGCAGCCAGCAACTAGCAACCAGCAACCAGCAACCAGCAACCAGCAACTAGCAACCAGCAACCAGCAACCAGCAACTCCTCGTTGCTCAGCAGCAACTTTTGATGCATCAGAGAGCAGATTTTACCGACAGCCTGAACGCAGCATGAGAGGGTGTGTGTTCCTGTGTGTGTGTGTGTGTGTGTGTGTGTGTGTGTGTGTGTTCCTGTGTGTGTGTGTGTGTGTGTGTGTGTGTGTGTGTGTGTGTGTGTGTGTGTGTGTGTGTGTGTGTGTGTGTGTGTGTCCACAGACCTTCTGCTGTCTCACATCATTCTGACTTTCGGCTCGACGAGCAAAACAACAAACTTTACAGAAATTTCTGAATCAATAATGGAATCAAAGTAAAACTAAACCAGAACCGACTCGGACCAGAACCGACCCGGACCAGGTGTTTAGTCCTCGATCAGCTGAGGTCCTGTCCTGTGATTGGTCCTCAGCAGCCAATCAGCTGAGGGTCAAAGTGTTCAGAGGGTCTGAACGGCCAATCAGATGCGGAGAAACATTTGATGAGCCAATCACAGATCAATAAAGTTCTGATTGAAACCCTGCAGGTCCATATCAGCCAGGATCTGAACCACGTGGGTCAAACTGACGGCGCAGGGGCCAAATCCGGCCCGCCTGAAGCAGTTCCTACGGTTTGCTGTGAAGTTGAATCAAAACGGCGCCATGATTTACGGCTGACGCATCAACGTGACGCCAACTCCCACCAGCAGGAGGCAGCATGTTTATTTATGTCTTGTTCCTCTGCTGGACCCGATTAATATCCATTATGACCAGATATGATCAGTTATTATTAGTGATCGATACGACAAGGAACAAAAAGTCACATTTACTGCCAGAAATAATAAATATTACAAATATTTCAGAATTAGATCCACAAAACCAGAGACTTTAACTGTCAGAAGAAAAAAGTCCCCAAAACAAACAAACTAAAATCCAGTGACTCAGATCAGATGATCAGATGATCAATATTCTTTCATTTAATGCAGAGGCAGCTTTTAATATTTTCAGTTTATTATGGGGTTTTATTGATCGTGGCGCTGCCGGCCCTTTAAGAGTTTAATCCAGATTGAATCTGAAAACGAGTCAGAAACTTCACCATGAAAACGGAGCGAGTTCTAGATTACACTCTCAGATTAGGATTATCTGAACAATTCCAATTATTACTGCAGATTACTACTGATCAGTGATTTATTGATTAGTCATCAGTATTGTATTAAAGTCTTTTTAGATTACATTGAAAGATCCAAATAAATTCTTTTTAAAATGAGAAAATAAACTTTTATTCAAACATATCAGGAGTTTTGGGTGGAAAATATTTACAAAGATTTTTAATTTCAAACATAAAAACTATTTTCTAAAGTTTTGGTTTCATAACTGATCTGAGTTTTTCTGTTCAAAATTGAATTAGCGATTAATCAATAACTAATGGATTGATCTCTACCGTTAGCTTCCTGTTAGCATGATGACGAAACGCCTCCAGATTCGCCGTCGCTCGGCGACGCCCATCAGAGACCGACTGACCTCTGGGTGACCTCTGGGTGACCTCTGGGTGACGCTGCACTGGGATCAGGATGAAGAGACATGACCCAGAATGACCTGCATGACCTGCATGACCTCGGCATCACAAGGCAGCAGAAACACCAACATGGTGTCAACAAGGTCACAGCTTTGCATTGGAAGGATTTTCAAAATAAAGGATCAGAATGATCACCTGATGACTAACTGAGACCCGATCGATCGATCAATACGATCCCCACAGAGCTGAAACAGTCCAGCTGAGCCACCAGCTCTATGTGAGCCAGATGACCTTTGACCTGGTGTGGAGGCAGGTGAGTCACGCCTCATGACTCGCTCTGCGGCTCATCATCTCGCCGCCGCTCTCACGCCTCCTCAGCAGGTTACATAAAGACGCCCCAGCTGGCGAGTGATGTCACTTCCTGTCAGCTGCTGAGGACCAAGCTGATCCAGATGGATGAAGTGAACCAGAACCAGAACCGCAGCGGTCCATTGTTCAGGCTTGATTTATCAATCTGCAAAAATGCAGACATTTATTTATTCTGATTTTTGTAACAACCGGCTGTGACCTCTAACCCTTGGCCCAATGCTTTAGGACACTGGGGTCAAACTCCAGTCCTGGAGGTCGAGGTTCTGCAGAACCGACCCGATCCGGAGGTCATGAATCCGTTTCATTCCAGGTCACCTGGAGGTCTGAACTTTGACCCCTGTGCTTTAGGGTGAGGAACACGTGATGCGTTCACGTTCCGGTCCAAAGGCAGGAAAATCCATCAGCGCTTCTGCCTGTTGACTTTCTGGAAACATGTCAACGTGACGTCACAGAAATGATGGCGTTTTCGTGAAAAAGAACCGGAAGTGTTGCATTTCTGTCGGATTTTTTCACGACCCCTTCACGGACCGTGGGACAGCTTGCTACCATAAACACGACATGCATGAATCCGTCGGTTTTACCGAGTCGGAACCGGGCCAGAACCGGACCAGAACCGGGCCGTGGAGCACTCACCATGTTCCCCGCGGCGGGTCGCGGTTCCTCCGCCTGCACTGCGGAGCCCCCCGCAGCGACCGAGTCCATGGCAGCAGGCAGGCGGGGGGCTAACCGTCCTTCAGAACCGGAACCGGGACCGGCACCGGGCTGGGAGGACGCAGACCCGGGACTCAGCTACTCGGACTGCTGGAGCATCCAGGCTGCGGTCCGGTCCGGATGAGGAAGGCGGTGCGTCAGGAGGAAGAGGAGGAGGAGGCTGCAGGAGTGGGGCGCCCCCTGCTGGCGGAGATGATTACTGCACCTTTAGCTTGATGCTAACGCGGCTAAACAGACCAGCAGAACAAACCTGAGACTTGATCCACTTTGACTTTTGAGCCTCAGACGTTTCCTTGTGTTTTCCAGAAGATGTTCAAGACCTGGAAGCTTTGATGAGACACTTTGTCCTCATTCAGCTGCTTCAACAAGCTGAACCACATCAGCCCTGGAAACACCACAGCCAAACCACAGGGCAGCACGGTGGTGGCAGCATCAGTCTGGAACAGAAACGTTTCTGCATTCATTTCAATTTACAAACAAAACTCACACCGTCTCCCAGCACAGACTGGGAGCTGCAGCTGGACCAGCAGGTGGTCACTGGTTTACTGTGGACAACTGACTGGAAGGTTCAAGTCTCTGAATTAACAACGAGCTGGTCAAAGCTGGACGACCCGTCTGGACCCGTCTAGACTGGTGTGGACCGGTCCAGACGGGTCCAGAAAACCTGATGAGATGAATCAAACACCAGACAGTCTGACCAGTTTGCGTTGGTTCCAGTCTGGTTCCAGTCTGGTTCCACTTTGGTTCCACTTTGGTTCCAGTTTGGTTCCAGTCTGGTTCCAGTTTGGTTCCACTTTGGTTCCAGTCTGGTTCCAGTTTGGTTCCACTTTGTCCAGTTTGGTTCCAGTTTGGTTCCAGTTTGGTTCCAGTTTGGTTCCAGTTTGGTTCCACTTTGGTTCCTGCTGCTGGAAACTTTCACAGATCAAAACAAAACATTTCATAAAATATTTTATTCAAATTTGTGGAAACAGAAACAAAAATATGAATGAAAGCATCAAACAGGATCAACATGCAGAATTTAAAAGATTCATAAAATGTTTCTGTTCATTTAAAAAAAGTTTTTTCTAAGTAATAAATCAAATACAAACTTCTCTTAGTTCTTGGTTAAAAAGTTGAGAGTAAAATCCTCTTCATAATTAATAAATAGAATCCATGAAGGCAGCTGAGCACATGAACGCAGTCGGGCCTTAGCAAGCTAATGCTAACTAAATGCTTGCAGCCGGCTAAATGCTAACCAGATGCTAGCAGGTGGCTAAATGCTAGCTGCTCATCCTCTCATCTTCTCCATCGGAAGGTCAAAGGTCTACAACATGGTGTCAGGCACAGTGGTGGAGCTCACAGCACAGGGAGCTGAAATGGCCTAGTCAAAGCCCAGACGTGACAAGCGGTGAGAACAGAAACCGATCAGAGCCAGAAGACGAGTTTTGTGAAAGCAAATATTAATAAAGACGTTTCTGCTCCAGTCGATCCGGCTCCTCTGGACCCGGTAAGAACCAGCGCCGAGGCGTCGCCCCCTGCTGGTGGCTCTGAGGAACAAACAGAATAAACTGATGAAACCATAATAATACAGATGAAAACAGCTTTAATGGAGATAAACACTAATAAAAACAACTTGATGAGAAATGCTAACAGTCATAAATGTTTCCATTCCTTCATTTATTAGTTTGAATAACTTTATTTAAAACTTTCTGTTGTCAATAAATGTGCTGCAATGATCTCCAGCAGGCGACGTTTGGCCTGCAGGGGGCGCTATAGCAGCTGCTAAAGTATTCACACCCTGAACATAAAGAAATGTAATGCAGGAGGGAGAGTGCTGCCACCTTCAGGCTCGGGGGAGGAAGCGCAGGTTGATGGGTCTGGATGGGATCAGCAGAGTTCTGGTTTTGGGCTCAATGGGAGGAGAACCGACTTCAGGACGAACGTGGTAGTGCTGCATCAGCTGGAGGACACACATTATTAGAACTCAATCAATCAATCAATCAATCAATCAATCAATCAATCAATCAATCAATCCCTCACCCTGGACAGAGCCAGGTGCATCTCCATCTCTGCCAGCCTCTTGCCCACACAGGCTCTCACGCCGACGCCAAACGGGATGAAGCTGTAAGGATGATGGCGGTAGAAACCGGGCGTGGCCCTGCCGCAATGGCTGCTGGGAGATTCCTGCTGCAGCCAGCGCTGCGGCAGGAACTCCTCCGGATCCACGAACTCGGCCTCATCGTGGGACGCAGCGTAGTGACAGAGGTGGAACTGAGTCTGCAGGGGACAGAGGGACAGACAGGTGAGGACAGACAGACAGACAGACAGACAGACAGACAGACAGACAGACAGACAGACAGAAGCAGCTCTTCCTCTCTTACCTTCTTAGGGAACCAGAAGTCGTCCAGCACCACCTCGTTCTCTGACACCAGCCGTCCGTTTCCATGCACCACCGGATACAGGCTGCACACACACACACACACACGCACACACACACACACGCACACACGCACACACACACACACACACACGCACACGCACACACGCACACACACACACGCACACACACACACATCAGGACCTTCCTACTGAAAGCCTCTATGTAGTGAAACCTGATGAACACGGCGGTGGCGACATCCTGGCTGTTGCCATGGAAACGCTCAGCGGCAGACGGAGCGGCGACGCAGGAAAATGATTTTAAAAGATTTAAATCCTGGTTTTATTTCCATCTGCAGTTTTTCTTTTGTGTTTATTTCAACTGGTAGAAACTTGACTGGCCTAGTCAAAGTGGGCTTTGACTAGGCCCTTCTGATCAGAACCAGTTCTGTTTTGACCTGTTGGGTCTGATGAGGTTCTGTGAAACTAAACGGGTCGGAAAAAGAAAAACCTAAAAGTCGGAGGATGTTTTTTTCTTCAAACGTTTAGTCTCAGATTTCAGCTGATTTATGACAGAATGTGAAAACTTTGATTGGAGACGATATCCTGGAATATCCTGGAATATCCTGGAGTGTCCTGGAGTGTCCTGGAGTGTCCTGTGACTCACCGCAGCGTCTCCTTGACGACGGCCCTCAGGTAGGGCATCCTGGCCAGGTGGCGGGCGGCGGGCGCCTGGCGGGCGGGGCAGACGGCGTCCACCTCGGCCTGCAGGCGGTTCTGGGCGGGTCGGTCCCGGGCCAGGCGGTACAGAGCCCAGGACAGAGTGTTGGATGTCTGGAGGACAGAGTCAATATTTACAGCTGTGATCTGATCAGAACCGTAGATTATAATCCCAGATTATTGAAAGCAACGTTTTGTTGCTTTTCTTGTGAACATGATCTCTTCTGCTCTGAATCCATTTTTATGATTTTCAGATTATTGAGATTAGGATTAAATGAACGAATCAACATCAGCATTCAGATCTAAAGGAACAGAAACTTATTGATCGTAATCTGGATCCCATTCTCTCAGCACAAACACGTTTCCAAAGCAACGGAGGTTCAAAGGTCAAACATGAGCTCTGGAGCAGAAAGTTCTGATTCGGGTCTGAACCTGTTCAGTTATGATCCGAATGTTTCTGCTGTGACTCATCCAGAACCGAGCGGCGCCGGGCGAGTCGGGTCAGGTCTGAACACCAGAACCAGGAAGTGATCACATTAACATCTGGTTCTATGAACTGCCTGACACATGAAGCAGAGCTTTGACCTTTGACCTTTCTGTGGCGTCAGCAGTTTGGTTTGATCCGTATGAAAGGAAACCAAAGATCATCATGATTATTGAAACGATGCTGTAAAACTGAAATAATCTCCATTTCCATGGTTACGCATCAGAGCTGAAGGGAACAGATGGAACGTTTTCCAACATGGCGTCACAAGCGACCAGCGGCGATCCTCACCGTGTCGACGCCGCCCAGCATCAGCTCCGTCACGCTCATGTAGACCTCGGCTCGGCTCAGCCTATCAGACGACAGCAGGTACGTCAGGTACATCCCCTCGCCGCCGCCGCCGCCACTAGGCTGCGCCGCCAGATCCGCCATCCGCCGGTCCACCAGCTTCTGGGCTGCAGAGCAGAGAGATGCTGGGACCCGATGCCGGGACCCGATGCCGGGACCCGATGCCGGGACCCGATGCTGGGACCCGATGCCGGGACCCGATGCTGGGACCCGATGCCGGGACCCGATGCCGGGACCCGATGCCGGGACCCGATGCCGGGACCCGCTCGGTGTTTCGGGTCGTCCAGCCGGTGACCTACCGATGCCGTAGAGGTCGTCCCAGGCCTGGACGAAGCGCCTCCAGAAGGGGAGGAGCCTGCGGCTCCAGCGCGGCAGCAGCACCACCAGGTCGGACAGCGTCAGCATGTCGTTGACGGCGGCGATGAAGCGCAGCGTGTCGGCGGGGATTTCCTCCTGCAGGCAGCCGAGGCGCGTCTCGAACAGGACGGCGGAAATGGCTGCGGGGCGGCAGGTGGTCAGAACGCCGACCCGACCCGAAGCCCCGCCCTCGAAACGAAGCCCCGCCCACCTTCAAAGCCGAACTTGTAGAGCTCGGCGGCCAGGTCGGGCACGGTGGCGCCGTCGGGGCTGCGGCGGCGCAGCAGCTCCAGCCGGGCCAGCAGGTCGTCCACCACGCTCTGGACCACAGGGCCGAAGGCCGACACCTCTCCGGGTCGCAGCATCTTGGGGTTCAGGACGCTGCGGATCCGGTGCCACTCCGGCCCGGAGCTGCAGAACCACAGAGAGACCCGGTCACCGATAAGGTTCCGATCCGGTTCTGAACTCCTCGGCGGAAACGGACTCTGGACTCACTCCACATGCAGGCCGTACGCCTGACCCCTCAGGTCCCGGTACTCCTTCCAGTGCGGCAGCTCGACCCGGACCGGGTACCGACCCTCCTGCTGGATCACCTGGGCGATGAGCCGCGGACTGGCAACGTTCACCAGCTGGAAGGGACCGAACCGGGACCGCCACAGGGGCCCGTACCGCCGCTTCTGGAGGCACTGGGGGGCAGAGAGACAGAGACGCACACAGAGTAACACACTGTAACACACACTGTAGCACACTGAAACACACACTGTCTAACACACTAACACACTGAAACACACAATGTAACACACTAACACACTAACACACTGTAACACACACTGTAACACACTAACACACTGTAACACACTGTAACACACACTAACACACTGAACATTAGCATCTGTCATGGTTCTGGTGTGGGTTCTGCTGGTTCTGCTGGTGGAACATGATCTCAGTTTTCACTCAACATGCAACAACCTGATGATGAGACGCTTCACAACTTCTGATCCAAATGGACCCGGCGGTTCTGAACGGGTTCAACGGATCGTCTCCGAAATGTTTCAGCACAAAATTTAAATCTTTTACTTGAAAAATGCAAAACATTTAAATTTACATGTAAAATAAAGAAAATCACTTTTGGCTGAAACTAAATGAAACACAACCAGGGCGAGTGTGTGTGTGTGTGTGTGTGTTACCTGCAGCATGTGTGTGTGTGTGTGTGTGTGTTACCTGCAGCAGTGTGTTGTGTGTGTGTGGTGTGTGTTACCTGCAGCATGTGTGTGTGTGTGTGTGTGTGTTACCTGCAGCATGTGACCTTTGGCCCCGTAGCCCCTGATGAACAGCCAGTACAGGGTGGTGAACCAACTGGGTCCCGGAAGCTCCGCGCCGCTCTTCAGCCTCCTGCGCGGTTCGGCGGCCGCCGGTTCGCTCAGGCTCCTCCGAGCCCAGACTGAGGCTCCGGTCCCGGTTCTGGTTCCGGGCCGCAGCGGCCTCTGGGTCCGGGTGCAGAGCCCTGCGAGGCGGAGAGCCCCGGCTGCAGCCGCCCGGTTGCCGCCCATGGTGCTGCTGGTCTGAAACATCGGCTGATGCTGCGCCGCAACACACGGAGCTTTGTGTGGCGCCCCCTGCTGGCGGACACCGGGACACCAGGCTCATATTACAGAGCAACTCATTCACTGTCAATAAATCCCGACTGTTCATAAACTTTGCTCTGATACTCTATATTCGCTCAGCACAAGTTTATATCCATCCATCATCCATCATCCATCCATCCATCCATCCATCCATCCATCCATCCATCCATCCATCCATCAACAGAGGACAGGATTAAAATGAAGGAAGGAAACTATTTTTCTGTTCAGACTGAATAAAATCCTGCAGTGACTTTTATTTACCAACAGTAATGATGTGAACTGATTTTATCTGACTTGATTAAAGAGAAAATTATGAATATAAACTTCCGGTTGAACAATTAATATGAAGAAAACCTGCAGTTCCCATAGTTCACCACCAGAGGGCAGTGAGAACTGCTAATCAAACAGAAAACTGGTGAACTTTGTAGTTTTTACTAAATAGTTTCTAATTAATAGATATATTGACTTCATTCTGGAAATAAAATTATAATTTATTTGTATATTAATCGAGATGGAATTTATTAAAACAATCATAGAAACCACAAAGTCATCCAATTACTTGGAAATAGAAATCATTTCATTTGGGATGGAAACATAGCAAATGGAAAAACCCCTCCCCTCTCACTTCAGGGAAAATATTAACTTTCATTTTATAATTTTGAGAATCAAAGCCATAAAAATATAAATACTAAAATAAACATATTTGTCAGTGAGAAACTTTAACCAGATAAACTCATGAAACCAAATATAAAAGAACAATTAATAAAATAAAACACTTCATAAATCTTTTTTTAAAAATTAGACAACTAAGATAAACAAGATTATTTCTGTCCACTGTGTGATTATAATGTTTACTTAAAGTTTAATCATTAGATTAACAATAAAACTATAAGCGATTATGAGGGAACTGATGGACTAAATGGAAACGTCAATAAAGATTTTAAAAATTAGACAAGTCAAATAACCTGTTTTCATCTCTGTGGAGCCGCTTCTAGTTCACACTGACAGATAAAACATTGATTTCATGTTAAACTAGGAAGAAGATTTAAGAAATAACAGCAAGAGAGCAACAAGGGCTTCATTAGCCGATCAGGAGCGGGAAACTAGCTAACTGCTAACTTAGCCTTCTGCCCCTAGTGGACTCATTGTGTAACTACAACAAGAGTAAAGCCAGAGAGCTGATATGTGAATAGCACTTCCTCTGGGTTCTTTCAAAGTAAAACTAAACTGAATTTGCCTGTTAATTTATTATTTAATCAGGGAACATGAGTGTGTAAATTCCTTTGGAAATGTAGATATTTTATGAGCTGCAGATAAAATATCTTCACAATGAAGGCGCTGCCTGTTTGTTAGAACCAGGAACTTCTTGAAGTTTGAATCAAAGAATGATGAGTTGCAGAGCAAACCTCCTCCACTAAATGCAGAGCATGAAACTATTGCAACAAACAATAACAGGGTTGAGAAATGATCTGCTGATGAGAAACAGAAATTATTTTCTTGTTACTGGAAACAGACACCAGAAAAATCTCAGCAACAGAAGAGAAATTATTACAGCTTTGGAGGCAACATTTCCATAAAAGCTCAAAGTAATCCTGATGTTTACATTTCCGTTCAGGATTCAGAACGTTAACTTACTCTGCAGGATCCGAAACGTCACTGTCAGCCATTTTCCTTTTCCTCGGTGTTTAGTTGCTGCTGATGCTGCATCACTGAACTGTGATCAAGCAAATGTGTTTATTTATCCAGAATCCCTGTGTAAATAATCTTTCAAATATTCCACAGCACAGCAGGGATAATACAGCAAATATCTCATTTGGACGCCTAAAGCTTTCATTTATAATGAGTGATTAACTTCCTGTTTGAGTTTTGACGTTTCTTTAAAGAACTGCTTCCTGTTTTAACTATCAGCTGGACTCACAATGCAGCAGGTCCAAAGTGGATTCTGGAGGCCCGGCGTCCTGCATGTTTTACTCACCTGGATCCGCTGAGGCTCGTTGGGGTCATGACCTGCTGACAGCTTGTTGCTTCAGCAGACACTGAAACATGTCGACTTTCACTTTTCTAGTTTGTACTGATGTTTGGAGAAACGAAGCAGCTGCTGAGAAAATGTCAATGACAGGTGGAACTTCTTTACTGTCCTCCACCACTGCAGTTTGTTACCTGCAAAGTTCAAAGGTCAACGTTTTACATCAAACTGCTCATTCTGTGCTTTCATGATGGAAAGTGTAGTAAAAACCTGCATTTTAGACTCCAGGCTCTGCATCCTTCACTGCCTGACCAACTTCTTCTTCTTCTCTAGTGTTTTCTGGCATTTAAAAACTTTATGCATTACCGCCATCAAGTGGACAGAGATGTAATCCATAAATTAACTTTCCTTATTTATCTACAAAACTTAAAATAACTAAATTATATGCATTCTTACACACTCACACAAACATACAAACTAAGTCCTCTCGGCTAATTTTGTATCTTCTAAATATTTAATAAGTGCTTGAATTTTATCCGACCCACATCTGAGACGCCATTTTATCTATAAGCTGTTAAATTCTTGCTCACACACACACACACACACACACAATCACACACACACAAACAGACGTACACACACACAATCACACACACACGCAATCACAAACACACACAATCACAAACACACACAATCACACACACAATCACCTGTTTGTAATATCACTGCATGGAGAATTGTTTTTATGTAAAAAGTTACTTCAGGTACTGTGGTCACACTAGCACAGCTAGCTGCCTGCAGTAGCATAGTTAGCTGCCTGCAGTAGCATAGTTAGCTTCCTGCAGTAGCATAGTTAGTTACCTGCAGTAGCATAGCTAGTTACCTGCAGTAGCATAGTTAGTTACCTGCAGTAGCATAGTTAGCTACCTGCAGTAGCATAGTTAGTTACCTGCAGTAGCATAGTTAGTTACCTGCAGTAGCATAGTTAGTTACCTGCAGTAGCATAGTTAGCTGCCTGCAGTAGCATAGCTAGCTGCCTGCAGTAGCATAGCTAGCGAGCACATAAAGCATTTTGTGTTGTTTCAAGTTTATAATTTTAGCCAAATTATTTGGTTGCTTATTGTTGTGCAGGTGATGAAACTACAGCTTTTGTTTTGGAGCGTTAAAAACACACCTGCTGCTGCAAACTAAAGTCTGTCTGATTCTTAGAGAACAGCTACAAACAGCATGAAGTTCCCTGAGCTCCACCAGGGCAGACACTTTGCAGGCAAGCTGCTCTGTAACAGGGTCATGTTCGGTTCGGTTCTGGTCCAGTGGGGAGATTCTCCATATTACATATAAAGTCCCGCTGATTTGCACCAACAGAGAACCTCGAGGTTCTGATTGTGAATAAATGAACCCATTTATTTATGTATGTCTTACAAAAAATGTATTGCGCAAACATAATGATGAAGAACCTAAAAAAATCCAAACGAAAAATCTAATTCCCTCACAGGAAGCCGATATTCTGGAGTTTCAGCGATGCTACGCTAGCAGCGATGCTATGCTAGCAGCGATGCTATGCTAGCAGCGATGCTATGCTAGCAGCGATGCTATGCTAGCAGCGATGCTAACTCACAGTGTTCTGTCAGTGAAACGTCCACAGACGTTCCAGCCGAAGACACTCCTTCTTCAGTCACCACGTCCTTCGTCACAGCGTGAGACAGACACGTCATCACTCCGCGCCGCAGCCCGGCTGGAATCAGCGTGTCGCTGTAAATCCCCCCGTCAGAAGCAGCTGATAGTGTCTCCGGTGAAATATGTCGGTGTTTCATGATGAGGTGGAGATTGAGGACTTTGAGTTTGACGAGGAGACGGAGGCCTATTACTTCCCTTGTCCCTGTGGAGACCGCTTCTGTATAACCAAGGTGAGCGTAGCCTCAGCGGTCCTAGCCAAAGTCCGTATCAGATCTGGGATTTTAACGTTGATTCAGCTGTAGGACACACTCGCACTGACCTGCTCACAGAAATATGTCACGTTATTGTTGAGTTAAAGTGTTCGGCGTGATTCGGCTTCAGATAATGAGACGTTTCTCCATTTATTTGGATATTATTTTGCTTTGTAAGTTATTTTGGTGTTATAAAAGCTTTTTAGCCGAATTTTAAATGAAAGCTCTTTTTTCCGTTCTTTACCTCTCGCTGAACCCAAATCCTCCTCTGTAAATCATGCTGGATATATCCATGTTGTGGCATTTCTATGTTGACCTTTGACCTGCTGGCTGACGCTGAGTCCCTGCTTGTTGCTGAAGGAGGACCTGGAGAACGGAGAGGAGGTGGCCGCATGTCCCAGCTGCTCCCTCATCCTTAGAGTCATCTATGATAAGGTAGCTGACTGGA
The DNA here is from genome assembly GCA_922788865.1 of Poeciliopsis turneri. Lineage (NCBI taxonomy): Eukaryota > Metazoa > Chordata > Actinopteri > Cyprinodontiformes > Poeciliidae > Poeciliopsis > Poeciliopsis turneri. The sequence goes on along the minus strand of CAKLNU010000103.1, from coordinate 121,443 downwards.
CCAAACTCCACCTTTGACCTTTCCAGGGGGAGGTCATGAGCATGTTGACCCCGAGTTTCATACCGGGTCCAGATACTCTGATAACTGAACCTCGTTTGTTCTGAAACGTTTCTTTGCTCTTCAGGAACTTTTCTTGTGTGGAGAAACTGTTGAAGCTCCATCAGAACCTGGACTGCAGCGAGTCCAGACCTGAACCAGAACCAGAACCTGGACTGCAGCGAGTCCAGACCTGAACCAGAACCAGAACCAGAACCTGGACTGCAGCCAGCGGCCCTCCAAGTGGAACCCTGCATGTCTGCTGGTGGTGCGTTCATGTTCCACTGGGAAACTGAGAAGATGAAGAGTTTCTCCAGGATTCCCTGAACCCGTTTGTTTGGACCAGAACCGAGTCGTGTGTGACACCAGCCTGACATGATCTGTTGAAATAAATCTGATTCATGTTTCTGCTCCAATATTTACTTTCTAAACTGGTTGGCAGTTTTTCAGCTTCAGTTCAGACTTTCATTAAAAGCAACAGCGTGTCTTCCAGAAATGAGGATTCTGCTCAGTTTGAAACCGGAAAGAGAAAAACCTGAAACCAGTTTAAAAGCATCACGTGGAGCCAGAATCCAGCCGTCAGGTGGCGGGATGTCTCCCTCTTGTGGACGAACTTTGAACTGCAGCATGAATTGATCAGAGCAAAGTGACATTAATGCAACTTTAGCATCAAAATATGTCAGAGCAGGAAGTGAGATTGTGTACAATGGACTAAATTATAATAAAACTTTCATTTTTAATGACTAAGTAGCTTTTCTTTGCAGCTGCACCGAATTTATGGACATATTTAAGGAATAAAAGCCATTGATCTGGTTTCTGTTCAAAATAATCAGATCTTTGTTCAGTTTTAAAGTTCTGGTTCTTCAGACCACTTACAGTTACCATAGTTACAGTTACTATAGTAACCTCGTTACTATAGTAACCTCGTTACTATAGTAACTGTAACTGAACGTCTACATAAAAACTTTAAAGGGGATTTATTATTGATATAACAGTTAAAGTGACGGAGCTTTAAAACATCCTGACAGGTTTCAGCTGGAGTCCAGGTGGAAACGGGAAGAATTAGAGGAAACAGTCCAGAACCGAGCCGTTCAGAACCAGACAGTCCAGAACCAGACAGTCCAGAACCAGCCGTCCAGAACCGGCCAGTTCAGAACCGAACCGTCCAGAACCAGACAGTCCAGAACCAGACAGTCCAGAACCAGACAGTTCAGAACCGAACCGTCCAGAACCAGACAGTCCAGAACCAGACAGTCCATTTGGTTAATTTTTGTTTCAATTGGAGGTAAAAGCCAGTAAATGTTTGTGTTTGTTTCCGTATCGGATGATTTAGTTTTAAAGTTGAATTTAATGACTGTACTTTGAATAGGCCACTGAGCTGGTTTAGAGAAACAAAAGACAAACTCGTCTTTCCTTTTGCTTGCAAATAACTCATATAATAAATACAGTTATTTACATGGAGTCATGAATGTGAAATCCAGCGCAGCGTCTGATTGGCTACATCTGCTCCTCCTTGTTGATGATGTTCTTCAGCAGTGTGACCAGCGGTTTCTGCCTCCCTTCCTCCCAGCTCTTCATGAATCCTCCGTAGCGTTTCCCCGCCGGCGGCCCGCTCCAGCGGAAGTGCTTCATCTTGTAGGATCCGTCCTTCTTCTCCTGCAGCAGCTGCTCTTCCTCCTCCTCCTCCTCTTCGTCGCTGCGCCTCCTCATCTCGGCGGGGAACGCCTCGGCCGACTCCTCCTGCACGCCGTTGGACGTGTAGACCTTGACGGGGCGGCGTTTGCGGCCGACCGGCTTCCCCCAGCGGAAATGCTCCATGGAGTAGGAGCGCTTGGCCTGCGGGGCGGCGGGGTCGGGGGGCGGCGACAGGTGGGCGTCACCCGGGACCAGGGGCGTCTCGGCCGTCAGGTCGGAGCGGCAGGCGTGGATGCAGTCCTGCCGACCCAGAGGATCAGATCCAGCTGAGCCTTAATATGGTTCTGAACCACAATAACATTAAACTTTCATAACAAACATTTCACTGGATCTGATCAATAACACGGCTACCGCAAAGCATTCTGGGGGATGCAGGCAGAGGACGTGTTCATTTGATTCAAAAGGTTTTTTACCCAAATAATTTTCAGAACCGATTTAGAAAATAAAATGAAAATGAACCAGGATTTAAAAACAACGGTAACAATGGAACGATGCTACCTCCCACCAGCAGGTGGCACAATTCATTTTCTCCACTGCCTCATTTACCATCAGAAATAAAATCACAAATTCACTGCTAATATTTCTCATTGATTTCCACCAAACCTGTAATTTTGATCTAAATAAAATGCTGATGGATGGGTTAGGGTTCATTGGATTTGAACAGGAAACCAATATTGATTAGTATTGAACAGTGAAAGTGATTCTGAGGTGGTTTTGGTTGAACTTTGACGATCATTTTACCATCATGCTGCTCTCGCTGTTCAGCTCCTGGCAGCTCAGACTCTCCCAGCATTGGCTGGCCGCTCCTCTGGCTCCGCCCACAACCACCACGGCCACCAATAGCCACGCAGGACACATGATCCTGTCCACCAATCAGAGACCACAACATTTTATCTCATTATTAACCACCTCAATGTTAAATCCTGAACATTTTAATGGCTGTAATAAATAATCAAACTTCCATGATGAAGAAAATAAAACATTTTAGGTAAAAATTCCAAAACATGACAGTTTATTTGAGCTAAAAACTAACTTTTCTGTTTTATTGAATCAAAACATTTTAATTTTTGATGAACAGAGTGAAAAATCAAAACTCACCACAGTTTGATGTTTCTTCTTCTTATTATTAATATTATTTTGATTATTGCTGGTGGATTCTGGGAGGTGTAGACTTCTTCTTCTTCTTCTTCTTCTTCTTCTTCTTCTTCTTGGTCGCTGCTGTCCTCTGAAGCTTGGAGCGGCTTGTTTATATCCTGCCTGTCAAGGACACACACACACACACACACACACACACACACACACACACAGCGTAGCGTCATTCCTGGTGGCCAAACACACACACGACCAATCAATGGAGCGTCTTCCTCCCGTCACAAAAGCATTTTTTCCTCTCAGATTTTGTCTTTATGCTTTTATATGTCATGATGTTTTTTCCATGTTCAGGGCTTAATAATAATCTAAGCGTGTCCTGTGTGTCCTGAGTGAAAGGTCAGAGGGCGGGTTGTTGGATTAGCGCCCAGGTGTGATGCGGTAACCGCGGCAGGCTGGGATTCAAACCTGCAGCTGCTGCTTTTGTTGAGCCTCAGTGGCGCTAATCACCGATTAGCTTATTTTCCAGGAAGTTCAGCTGCTCTTCACTCGGCAGCTTTTCCATCACAGACTTTGGTAAAAACACCAGGAGTCTCATCTCAACAGTTCATCAGCCAGGAAGCGCTCTGCTAATCCGCTAACCATTAGCTTAGCATTGCAGCGTTTTGCTAACCTGGAAACTTTTAGCTTCCTGAAATTACTTGGCTGGTTTGCTTATCAACAGTTAAGATCCAACAACTGATCAGATTGATCAGTTATTAAAATAATCGTCAACTAATTTAGTGACCCATCAGCCGTTAGCTGGACTCCACAGAGAGCCAAGCTGAACTTTCACCTTTTCAGCCCCGAAATGCAACATTCAGCTGATATGTTCCTGCTGCTGTAAGGCAGACGGTCGGCATGCGGCGACAGTGGGAGGGAACAACTCGCCGTAAACTGACCGGTGTGAGCGCCATCATGAGGAGAGAAGAAGAAGAAGTTTCTCTACAAGATGAAGGAAACATTTTAAAGAACGTCTCACTATTTAGATTTACTACCTCCAGGTCAGATTTTCCATAAATTCAACGTTTCTTTTCATTGCTTTGCGGATGATGTCCAGATTTATATGCCCCTAAAAATTCAAAATGGTAAAAATGAATCTCTTCAGCTATTGACAGATTGTTTGTCTGAAGTTAAATCTTGGATGGAACAAAACTTTCTTCACCTAAATCAAAGAAAAACTCCAGTTATATTATTTGGACAAAGTCTTTACACTAAAAAACCAGACATGATTCTGGGCTCTTTAGCTCGGTTTTCTCAGAGCTCTGCTAGGAACCTTGGCTTTACTTTTGATGGCTGTTTTAAAGCTCGATAAACACGTTAGCTCTGTCATTAAATCGAGTTTTTAATCACCTACGGATTTTAGCAAAAACTAAATCTTATTTTTGTTTTAAGGACTTTGAAGGACTGATCCATGCCTTCATTACAACTCGTTTGGATTATTGCAATTCTTTATATAGTGGCCTGGATAAATCACAGATTCATCGACTTCAAATGATCAGAAAGCAGCGGCACGGCTTCTTACAGGAACCAGGAAGCATGACCATATAAGGCCCGTACTGCTCAATTTGCACTGGCTGCCTGTTAAGTATGGCATAGATTTTAAGATTCTTTTATTAACTTATAAAGTTTTCAATGGGTTAGCTCCCTCTTATCTTCAGGACCTTTTAAAATGTCAGTCTGTGTTCAGAACCCTCAGATCAAACCATCAGCTGTTACTTTCAGTCCCTCGGCCCCGACTAAGGAGAGGAGATCGGGGCGGGGCGTCTGGGCGGGGCGTCTGGGCGGGGCGCCGGGGCGGGGCGGGGCGGGGCGGGGCGCTGGGCGGGGCGTCAAGGAGGAGCAACAAATGTTATAGAAGCTAAAAATTAAACTTTGAATTGATATTGATACTGATATTGATATTGACAGGAACCAGTCCATGTTTTATCAATTGTTTAATCTGATTACTGGATTAATCGCAACAGTCATCTATAGATTACTCATGACTAAAATATTTGTTTACAACAAAGCATTAGCATTAGTTAGCATTAGCATTAGCATTAGCGGCTCTCAGACCTCAGGACATATTTGGAGTCTGAAGCATTAAAATCAGCAGCTGCTGAGATTTCAGAGCAAAAATCTCAAATATTCACATTTGAACATTAAAATCAGTTGAGAGAAAACATCTGGAGTTCATCTGATTCATTTATGATCAGATGTGACTTTCCTCCAGCTGCAGATCTCTGATCTTTATTTGTCTTTATGAAGCAGAAATTCAGTTTTTGATTTTCTGAATGTTTGAAGTTTCGCTACTTAAAGTCGTTCAGACAGAGAATCATTTTGTTCTTAATGGACCAAATGGAAGCAGAACCCATTAGAGCCTCAGCCTTGAACACGCAGTCCATTAGACACACACACTGACACACACACACACACACACACCACCACACACTGACACACACACACACTGACACACACACACGACACACACACACGACACACACACACACACACTGACACACACACACTCACACTGACACACTGATGTCCTGGAAAGAAAAAACAAAACAGGAAGTGATGAAGTCAGAGCAGAAAAAACTTTTCCTGTTTTTAACTTGATGTTTTTTTGTAATATTAAATATTTTCCATTTCCTGATTGTGAGGAAAACTCAGAGTTTTATTTAGTGTAAAAGATCAAATTCAACTTGAACTAATTTATGTCTATTTTTCATGTAAAGGACTTTAAATGAATTATGTTATTAATGTTGATAATTGAACTAAAACATCATTTATCCGATTCGGATGTGAGGCTGAAGCAGTTATTATTTCAGTTTAAATCATATTGTGTAGAAAATGTTTCCAGATCTTCAGGAATCATCAGCAGCTGGAAGAATTTTGGTTTTTCTGAAAATTTCATAACATTTTCTGACTTTATTCCCAACAATAGCAATACATTTTAGACATGATTAATCTTCAAATGTTTCAAACCACAGACTTCAGGTCATAAACTCAAATGCTGCTGGTGAAGTTTATTATATTTTTATGTTTTAATGAAATAAAATAATTCAAGGATTACCGGTGCAGTACCGCCGGACTCCAGAAGGTGGCAGCAGCGCACCGAGCGCTCAGCTCCCTTCAGGAAACCAAACAAACTAACAGTTTCTGATCAATTCAATACCTGCAGTTCTTCCCGTTACCACCAGGTGGCGGATCAATAAAACCTTCGTGCTGTGGATGACGTCACTGCGCTGCAGAACAACATTTTCCATATTTATGGTTTAAACAGAAACAAATTATGTAATTCCACAGTGTGGCCGCCAGAGGGCGCGCTGACTTCAACAAATGGAATAAAATAAAATTAGTTATTTTGAAAATTAAATGTTTTTGAATAAAGATTTTCAGAACATTATAGAAGCTTCACATGTAGATCTAAATTATTAATTAATAATGTTGAGTGGAGCAAAACCTTTACTAAGATATTATTTTATCAGCTGGATTATAAATATTATTAAATATTTTACACAGAAATAAAATTAATTCAGAAAATAAATAAAAACCTTTCAACTCAGCTAAAATGAGGAAATAGATCATAATAATTAATATGACATAAATTCCTCCAGATTGACCCCAGACCATAATTATTCATACCCCAGAGGGATAATTAATCTGCTGGCCTAAAAAGGCAGAACTTATACTCATTTATTTATTCATATTCAACAAATCAAGAAGGAAGTGTGTGTGTGTCTGTGTGTGTGTGTGTGTGTGTGTCTGCGTGTGTTGTGTGTGGGGTGTTGTCTGTGTGTGTGGTGTGTGTGTGTGTGTGTGTGTGTGTGTGTGTGTGTGTGTGTGTGTGTGTGTGTGTGTGTGTGTGTGTGTTTCCAGCTCACTGAGCCGTTGACCCATTTCCTGCCTGAAGTCCCTGAGGGTCTGCCTGTCAGTGGGCGGAGCCTCCAGAGGTCACATGACGCGGATCAGGACTTTGATTAGACCAGATGTGACGATCTGTGGAATTAAATTAGAATCATGTTTTATTAATTATTATTATCGTTTCTCTTATCAGTTTGCAAACAGCAGAAAATGTTTTTATGTAATGGGCTGAAGAATATCTTTCACATTTTTTATGGAATTAATCAAATATTTTTTAAATTAATTTGAATTTATTATTGAACCAAGGATTCATATTAAAATCAACTGAACATTTTAAATTACTTCTTGTTTCACTTTTTATGTTTCTGCAGTTTTCAGACTAAAGACCAGAGAGCATTTAATGATAACAGGGTCCAAAGGGCGGTTCGGGGGCCGTTTGTGGCCCTCAGAACAACTTTGAACGGCCCTGAGTCACAAGTCAAACAAAATGTTAAAGATGGAAGATAAAAGTCATGTCATTTATTAGTCTGAAACAAGTTTTAATAAAATGAAGCTAAAGTTGAATTTGTTTAGTTTTTGGTTTATTTACAGATAAATGAAGAAAGAAATAACTTTAATGGAACAGTTTCAGCTTGAATGATACAGACCAGTAGAACCAGTAGGACCATTAGAACCAGTAGAACCAGTAGAACCAGTAGAACCATTAGAACCATTAGAACCAGTAGAACCATTAGAACCAGTAGAACCATTAGAACCATTAGAACCAGTAGAACCATTAGAACCAGTAGAACCATTAGAACCATTAGAACCAGTAGAACCATTAGAACCAGTAGAACCATTAGAACCATTAGAACCAGTAGGACCAGTGCATGCAGTACCTCTGAGGTTCTGTCTGTCTCTCGGAGTCTCGGTCCAGCTGGGCTCATGGAGCGGAACAAACGGCGCCTCCTTAATCCGATTATCCACCGTGTGAACACCGCTTCCTGAGACGAGCAAAGATGGCCGCCAGCATCAAGACAGCGCCACGCTGCGTTGGCTCCAGTCGGGTCCCAGTGGGGCCGACGGCCCGGCGGCTCCAGATGATGACCCGGGTTCTGTTCGGTTCTGTGGATAATTCCCATTTCTGCTCAAACTGAGCCGAGACGCTGCGACGCCGACATCACTGAACGCGGCTGCAGCTGCGTGGAAACGTCTCCTTCCTGTATCGCCGCCGACCCGTTCTGCTTCCTGAAACTGGACCGGACCGCGGCCTAAACAAAACCTTTGTCACATTTCGTCAGTAAACCTGAGACCATCAGATTTAAGTTCTGACCCGTTTCTTTAAATGTAACATTTGGAAACAGAATCAGGCCCAACTCCTTTGAAAAGCAGAAGTGGAGCCTCCTGTACAGCCAACCAGAAAGCAGCAAGAGGTTTCTGAATGGTGGGGTTGCTAGGTAACGGGCCGGTCTTATCACTATGTTCTGGTGCTACCGGCCCTTTAAGACCCATGATGTGGATCAGGCTGAAGAGTTTGGAGGATTTGGGCCCAGAAGGTTTTGACTAAACCGGGATTGGGCTGATCGTCTGGCTGCTCGTCTGCACTTTAGATTTCCTGCTGTGACGGATTTATTGAGCCAAATTTACACAGAATTTTATAAATATGTCCAGTTTAATTATTGTTTTTGTAGATTTTACATATTTTCTCATGGAGTATTTATTATGTTGCGTTAGGTGTTACATTTTATAAGATTTAATTGAGAAAAAAAACATTTTTAAATGTTCTTTTGAAATATTCAGTTCCTCCATTTGTCTCGTTTTAATATTTGCTTTCTGTATATTTTATAGTTTATTTGCTGTCTGTCTGATTGTAGCCCAGCAGCAGTTTGTTCTTTCTTCATCATAATCAGCTTAAATCAGATTCATTTCCCTGCAGGATTCATTCATCTGAATTTAATATTGAGAGGAAAAGTTTTACAGTACCTGCTGGCGACAGCAGCGTTCAGTCAGCCGGCCTGATGGTGGCGCCGTCAGCTCCAGATGTCGATGCCCAGCAGTTTGAGGCCCAGATTTGTCGGATCAATCCGTCGCTGGCGCCGAGACGCGGCGGCGGCAGTAATTACCCGGCGATTAGCCGATGATGTGGAATCGCTGTGAATCTGACTTATTAACGAAACATTAATTGCTGTGTTTCATAACAGCCAGCTGGCTAATTGTCCTGTAATTGGTTCAGACTCTGGCAGCGTCTGTGTGCCGCCGCCGCCGCCTGAAGGCTCGTTGTGGTGAAAACACGCTCCGCTGCTTTCAGCAGGGAAATCGCTGAGCATCAGGCTGGAAGCTGGGAGATTCTGACAGGAAAACAGGAACGAACGACTCCATAAATCACAACCCGGCAACTCAGACCAGCGCCGCTCTGCTACCTGAGCTAACTGAGCTACCTGAGCTAACTGAGCTACCTGAGCTAACTGAGCTAACTGAGCTAACTGAGCTACCTGAGCTAACTGAGCTACCTGAGCTAACTGAGCTACCTGAGCTACCTGAGCGAATGGCTGGGAAGCACGGTGGTGGCAGAGTCATGACATCATGTGTTTGAACTACACATTATCAACTGTTTGTGGTAAACTTTCTAAATTAAACAGTCAACACATCTAAAAAGATTAAGATGATATAAAGAAGAAGATGAGGAAAACGTCTGACATCACAAATCTAAATTGTCATTTTGGCACCAAAACTCTTCCGTAGCAAAACGAAATAAAATGCTGTGATTTAGTGAGTTTTTATGGTTCATAACTGAGAAGTAAATAAAAATCATCACATAAAATTACAGATGATAAAGACAATAATAATAATAGAACAATTATTTCAGGTCATCACTCCACCACCACCGTGTTTTCCTCCAGCTCCGACACACACACACACACACACACACACACACACACACACACACACACACACACACACACACACACTCCTGACCTGAGGAGGAGGAGAATGATTCTGCCTCTTCATCCACCTTGACCTCTGACCTTGAGGTGTGCGGCTTCACGTCACACATCAAACCCAGATGACACCTGGCCACGCCCCGTCACGGCGCCCCAGACGCCAGAGCGCTGACCTTTGACCCCTGCCGCCGCGCTCATCAGCTGATGAGCCGTTGAGCAGAGAAGCTGCGGCGATGTTCCGCCATGTTGGTTCAATTAGCGGGTCGCTAATGGAGCCGCAGCAGAGCGTCTCTGCCGGCTAATGACGGCGACCCGGAAGCCCGTCGGACTCTGGATCAGAACCAGAATGAAACGTCATCTTTCCTCCACTCCTACAGGAAACATGTTGACTCAACATGTTTTACCTTAAACTAACTGACAGAGAATCGAAACATGGCGCCTTTAATGAGCCGAGGTCAGCGCAATAAATCAGAGAACGATGTCACTGATCAACTGATCAATCAGAGGAAATAAAAGAGAATAGAATAACGACATTGTATCAGGGGAAACATTAATCCAACTCCATTTGCTCCAAAAGCTGGAAGTGGACTCCAGTGCAGAGCATTCTGGGTAAATACAACCAACGCTAATATGCTAACCTAGCGCTAGCAGGACAAATGGTTAGTTTACTTTAGCCAAAAAAAAAACCCCACTAAAATCTGATGCCTCCATTTTGTTTCCATCTGGTGAAGGAGGAAGTTGTCTGTGTGTCGTTTCCTTTCAGTGGTTGCTGGTGCAGCGCCCCCACAGGCCAGGAGGGGAACAGGCTCTCAGATCGTTAATGGGCTTAATGTACGTCATAAAATCATATTTCTACTGAAAGTGAAGATTTCTATTGTTTATTTGAATCTTTGAAACAGCTGAAACGCTGTGTTGTGATCTGGTTTGCATGTTTTACAGTATTTTATGGTTTCGTATTTGTCATGTTTGTGGAAACATGATTTTATCGTTTGCTACAATTTGCTAATTGCTAACAATTCCTACAACAAACAGGAAGTAGCGGTTGCTAACTAGCATGTTCAGCTCCGGTGCCTCTGGTAAGGCATCCAGCTGATCAGTTTCTGCTCCTCTTTCCCAAAGGAAACATCTCAACGATTTGAAACCCGTCTCCTCCTTTCCAGCAGCTCTTCACGTTTACACATTTAAAACAACCTGAGATTCACTTACAGTTCTCAACAGCTTTCAGAGAACCGCAGCCTCATTTGTCTTCCTCTGCTGAGCCTGGCAGCAATGACCAAAACATTTGAGTAAAATGACAGATTGCACCTTTAATGTGCGGCTGGACAGGAAGTGAGTCTCTTCAGTTCCTGTCCGTCTCTCAGCTGCCATCAGGCTTCTTAGAGGAGACGCTGGAGCAGAACTAAACGCCGCTGATGCTCAGCCAGCGATCTGTCACAGCTGTGATCAGCTCAGAGAGGAGACTGACCGACTGACGACCGACCGACGACCGACTGAAGACTGACTGACGACCGAATGAAGATCGACTGACGACTGACCGACTGAAGACTGACTGACGACCGACTGAAGACCGACCGACGACCGACTGAAGACCGACTGAAGACCGAGAGACCGACGAGACCGACCGACGACCGACTGAGACCGACCGACGACCGACCGACGACCGACTGACGACCGACTGAAGACCGACTTCATTTATTAAAGTCACAGTTCAAAGTATTTAACAAACTAAATATTAACTAAAAATATTACACAAGGGATACATAGTTTAAAGCTTAATATTTAGTTTGAAACTGGATATTTAGGCAATATAAATCTGATCACTTCAGGTCAACAATTCAGACTTAGTTCAAACCCAGCTTTTATTTTGATAGTCCACTACTTCCTCTTATGTCATTTAATTAGCAAATTTCATTTATAAATTCAGTTTTATTTAGTTCAGAGGTAAATATCTGGTTTGGAGATAAATGATTAGCTTGCTGCTAAATATTAATGAAGGAAATTTGTTACTTAATATTAGGTTTGGAGATAAAAATAAACAGCTTGCTAGCTAAAGTTTCAGCTTCAAATTAAATGCTTAGCATGCTAACTACATATTTAAGTGGGAGCTAAATGTTTATTTTAGAATATTGTGACATTTATAATTGAATAACATGATAAAAATGTTTTCCAAACGGCTGAATTAGAGCAGCTGTGGCTGTGAAGATTTATGAGAATCACCTGGAATTTCCTGGAATCCCCTGGAATCTCCTGGAATCCCCTGGAATCTCCTGGAATCTGCAGTGCAGGTGGGTGAAGTCCCATCAGCCTGGTCTGGTCGGCGTGCTGTGAGAGCGAGGTGGCGGCAGGACCGCCAGGTGCTAACGACGTTACGGCGGCGCAGCGTTTCCTGTGAGAACGCGTTGAGCGGACAAGGCCGCCATTCATGCTGCTGGTGTCGGATGGAAGCGCGTCGGGTCAGACGGGCCTCATGCTGTCAGCGGGTCACTCAGAGGAAAGCCAAATTTAGCCGCCTTCTCGTCTCATCCAGACTGAAGCTGCAATAATTCAATTCTGGAGACTGTGAGGTAAAAACGGCCTGATCTAATTAGCGCCTCATCTTCCTCATCTTCTTCATCTGTGAACGCAGCAGAAACTGTCTGTTCTCACTGCTGCTGCAGGCCGAGGTCAGAGGTCACGCCTGAAGACAGGGTAAACAGCAGATCCGGTTCTTTGACGAGACGATTGGTCTCAAAGAACAGGAAACGCTGACAGTGACGTCCAAACAGCTGAGGCCTGTCGCTCAGAAACGTCTCAACACAACATGAACCAGTTTAGGCTGGAAATGTTCTCCCATGATGTCATGCGTCGCCGTGGGAACGTGGCCTCACTGCAGAAGCGTTTCCGGGTTTTTCTGCTTCCACAAACAAACTCTGCTCCGGTTCCGTCCAGCGCCTTGGTTCTGCTAACGAGGCGTTGAGCTGCTGCTGGCCCGACGTCAGGACAGGAAGTCCTGCTCCGCCGCCGGGCCGAACAGGAAGTCCTGCTCCGCCGCCGGGCCGAACAGGAAGTCCTGCTCCGCCGCCGGGCCGAACAGGAAGTCCAGCTCCGCCGCCGGGCCGAACAGGAAGTCCTGCTCCGCCGCCGGGCCGAACAGGAAGTCTCAGATTCAGATCAAAGGCCATAACTCAGATCACTGAAAAACACCAAATCTAGCAAATCAGTTTGTTTAGTTGATAAACTATGATACAGATCCCATATCAGCGAATAGGAGCTTCTTTACAGCCGATAATTTATCAATAATGATAAGAACCTCAGAACTCCATCATCAGATTGATTTAAACACGTTTCTGTATTTTTCTATATGTTGATGAAACCTTAGTTTTATTGTACTTGATGTTCACACAAACAGAAAAGCTCAGCAGGATTCAATGGTTTTAGTTAAGCTAACAGACGAAGCGCTAGTTAGCTCGGTTAGCTTCATGCCGACCTGATTGGCCCATTTCTGGTTCTGAGAAGCTTTGGGGTAAAATGTTGGATTGGATTAAGATTTAACAAAGTTAATTGCTGAAGCCGAAGAATTTGAATTAAAAACCATAAAACTAAAATCAAACAGTTTCAGTTCAAAATGGGGTTTTTTTTCTTGCCAAAGTTTTTGCAGAAAATTATTAGCAGTTTTTAAGTTTTTAATCTGTTATTAAAGACGCGAGACTGGAGCAAGGTGCTATGCAACATTAGCGTTAGCTGCTACATGTTAGCGTTTAGGTCCAATTTTCGGCTAGCTTAGCTTCTCTGACATGCTAACGGCTTTTAGCTAAAGTTGAAGCATCAGATTGTTTCCATCGTCCAATCAGATCGTTTACTAGCAGAAACGAAGGAAGCGAAGCTGCTTCTCGCTGCTGCTAGCACACGTAGCTGTGCATCAGGCTTATGGTCCGACCAGAAACGTGTCAACACAAAGGTTCCACCCTAAAAACTGATTCTGTTCAAATTAAATCCAAATTAACTTGTTACATTTTAAATCTGCTGCTTTTTCTTGAAACTAAACTCAGAAACATGAAAGTGATAAATGTTAAACTTCAGATTAAAATCTGGATTTCCTCAGCAGACGAACCTGAATCGTCCCATCATGGCCGCCTGCTGATCTCCAGGTAAGCAGCTCCTGTCGGACCTTCATCATCAGCACCATCGCCTTCATCAGCCCATAATGGATGGCGGCGCCGCTCGCCCTGCATGCAGGAAAGGTTTAATTAAATCACAGTCCAATCATAATCCATGTTGTTAATTAAACTGGATAATTTATAAGTACAAAAGAGGGTATTTATTAGCTGCTGGTGGCAGCGCGGCGCCGTGCGCGCGCCTGGTGCACGGCGGCCCCACGCACACAGCCGCTGCCTCCAACCTTTTACTATTGATGCCTGGCCATGATTGATAATGAGACGGAGAGCGCTGCACTATTTGTCTAATGGCGGTGCAATTAAAGGCCTTGTAAATGACCCGCGCCTCGTTTCATCCTAATCTATGGAATTTTGATTGAATTTGTCGGCGCTAATTGAAAAATACTGCTATTTAATGTCTGCACTGATCAGGCTCTGTAATGACCCCGGGGGGGCGGGCCGCTCAGGCGTGTCCTTGACTCGGAGAGGGGGCTGCTCGGGGTCAGAGGTCACATGTGTCCCCTCTCATGCGTTTTGACGCCGCTGGCGTTGATGAGCTGCTGCTGAATTGATGAGGAGGTCGTTCCTCCGTCCATCAGCACGCAGGAGCAAACACTGGGAGGTACAGCGCCACGGCAACGGGCACGGCGCCACGGCAACGGCGTGAGACGGATGGCCGGACAATCGGCAGAGTTCATCAGCGATCCGACCCGATTCCATCTGCAAACAGACCTGGACACGACGAGGCGTCTTAGTTTAGTTTCTTCTCATTAATGGGAGAAATGACCTAAAACAACTAAAGTATCAATATTCTAGGATTGATTATATTGATCGGGTATTAGAGGAAGTTCTATTTCAGAATCAATCTCCAGAGAGATAAATACAAACGTCTGGCTTCTTATTGAAATATTATTTGATCAAATCAAAGATGTTTTCATCCATTTGCTGCTAAATTACAGCAAAGCTTTTCAGAGTGCAATTGAAGTGATGCAGCCTCCCACCTGCAGGGGGCAGCGTGTCTTCATCTGCCTCAGTCTGGATAATTACAGTTCAGAACTAAGAAAAAGTCACACTAAGCGCAAATGTTTCCAAATTCTTTCCATTAAATCAGAGATTTTTAGCACAAACATCCTGAAAAGTAAAACCCGTTGCTGCCTGGTCGCCGTAGCGACGACCTCCAGTGGCGTTTCAACAGCGTGTCCCTGCTGCAAGCGGCTCGGCTTGTTTCATTTGAATGCAAGCCGAGCATTCAAATGCATTTGGACAGTTTGTTAATGGATTCTGGAACAACATGCATCATGTTTATGGGTCCAAAATAACAATTACAGTCAGATTTTCTGTTTCACAGCTTTAAAAATCAAAAACTTCCAAACGTCTCACCTGGTTTCTCATGAAGAGCTTTTAAAATACGGAATCGCAAAACGTCATTCAATCCATTAAACATCATCAATCTGAAAACTGCTGCAACATCCTGCTGCTGCTGCAACATCCTGCTGCTGCGCAACATCCTGCTGCTGCAACATCCTGCTGCTGCTGCAGCAACATCCTGCTGCAGCTGCTGCAACATCCTGCTGCTGCAGCAACATATCCATCATTCTGTTTTTAACCGTTTCACCTTCAAAATCAGAACCTGAGTGGAATCGGTGAGCGATCCGTCGACACCCGATGATCCGCTGGTTCTGGTTTCTAACGGGTCCAAATGTTTCTCTGGTTTCTGCTGAAACACAGAAAATGTTGATCAGTGAAACTTTGATTTATAACTGATCACATCGACAGGATGCCGATCAGCTCAGAGGAATAAAACCACAGTTTTAATGTTTCTAAAGTAAAACATGAAGGAAATGTTGAGGAAAAAGCCTGAATTTCTCTAGTTTTGGCCCTAATCTTCCTCCATACTCCAGTTTCCGTCCATCGGAACCAGAACTGGAGGAGCCAGGATGAAGTGAAAGTGTCTCTTTCAGCCCCACGCTGAGTGGATCCGGATCGTCCACGAGCTCCGGCTCGTCACCCGACATCCGCCAATCAGAGGCGCAGGGAGGCGGCGTCCTGGCGCTAAAGGCAGCGCAATTAACCAGAGGGGAGCGCAATTTAAATCCTAAACAGTTGCGGAGGCGCAGCGGCAGGAAACACACAGGACTCACTCCGGCTGCCGTAGCGGGTCAGAGAGGCGCGCAGTCCAGAACCTCGGGTCCAGAACCTCGGGTCCAGAACCTCGGGTCCAGAACCTCGGGTCCGGGTCATCTCGTCCTCCCAGTTTGCGCTTTTTTTCCTGGAAGCGGCGCATCTCCTGCGGGTTGAGGGAGGAATGCTGGTCTGTGAGCGGGTCGCCGCCGCCCTCAACTCCCGGTGACTCCCGGCGGGGCTCCGAGCCTCCGCCGCCCTGCGCGGCTCTCCCCCGGCCTCCCTCGGCTCCAGCGGCCGGTCTTATGAGCGCGACGTTCGGTCCGTCCTTCATGGTGATGCAGCGGCCACTCGGAAGCACCACCGCCTTCAGCATCGACTCCCTGATCGGCGGGCCCCCGCAGCCCAGCCCGGGACACTTCGTCTACACCGGGTACCCGATGTTCATGCCCTACCGCTCCGTGGTGCTGCAGCCGCCGCCGCCGCCGCCGCCGCCGGCCCTGCAGCAGGCGCTGCCCGGCGGACACCACCCGCAGATCCCCGGGCTGCAGGGCGGCTTCTGCTCCAGCCTGGCGCAGGGTTTGACGCAGGGTTTGGCGCAGGGCATGGCGCTCACCTCCACCCTCATGGCCTCGCTGCCCGGCGGATTCTCCCCGTCCCAGCAGCACCAGGAGGCCGCCAGGAAGTTCGGCTCGCAGACGCTGCGGCTGGAGGCGGAGGACGGGAAGAGCTTCCTGCCCGGGAAAGAGTCCGCGCTGCCGGCCTTCCACGACGCGGACGCGCCGCTGCAGACGTCCACAGGTTGGTCCACGCGTGGGTCAAACACTGTGATTAGTTTCATCTGCTGGTTTCGAAAGTTATATTAGTTTAATTTAATGACATCATTTTCTTTCACTTTAATTGAAAAAATATTTAAAAACTGAAAATAAAATTAATTATGACTAAAACATTGAATTCACTTTATTAATAAAGGCAAATAAATAACGCGTTAATATGAAGGTTATTATTGTTATTATGATATGAATTATTGCGCAGGCCGCAATTAAAACGGATCAACTGAAAAACGATTCATTGAATCGATCCGGCCAAAAGTTTCACTGATTTATCCAAAATTCATTTATCTGCTGAATCCAATTAGTTTGAAATAATGAAGAAAAAAAACATCCAGAAAATCCGGAATGTGCTGCAGAAAACCTGAAAACCTCTGACACACACACACACACACACACACACACACACACACACACACACACACACACACACACACACAGAAGGCCGCGTGGAGACATCGGTGCGTAATTACGCGTGAAAGCGGACCGTCCCGCAGCGCGTCCCGATGCGGCCTGATGATGATGATGCCGACACCTTCATCTCCTCCTCCTCTTCCTCACCTTCACGGGGATCTTGAAATGTTTGAAATGGGAATTAAATGTTTGTGGTCTTTCTCTGTGAGCATCAAGCAGACGCGTTTTCTCCTTGCGGCTCATATGAACTGATTTAATTTGCGGGTTCTGGTTCCTCCCGCAGCCAGAGTTCTGTCCAAGGACGAGTCCAAGGAGGAGGACGGCGGCCGGAAGGACGAGAGCTTCTCCATGGACAGCGACCTGGACTACAGCTCGGACGACAACCTCACGGCGCTCTGCCACAAGGAGGACGCGGACGGCGGCGGAGGCCTGGACGACGCGCCGCACCTGACGGCGCGGCGTCCGGCGGCGGCTCCGGCGGCGGCTGCGCGGCGGGCGGCGGCAGCGGCAAGAACCGGCGGCGGCGCACCGCGTTCACCAGCGAGCAGCTGCTGGAGCTGGAGAAGGAGTTCCACTGCAAGAAGTACCTGTCGCTCACCGAGCGCTCCCAGATCGCGCATGCGCTCAAGCTGAGCGAGGTCCAGGTGAAGATCTGGTTCCAGAACCGGCGCGCCAAGTGGAAACGGGTCAAGGCCGGAAACGTCAACAACAAGTCCGGGGAGCCGAGCCGGAACCCCAAGATCGTGGTTCCGATCCCGGTGCACGTCAGCCGCTTCGCCATCAGGAGTCAGCACCAGCAGATGGAGCAGGCCCGGCCCTAGGACGGTTCGGACGGGTTCTGAACCCAACCGGAACCACCAGACTCCTCTGACTTCGTTTGTTTTTGACTCGTTGATCGAAATGTTTTCTGTTCACTCCGTGACTCTGACGAGACGGATCTCACCGAACCGCCCGGTTCTGTTCGGCTCTTTTTAGCGTCCGAGCCCGAGAACGTTCAACCAGCTGAAAGAGCCGCAGTTTTTCACCGCAAAGTGCGCGTGGAGCAGCGGACGACGTAAATACCGAGCGGAAGCTGCGCGCGCAGGACTGAATGAAGCCGCTAACTTATTTATACAGTGATGTGAAAACCTGCGATTAAAGGACGCAAAGAGAGAGAAGCGTTCAGTGTGACTCCTTCACACACACACACACACACACACACACACCTGCATTATTAAAATCTAAACTTTCATTATTTCGTTTCATTTTAAGGCCTCCAGTTTTAACGAGGAAGAAAAACTTCATAAAAATGAAACAAAATTTAAAACGAGAAAAAAATCAAGATGAAGAAACGCGACAGGCGACATGAATTCACAGCAATTCATCCAGCATCAATAATTCATGGTGATCAGGAATAATTGACCTTCCTGCGGAGGGACGTGCTGATTGATCAGGTTTCATCCACAGGACGTGAAGCGCCGCAGCAGCGGGTTGCCAGGTACAAACAAATCCCCCGAATAACTTCACCCAGAAAAATGCGAACTTACCAACATCCTTCAGTTTATATTCATTTCAATTATTCTGGAGTTTATGAGAAGAAAAATTATTTTCTAAATAAATAATTAAGCCCCAAATGTTTGAAATAAATTTACACATTTTAAAAATCAAAACGACGATTTATTGACTAAAATATTTATTGTTTATTTTCGGACTAAATTAGTTTAGTTTTGTGTCTTTATAGAAGCAAAGATCCGGCCGAGGTTCGGCCTCCAGGATCCGAACCTCGGCCTGCGGAATCCAACATGGCGGCCGACAAACGAGACCTTCTTCTTCTTCATGTTCTTCATCAGCTATCTGCAGCTGGAACATCTAAATATCAACATCAACTCTAGATAAATATTTAATCATTAAAATAAATATTGTTCTGACTTCATTTGAATTTCTATTGATAATTTACCAATTTACACATTTTAAAGTGTTTAACCTACAATAAATACTAAATTCATAGCTCTGAGCAGACAAGCAGGAAAATAAAACTTGGTTTTAAAATTCTAAAAAAAATGAATTAAAGTTTCACTTTACAGCTGAAACATTTTAAAAGAAATAAAACCTCACTTATTGTCAAATTTTATTTTACTGGCAAATCTGCACATAATAAAAATTAATTTTAAAAAATAAAAATGTACATTTAAGAAATGCTGTTTGTAAAAATGAAGGGATCATTTATGTCCAACATTCATGTCTCTAAAAACAGGAAATATTCCAGAATTAATAAATAAAGTCTCGTGTTCAGTTTATAAGAAGCATTTTCCTGTCTTTATTGAAAAGAGACAAATTACAGTAGAAGATTCTGCTTTAGGTAGAACTTTTCAACATTGGTACTGTACAACAAAATGTAATAATAATAATAATTAGAATAATTAGAACAACAGTGACAACAAGAACAATAATGATAAAACAGGGTAAAAAGTGAATGGATTCAGGAGCAAATGTACAAAAAGGTTTTTCTGTGGGAGTTTAAATAAGATGGAGGCTGGAGGGAAGTTATTAAAGTCATTATTAAAGCCATTATTAAAGCCTAGCACAGAAACATTTCTACAGTTCATCATTGATCAGGTTTTATTATCTACACTGTAAAACAACATTTTACAGCTTTTATCTGCAGGTTTATAACGCAGCCGTCCGAAAACTGAAAGAGGCTCCAATACATAACTTCAAATAAAAAGTCAAATTCTTTTACTTCATTCTCAATTATTACATGGATTATTTTGCTCTGTTTAAACTGTATGACCCAGAAACCAGAGGAATCACTTTCACCCAGGTTGCCTGTTATTCTGCTAACAGACATACATAATTAATAAATTAGTGGCTGTTGCTTTATGCTGGCATTTATTCCCAAACCCTTCAAACTCGTTATATTTAGCATGAAGGAGAAAACTAGTGGAATAACAAGTTACCCTTAGGGAACGTGTGCTAACGAAGCTAGGGCAGCTAGCTGGCAAGGACTCGGCAGCTAACGGTTAAAATGAGCGACACTGATTAAATGTTAAAAACTGTTAATATTGAAAACAGAAACTCACCAGAATGACAATGTTAGCTTTGTCTCCCTGGTTGCTGCTCCGTTCACTGGGGATTTAATTGGAAAACTTTTTGAACGTAGTCAGAAGGAAAATGGCTCTTTAATGGCATCCGGCTGTTCGTGTCTCCACCGCTAACGCTGCTTTAAGGAAGGGACTCGGCTGCTTCGACACTAATCACTGAATTCAGATGTTTATGATTTATTCTATACATTTAGCCAAATGTCCAACATGACTTTAAAGGTACAAACGTGTAAATATGAATCAGAGATCAACGGAACTGATTTAATGTGGAAACAGTAAGCTAGCCAGCAGCTTTTATCAGTTAGCATGTTAAGCTAACAGGCTAATCAGTAGCTACGTCTCACACGGTGCTTTATTCTCCAATTTACAACATTTTGTATTGTGTGAGCGTAAAATATAAATCTTATTAACAGGGACAATGACTCAGCAGCTTTTCAGTTTATTGTCCAGGTAACTCAGAGCACTGTTAGCATTAGCTTCCCTTTTTCACCAGTAAAACTGATGTTAGCCATCTTTCTTGGCCTGTAAACTTTGGTCTGCTAAAATAATTCCTACTGTTATAATATTTCAAAACTGTAGCCACTTTTGAAGCTGAATCACAAAATTTATCTTGTATTGCGTAAACTAAATAATGACATCCAACAACCTGGACAGATTTTTCTTGAATCATATTTTCTCCTTTAAGCTTAAACACATTATGAGCTGGATGATTTATTACTTTTGAAGTCAGAATATAAACAACTTTTACTCATAAACTTATTGGAAATTTCCCTTTAAACCAAGCTGTGCTGTGATGACGGATATAAACTGAGTTTCAATAAACATCATCCTGACCCGGACCTGGTGATGCAGAACCAGACAATTTAGATTTAAAAAACTCTGACATTTTGAGATGAGCTCAAGTCACATGAGTGAGGAAAAAGATTGATCTTCACTAAAGTGAAAAGGCTCACCTTTACAAGCTCAGAACATTTTCTTTCAAAAATTATGTGAAATTTATCTCAAAACTTTGGAATTTTTCCTCAAAAATATTTTGACTTCTTGAACTCAAATTTCCAAATTTTCTTCCAGAAAATTTGTGAAATTAATCTGAAATCTGAAAAGTTTTTTCTCTCACTATTTATTTTTTGAATGTACAATGGCCCGAATATGGCGTGGTGGTTCTGGTTCTGGATGGACTGGAAGTGAAAAACAGACCCTGTTCACACAGTTTGTGTAATTCTGGGATCATGAAGGCAAAATAAAAAAGGCAAGAGGAGAAAGTTTGATTTTCCAGCCGTGAAATCAGATAATCCAGCTGAGAACGAGTCACCTGCTGCAGCAACATCTAGGTTAGGATTTCTAGACAGAGCGTTCTTCCTGAGGCTCCCTTCGCTTTCAGTCGACACCTTCTACAAACACCAGGAGTGATTTGACTAGGCCTGACACTAACAGGAGAAACGTCAGCCTCTTCAGGTTACCATGGATACCAGCAAAATGGTGAAAAGAGGTTTGAAGTTAAACTTCTGCTAGCTCAATAAACGTCAGCAGAGGAAGCTAGCGGCGTTCCGACTCCGTGTTCAGATGAACTTCAGGTTCCAGAACCGTCCGGGTCAACTCCGGGTTTGGATCAACCACTGGGCTCTCATACGGAATACATTTCTGCCAAAAATCTCTCAAAGTTTGAAATCAATCTAGAAAAAATTAAACATTTCGGATTTTTTTCTTGCAAATGTTTGACGTTTGGAGCTGAGACGTGTCTGTGTGTTTCAATCAGTTTGTTGGCAGAGATGTACTCCGTATGTCTTTATCTCTAAAGGCTCTGACACGCAGCTGCACTTTGACCTCTTGCTGACTTGGCCAATCAGATCGTCCAGAACCTCCTGCTTGAGTCCCAGACCAGGCCGACATACATAGCGACTACTTCCTGTTTGTGCTCGTTGTCACGGCGACCATGACAGAGGACAGAGGCGCAGTATTTACAGAAGAAGAAGAAGAAACAGCCCTTCAGACGACGTTCCTTTGGTCCGATTGGACAAAATGAACCAATCAGAAACACTGAGAGTCCGGAGCCTGGAGGCTCCCAGGAACGTCCAGGAACGCTCTCCCATTGGTCCAACAACACACACACACACACACACACACTGTGACACACACACACTGTGACACACACACACACACACACACACTGTGACACACACACACACTCTGACACACACACACACACACACACACTCTGACACACACACTCACTCTCTCTCTCAGCAGAGGGAAACTCCTTCACTAATGCAGTCTAAGCTCCCATCCCACCGGGCCTGGTTCTGGTGGGTTCTCCTCTCGTCGCCATGGAGATGGGTGTTGTGTTCCTGGATTCTGATTGGCCGATGAGGTAAGAGACCCGTTTCCCATCATGCTCTGGGTCAGATGAGCGCGGCGCTGCCCAGGCTGCTGCAGCTGTTGTTGCGGTTGGCGTTGCGGCGCGGCAGGTTGGGCGTGGTCATCAGGGCGTAGCGCTCGTCGGCGCCGCCGTACTGGGCCAGAACCTCCACGCACTCCTGGCTGCCGGACTGCCGCGCGTACGCCATGGGGCTGTTCCCGTGGGCGTCCCTCGCCGTCAGGTCGGCGCCGTACTGCGGAGACAGCGGAACGGGTCAGACCGGTCGGCCCGGCCAGCAACGGCCCGGCCCGACCCGAGGAGGCTTACCCAGACCAGCAGCTGCAGCAGAACCACGTTGCCCTTGTGCGCGGCCAGGTGCAGCGGCGAGCAGCCGTCGCCGAACGTGTCGTTGACCTGCTGGCGGGAGGCGTGGGCCAGCCCACGCCGCGCAGGTCCTCCTCCGCCGCCGCGCGGAGCAGCTGCTGGCCCAGAGGCGGGTCGGCGCCGGGCAGCGCCGCCACAAACAGACGCTGCTCATACTTGGCCCTGATCCAACGCTCACGCTCCTCCCTGGAGACAGGACATGACATCACAGATCATCAGAACGCCTCAACGCCACCAGACAGAGATGAAATATTCCTAAAACATCCAACAGGAAGTCAGGGTTTCAGTGGAACTTTGTTCCAGATCTGTGGAGCATAGAAGCTGAATGCTGCCGTCTCTATGTGGAGGGTCAGGTCAAAGGTCATTCCCTCCGTAGTATTTAGGCAAGAATGTTTCTGAATCGAGTCGACAGGTGATGATCCAGGATCATCATCAGTCTAATCCACAGCAGAGTGACTGTAATCTGACGTCTGGATCAGTCTGGGCGGCCCGGCCCGGCCCGGCAACGTTTGGTACCGATGGCAGAATCCCTCACCCTGAACCGATTCCTCTCTGAACCGTTCCTGACAACCGATGGATCGGTGTGGGAACGGCTCTGGATCTCATTAGCTCTCTTCCTGGATACCAGCGCCTGCTGGGGGCAACACAGGGGCAGCAGGGGCAAGTGGGGGGGCAAGGAGGCGCCTAGCATGGCGGAATGTCCTCAGGTTCCTCCTTCCTGCCCCGACCCAGAGACCAGAGAGGCTGGCTCCGACCACGGCCCAAAGCCCGCGGACAAAGCCTGGAGGAGTCCCGGAGAGAGAGAGAGAGAGAGCATGTGTGTGTGTAGGTGTGTGTCAGTGTGTGTGTGTGAGTGAGTGACTGTGTGTGTGAGCGCCCAGCGGGACTCTGGGAGGAAGTGTGAGGCCATGGGACCAGGAGACGCATGCCTTCCTCCTCTGGAGTTGCTAAGAGCCGCCGGGCGTCCAGAAACATCGGACACCAATAACCCTGTAGGTCGCCATGGAAACGTGATCAATAGGTGTCCAATAATTACACAGAGAAATCCAGAACCAAACGGCATTCTGGGGGATGTAGGCAGAGGAGAGACTGTGGCCGCTCACCACGGCAGGGCTAACAGAGCTAGCTGTGGAACCAACTAACTGGCTCGCTCTGTGGTTGCCTAGCAACAGCCCTCTGGGTAAGTTGCGCAGCAGCAGTTTTAATTTTAAAAATAAAGAAACAAGATAAGACAGGAAACATCAGCAGACTGACGGCGGTTGAGATGTTTAACACTAAATCTAATCAATAATCGTGGATATTGATGATCTGATGGGTTAATATGATGACGGGTTTTCAGCCATCTTGAAGATCAACCTTGTTTTGTTCTGATGGTTTGGTTTCTACAACCGTTCCTGAATATTCCTAACACATTTTAATGTAAATTAGCATCACTGTGATGTAATCGGCCTGTGTGTGTGTGTGTGTGTGTGTGTGTGTGTGTGAACTTCAGGCGTGTATTTAGTAAACAGCGAGTCTCCGTCTCGAGTTAACGACTCCTGAAAACACAGCTCTGGACACTGGAGAGGCTAATTGCACTAATTAACCGCACCGAGAGTGTGTGTGTGTGTGTTAACGTGTCTGCAGCACACACACACACACAGGGTGTGCGTTCATCTGTGTGTGTGTGTGTGTGTCCCTTTTCACATCCCATTAGAGGAAGTGCTGTGTTTTCAGCACCAAGGCATGCTGGGTAGATAATTAAACACGAGTCCCGGTGAGATCGCTTGTGACAGGAAAACACACACACACAATGCAAATATGTCAGTGCAGGCCAGAGGGCGGTTCTGTGTGTGTGAGCTGCAGTGGGTCTGTAGCAGGACGGCTGCTGCTGGTTCTGCTGCTGTTACAGATCAGATTCATCTGAACGTTTCAATCAAATGATCAAAATCAACAGAAACCTGAGAAAATCCCGGAACTAAAAACTAAAAGTTCCCGAAAGGTTCCCACAAAGCTACAAGAGCCAGAAGAAAAACACAACAGAAAAGAAACTTCCAGATTAAACTGGGATTAAACTGGATTCTCCAGTCACTGAAGCCTTTGACCTTTGACCTGCTGACTGACAGCTTCATCAGCTCTGGTTCTGTTTGGCGTTCCTCAGGGCGCCGCGCTGGGCCCACAGAGCATCTCTGACTTCCTGCCTGTTGTTTGAGCTCCAACGGTTCTCACTGAGTGTGTGTGCGTGTGTGTGTGTGCGTGTGTGTGTGTGTGTGTGTGTGTGCGTGCGTGTGTGTGTGGTGTGTGTGCGTGCGTGTGTGTGCGTGTGCGTGCGTGCGTGCGTGCGTGTGTGTGTGCGTGCGTGTGTGTACTTTGAGTAGGACATATGGATTAAATCCAGATTGGTCAGAACAGACAGAGCCAGTGAAACTGGAGGATCAACAACGAGGCGAAACGAGGAAATAAAACATCAGAGCAACAAAAACACAAGAATCCAAAGAAAAGCAGAAAATAAACCGATTCAGCAGAAAAGATCAGATATCATCTGAAATTAAAGTGAATTAATTAGACACTAAAGATCTGCTGCCAATTAAACCTGAGGAATCAAAACTGAAAGGACCAGGACCAGAACCAGGACCAGGACCAGAACCAGGACCAGGACCAGGACCAGGACCAGGACCAGGACCAGGACCAGGACCAGGACCAGGACCAGGACCAGGACCAGGACCAGGACCAGGACCAGGACCAGACCAGGACCAGGACCAGGACCAGGACCAGGACCAGGACCAGAACCAGGACCAGAACCAGGAGTTTTTAGTGCTGATGTTTTATTATGGATCGTGATATTTTTCTATCGTTCCTGTTTTCTCGTTACCCAGTTAATGGTGAATCTTTGATGATCGATTGATTCTACAGACTAACGGATCATTTCATTAGTTTTCTGCTTCACAGTGATGCTGTTTGGGAATAATCTGAACTCTGAACTTTTCTAAAACCCAGACAGGTCCAGATGGAACCGACAGTCGGACCTGGCAGCCCGTCCCTGCTCCGCTCTCCGCCGGTTCTGGTTCTGGTTCCTGCAGGGGGAGGCAGACGGATGAGCCTCCATTAGCTCCCGGTGGAGGCAGTGGGAGGTAATGAGCGGTGAGCAGCGGGTCCAGAGTGACACGGTGTCAGGCTGCTCTTCTGGCCTAATTAGCCCTCTAATTAATAGATTAATAGCCGGATAGATGGAGCATCAGCTAACTGCCTGACCTAATGTGCTTTAAAGATGAATCCCTGCCAGAAGAGGTGAGGCCCGCCGACTGGCTCCACCTTCACCAGGAGCCGGGAGAGAGAGGCTGAAATCAATTAGCGGGTCGTTAGCCGCCCTCCGATGGGCTCAGATAATTAAAAAGAGGCCGGCGCAGGAGACCAGGGGTTAACGGAGCTGCCACCATGCAGATGAGGCGAGGAGGAGGAAGAGGAGGAGGAAGAGGAGGAGGAACGGGCCGGAGCGACGGGAAGCCGATCCCTGAGCTGAAACGAGACGCTCCACTGATGCTGCACGGATACTAAAGAGGAACCGAGCGGCGGGGGGCAGGATGTAGGAGACACCTCCTCTGGTAATTAACTACATGTCACAGAGCGTCCTGAGGGACCAGGAGGAACACTGGGAACACTGGGAACACTGGGAGAGCGGGAACACGTCCTCAATGATCCCAAACACAGGGAACCCAAACCTCCTCAGAACCTGCAGCTCTTCTTCAGGACTGACAGTAGTGGACGTTTACAGAAGATCTGCTAACAGAGTGCTAACAACGCTAACCGAATGCTAACTGAATGCTAACAGAACACTGACATTTCAGGTCTATTTTATAAAAGTATTTTTATTCATCAGGAAACTGAAGATTTTATTCGAAATACATAAACTCAGGTCTAGTTTGAGTATCAATACATGTTTCATTAAAGACAGTTACAAAAACAAAGAGTTTATTGTCATTATAACAGTAAACTGTATTAAAATGATGCAGTGGCTGATGTATTGACTGCAGTAGATGATATAATTATCCTTATTATTTTCAGGTAAGGAAATAATAAGGATAATTATAAATGAAATGCAGAACGTTTTCAGCATTTCATTTAGTCTGACTGCAGGAACCTCCAGATAATCTGGACTCCCAACCAGCTGGTTTTGTCTCCTCCAGGCCTCCGTCCTGCGGTCGGCCATCTTTACCGTGGCGGTGGGATCAGCTGAGGGTTCACCAGCGGCTCGCCGTGAACCCATTCAGTCCAAACACATCAGGCCCACGGCGGGACGGCGGCCGTCCTGCTGCTGACTGAGCTGGGGGGAGGGGGGTTATTTATTTCTTCATTATTAGAGGAAGGCTGGGGGGGGCAGGGGGGGGTAATCTGATGACTCAGGCATAAAGAACGCGCTTTTAGTTTGTGCTTTTAGTCCGCATTAGCATAACCTGGCCGCCATGACAGGCGATGAATGAGCCGCTGATTGGCTCGAGTCGGCGGCTTAATGTCAACAGTAAATTGGAGGGCTTGTTAGGCGAGTGGGGGGGTGGGAGGGGGGCAGCGGGGCAGCCATGTACAAAATAACGTCCATTAGGACTAATCTAATCAAGCCTCCTTTACAGATGAATTAAAACTAAGGAGCCAATTATTCCTCAGCGCTGCAGCTGGGCGGCGGGAGGAGCAGAGGACGGGAGCGACCGACCGACGGACCGGGGGCTGGGGGGCGACGGGCCGGGGGCTGGGGGGCAACGGACCGGGGGCTGGGGGGCGACGGACCGGGGGCTGGGGGGCGACGGGCCGGGGACCCAATCTGAAAGTCATTTCTCCCGCAGAGCGTTGATGCTGACATGTCACTCAGAACTGCTTCCTCCTGGAAACACCCTAATCGTCGGCCGCCTGCGGCCTGGTGCGGGTCCAGCAGGACGGGTCCAGCAGGACGGGTCCAGCAGGACGGGTCCAGCAGTACGGGTCCGTTTAATGCGGGAAAAATCAGCTTTGTGTGGCAGGAAGTTCATCCATCTGACCCTGCAGGAGGTTCTGGTTCTGTGTGACTCGTGTCCCATCTTGTCCTTCCCAACTGATCTGAGTTGGTTTTATGAGGATCTGAGTCGGATCTGCCCCCAGACACCATTCCCCCTGACCCTGGGGGGCAATTATTCAGTGATGCGGGGCCCCGTGCCCCATCTGGTCCCCTGGGCCCAATCGTGCCGCCGTGTCGGCCGCAGCTGGCCCCCGGCTCAGATGAAAAGCCCCCGGTCTAATTTTAAATCTGTTAGCCTTTTCAGACGGAGCGCAGCGAACAAGACGGATCTGCTCCCTTAACGGGCCCCGGCCCCCCTGGGCCCCCCCGGACCCCCCA
The DNA here is from genome assembly GCA_922788865.1 of Poeciliopsis turneri. NCBI lineage: Eukaryota > Metazoa > Chordata > Actinopteri > Cyprinodontiformes > Poeciliidae > Poeciliopsis > Poeciliopsis turneri. The sequence continues at coordinate 93,155 of CAKLNU010000103.1, read as the reverse complement.
CCCCGGCGCCGCAGACCTGCTGCTGAATTATTACTGGCCGGGAATTCGTCATGCGCCGCGCGCCGTTAAACGGTGGAGCATCGCTCCGCGCCGCCATCCTTCAGCCCACTGCTCGTTTCTCTGCTGTCGGAGTGGCACCTGAACGCCCCGCGGCCGACCCCAAACAGAGCGGCTGAGCGAGCAGAACCGAGTCGGACCGCTGACGGTTCAGATCGGAACCAGAGACACCATCCCATGATTGATTGGTTCTGACCGCAGCGATCGACTGGTTCAGGATCTGCTGCCTGCTGATAATAGCAGCCAATAATCAATGAGACCAGAACCAGCGGTCCAAACGAGCGCACCGACACACAGACCGAGTCATCAGGAGGCAGCAAGAAGCAGAGTCTGAGATTCATTAATCACAAACTACAAACCGACTCAACCAGAAACTTCACAGATCAAAACATTTTCCTGCTGCTAAATCACAGAATAAATCAAGATGTACAGTTTTAATCTTCAACCATCAGATCAGACAAACCTTCAGCTCTCCAGAGTTTCAGGAGCTTCTTTATTTAGCCTAACATTAGCGTTAGCATTAGCTGCTATCTTTCATATGCTACTGTAGCCTAGCATAAAGTCCTTTTAGCCCAACCATAAACGGTGAGCAAACAACAAACAGATGAACTGAATAATCAGATTGTGCTTCAGCTTTAGATGCGGACCAGGAGCGAGCAAATACCAGGACCGGAGAACCGGGTCAGAACCGGGTCAGAAGCAACAGAACTAGGCCTGCAGGAAGCTTCAACATTCATCTTTCAGTTTCCAAAATTAACTGGATTTTTCTCCAGCGGCTGAAGAAATGGACCAGCCTGAATCAGAGGCCGTCAACCCTCTCCAGAGGTCAGAGGTCGCAGCAGGAGGGTGTGTCCAGGGGGCGCTGTCGCTGCCGGTCGGCTCGGTCCGCTAACACGGTGTCAACCGTCCAGGCCCGCGGAGCCGGCGCCGGACACCTCATTAAACCGATGAGCAGCGGCTGAGGGAGGCGCTGCCCCCCCACCGGGTCAGGGCCAAACTTAGCAGCCCCCAGAGCGCCGCCATCAGCAGCGGCGCGGCGGGCGGCGCGCGCGCCAGCCGAGGCGATGACGGCTGACCGCGGGCTGCCGGGGGTTAATGGCACCATTTAGAGGACGGCTCGGTCTTTTGGAGGCTGGAGCCCAACAGGAAGCCCCGAATCCTATAAGCCCCGCCCCCTGGGCCCCCTGGGCCCCCGCGGCGCGGCGGAGCTGGCGCGGCTGGTGTCGGTCCACACCGAGCCACTCGCTTCCCTCCAGCTCAGCCCAGACGATTCCTTCACAAATAAAGGTGTTGGTCTCTCCATCCGTCTCCTCCTCCTAATTGGGGGGCGGCGGGAGGGTGGGGGCAGCAGGGGGCAGTAAGGGGGGGCAGCAATGACAGACAGGAGGTCAGCGTAATTGCTGCTGGCCATATTTAACATTAAGATAATCAGGCCATTAATTACCCTTTGGATCATTAAATCAGCCACTTGCAAAATGAAATTTCGGCCTCTATTACTCACTCCACAGACCACGGGGGGCAGGAGGGGCAGCAGGGGGGGCAGTTCTCCATCCATTACACCACATCCACACTCAGCCCTCCACCTGCACCTTCAGCTCCTCTTCTCTTTAACACGCCGGGATCTAAACACGCACAATCAACCGATTCACGCAGAATCGCAACTCCCAGGGATCAGGAATCCGTTCATAGTGATCAGAAATTTATTTAAAACGATCAGAAATTTATTTGAAACGATCAAATTAAGAAATGCTCTAAAGCTGATCACATGTTAAATGATTCTTGTTTTCTTTGTTTTCTAGTTTGGGATGATTTTAGCTCCATATTTACCATTTATTGCTGCGTTTATCTTTTCTCGTGCTAACAATGGCTTCACCTCTGTAGCATTAACACGTTCACCTCGGTGACTATTTTTGCTGTGTCATTGTTTCTCCTTTGCGGTCTCAAGTGACCCTTATATGGGAAGACATGCGGCAAATATCGTCTGGTCCGGGAATCGAACCCGCGTCGAGGACTCAAGGCCTCCCAACGTGGGTCTTGCCGTCCCCTACGCCACCGCAGCACGTAGCTCCTCCTTTAACTAGACTAATGAAATGCTAACGTGTTGCTGCTCTTAGCTGAGTAAAAGACGGAAGCCATCTTTAATTGGTTTTACTTCTGCGCCGTTCAGTCGATGAGATGCGACGCAGTGCCACCTGCTGGTGGCTGGAGGAAGCGCCTCGCCCAGTGAGACGGGAGGATCGAAGCCTCCAGTTCACCAGTTCACCAGTTTGATGGCAGAAGGAGAGAAACGCAGAGATTACAGCAGCATTTGATGCCGATAACTTATAAAGCGAGACGTTAAAGCGACAGCGAAGCATCAGCAGAATCTGAGGACAAACGACTGAAACATGAGCAAACCAGGAGGCCGGAGAGAGAGGGGCGAGCTAGGAGAGAGAGGGGCGAGCCAGGAGAGAGAGGGGCGAGCCAGGAGAGAGAGGGGCGAGCCAGGAGAGAGAGGGGCGAGCCAGGAGAGAGAGGGGCGAGCCAGGAGAGAGAGGGGCGAGCCAGGAGACAGAGGGCAGCATGGGGCAACAAGGGGCAGCATGGGGCAACAAGGGCAGCATGGGGCAACAAGGGGCACAGGGGCAACATGGGGCAACAAGGGGCAGCATGGGGCAACAAGGGGCACAGGGGCAACAAGGGCAACACGGGGCAACAAGAGGAAACACAACATGAGCAGCAACATTTTGATCCGGTTCTGATGGTGTGAACGGGCCGCGGCCCGGTTCTGGAGGCGTGTCCTACCTGCTGGCATCCGCCCCCGGTTTGAGGCGGCCCTGGGCGTTGGCCTCCCACACGCTGTTGGCCAGCTCGTTGCCGATGGCCGACATCACCTTGATGAGCTCCAGCGGCCACTCGTCCAGGTCCAGGGACCGGACCCGGGACAGATGGGTCCCCAGGTTCCGGTGGATCCCGGAGCACTCGATGCAGATCAGAGCGCCCAGGTTGAGGCTGGCCCAGTCTGGGTCTGGGGAGCAGAACCAGAACCAGCTGGGTGTCACAGGATGGCAAAACATTCAAACTGGGAATCTTCCCCTTAATGGCCTAGTCCAAACAAACACAGCAACTACCTACAGTCATCCATTCAGTCACCAGGAGCGCTGTGGCAACAGAGCTGGGTTGTTACTGTACTTCCTGTTGTTACTGTACTTTCTGTTACTGTACTTCCTGTTGTTGATCTATTTCCTGTTGTTACTGTACTTCCTGTTACTGTACTTCCTGTTGTAAACTCAAAGGTTTCCCTTCAGGGTCGTAGAAACCTACGAACCAGGACCTCCTTTCTTCTTCTGTGGTGCTAACAGCGTTAGAACAGACGGCTGGTCACTCACTCGGTACGTCGCAGTCGGCGCAGCGCCCGTTGCCCCGGATGCTCCGGATGGACTGCAGCGCCAGCGCCTCCGACTGGCTGGTCAGGCGAGACTGGAGGAGAGAAGGTCGGGTCCGGAGAGCCCGGTTAGATCAACACACATCATCACAGACACACATGTTTCAGGCGTGAAGGGAGAACATGGCAAACAAATTAAACGGGTGGGGGAGGGGCCTCTGAGAGGCTCAGTGCCTTAGGCGTAAACACGGCCGAGACGGAGAACCGGGCCGACCCGACAGTAATTGCTATTCTGTAATTATGGGAGTGGAAACGGGAAAGATTGGGTTTGAGAGGAGATCCGGGGCTCAGGAGTCGCTTTAAACCTCCAACAGAACCAACAGAACCAACAGAACCAAGCGGGTCACCTTGTTCTTGCTGCTCTCGCAGGACTGCAGGCTGGCCAGGATCTGGCTCTCGATGACCTGGACCCAGGCGTCCCGCTCTTCGTACGACGTGGCCTCGAAGTTCCACGTCTGACCCGTCAGCGACACGATGGTGAACTCAAAGTTCTCCTCTTGTTCTGGTGGAGGACAAAACGGGTCACAGAACCGGCCCGGTTTCATTCTGTGCTTTTACTCTGAAAGGCCCAACAGGCAAGATTAGCAGAAACATTATAAAACTCCAACTGAACAACTGATGGATTCACGTTCCTTTCAGTTTGACGGCAAACTGAACCACCAGGCCGGTTCCCTCTACTTCAGATAAAACACTCAACTACACAAACTCTCACTTTCACTGATGTTTTCACCTCAATTAGATCATCCAGTCATCAAGACAACAAGGGTTTGTGAAATTCATCTTGGTTGTTGGACCAGGATGAATTTGTTGGTTTCTTGTTTTTCCATCAATCTTTCAGGTTTCAAGTTTCAGTCAAACACAAAACTTTTAATCCTGCCAAGAGAGAAAAACTAGAAACATACAAGACAGTTGCTACATTACAAGCATCACGCAAACTGTGAGCCTGGCTTTGGATCCAGGACAGAGGCAGACTAGCTGGCTGGTTAGCATTAGCCTCAGTAGCCTGGTTTGACAGGCAGACTAGCTAGTTAGCCAGCGTTAGCTTCATTAGCCTGGTTTGACAGGCAGACTAGCTAGTTAGCTAGTGTTAGCTTCATTAGCCCGGTGTGAAGCTTTTGCCTGATAGAAAAGAAGCTGCATTGGTCTCGATGAAAACCCAGACGTGTTTCTATCGTCTTTATGCCACCTGACATTTTAAAGCCTTAACTTTAAGTTTAGCTTTTTCAGGAAGTGGCCGGTCAGGCAGGAAGTGCTGTCAGGAAGAAAGAGAGAAGAAGAGGAACCCTGAGTCCGGCTGGACCAGAACAAAAAGAACCGATTGTAGCTGAACAGAGGGAGAGTCAGTCTGGCTTCCAGAAGAACCAGGTCCAAACTTGATCTGCCGCCTCATGTTTGAGATCCGACAGCCTCCTGGTTCTGAATGGTGGTGTCGCCTCCGCCCTGCAGGGACCCGGCGTAATTAAATTCCCATGATGCTCTGCTTCCAGAGGGAGGGGGGACCAACAAAGAGCGCGTGCCCCCAAAGCCACAGATTAAACGCCGACCCGGCGGGCCGCAGCAGCTCATGAATAGAACCAGGAGGTCCCGGATTGGACCAGAACCAGCCTGACATTTACAGCTCTAAAGGTCAACAAACACCTGGAGCCTCTGGGTCCAGAACTCCTGGTTCTGTCCAGAAACGACAGAAAACATGGCTCAGCTAGTGCAACGCAGACTGCTGCCCCCCAGTGGCCACTACAGGTAACTGCATCAAACCTAGCATCTAAACTGCTTTAAACTGGTTCTGACTGGTTCCAGTCTTTGAGCCTAAAACCAGTGGAGCTCATGCCTCCACTGGTTTTAGTTTAAATCGGTTATGGGAGAGTTTTCTGGTTCACACTGGTCCTGTCCAGTGACTGGTGCTGATCTGACCTCAGTGCCAGTTTCTGCTCCAATGCTGAGCTTCTGAACTGGTTTACAACACCAATTCAAACTGGTATTAGTTTGGTTATATGCTGGTCTTGGCCTAAGGTTGAGTCTGACTTCGGCTTTGGTTTGAAACTGGTTTTGAATTCTGGTTTTACTGGTTTTGGCTTAAAACTGTTCAAAGTTTTTGTAGATACAGACTTTGGTTTAAAACCAGTGTGAATGTTTTGGCCTTAAACTACAGACTGGTTTAAGTTTCATACTGGTTTTGGTTCTGGATGGGTTGCCATGGCAGCAGCAGCTGCAGCGTAGCACCCCCAGCAGGACATGAAGGTTATTTTTGATGCCTTGCTCGTTTCCCAGAGCGTTCGTGTCAGCGGCGGGTTTAAACGTTGCGGGTCGACTAAACGTATGCACACACCAGAACACACACGCGGCGGCGCTGGTAATTACTGCCAGCGCTCTCGGCTACTGTGGCTGACATTCGCGCAAAGGGAGGTGGCGCCGAGGCAATTTGTGAACTCTGACACCGGCAACCTTTAGCAGCACAAACAGAACAACCCAAACAGCCGACGTTTCCAGCGGGACGCGCGGCGGGCCGTCAGGCGGGCCGGCCGGCCGGCCGCGCCGGCAGACAGGCGGCGGCCTCAGGAAACACAAATTAAAAGCCTTAAATGTCAGCGCACACACTATTGCTCTGCGACACAGGTCATTACTCCGCACATTATTCGCAGCATTTTACAGCATCTTACAGCATTAATAACCTGGAAAATATTGCAGACGATTGTTCTGCCTCCGAGAGGCGGGCGGGGGATGTACCGCAGGCTCCGGTTCTGACCCAAACAGAACCCGACCAGAACCCGGTCCGACCCAAACAGAACCCGACCAGAACCCGGTCCGACCCAACCAGAACCCGGTCCGACCCAAACAGAACCCGGTCCGACCAGCCAGCTTCCCCCCTCATTGATCCTTCTGCGGCTCACCTGGCGAACCCACAGAGGGTCTCCAGTCAAAGAGGAAACTTCAGACTCTGGGGGTCAGAGGTCGGCTTTGAAAGCTCACAGATATGCTGAGGCCTATCCAGGCAGCTCAGTGACTGGTTTACTTATACTGGCTTTGGCTCCAAACTGGTTTTAGACACAGGAGGGTTTCCATGTGGACCGGGCCTGGGAGCCCAGCTGGTCCTGATGCTGCTTCATGACTGGGTTGGTTTTGTTGTTTGTCCTGCTTTGCTACTGGTTCCCACTTCTGACTTTGGATGATTTCTGTTCCTTTGTTTACAGTCAGTTCTGCTTCAAACCGGTTCAGTCTGGTTTAAACCAGTTAATGAATGCAAATAAACCCAGACAGGACCAAAACCTGTGGTTGAAGCTCTGATGTCATTTCCTGTTGAACTGGGTCTGTTTTGGTATTTTTCAGCTGAGACGATGGTTTGAATTTAAAGCTTTACTGTAATGTATGTGTGAAGCTGTGAACTGAGCAGGTGATCTCACCTGTGTGTGTGTGAGTGTGAGTGGTGTGAGTGTGTGTGTGTGGTGTGTGAGTGAGTGTGTGTGTGTGTGTGTGTGTGTGTGTGGTGTGTGTGTGAGTGTGGTGAGTGTGTGTGTGTGTGTGGTGTGTGTGAGTGAGTGGTGGGAGTGTGTGTGTGTGTGGTGTGAGTGAGTGTGTGAGTGTGTGTGTGTGTGTGTGTGTGTGGTCGGCCGCAGAGGGCGGTCCCCCGTCGTAAATTACCCGGGTCTCGCTCTGACACCTAGATACTTCACCAGCCGCCCGGCGTGACAGGCCGGCGGCCGACTGAGCGCGCTCAGTGCTTAATGGCTAAATTGGGAAGACTGTTACTAATCGCTTATTGAATAATGAAAGTGACACAGCTGATAAAAGATTTCAATACGCTGGATTATTTATAATATTTCACTTAAGCTGACTAATCGGGGGGCGAGTCTGCTGGTGACGGGCGGAGGAGGCGAGGACGATGAGAGGAGCGATGGCGGCCAGGATTAAAGGAATAAAGACAGAATAAAGAGAGAAAATCACATTTACTCAGAGCGCAGGATGCAGCGCCCATCCATCACTCAGGCAGCCACTCGTCATGTCTGCTGCTTGTTGCCGCGGTGATGGAGAGACCAACATTACACATCTGCTGCAGCCGCCACATCTGTTCAGCCATGCACAGACTGCTTTCATTAGCAACGCCGAATCAGAGAGGCAACCAACCGCTGGCCGGGGATCGACGAGGGGCGGAGCTACGCTGGCACCGGCCAATCAGAACGGTGCTCCTGTTATACGAACCTTTGCTCCAGGAAGTCAGTGAGTGATGATGGAGGCCCTGATTGGTTGGCAACAACCCGACAAGTCAAAACAGATCTGATTGGATCAGAGCTGAACTCTACCGGATCCTGACCGGATTCTGATGGGATTCTGACGGGATTCTGACGGGATCCTGACCGGACTCTAGTCGTTCCCAGTCGGACTCAGTAAATTGCAGCAAACAGACATTTTGTTTAACCTTTTGAAACAAATCAAAGATGGAGGCCGAGATGAAGGGCTGAGGAATGAGGATGGAGAGATCCCTCGCTCCCTCTAGAGGTCAGGAGTCTCAAGACGATCACATGGCGGCGTTTCCAAACCCGGGTCTCAGAACACGCTCACGCTAGAGTGTCCGCAGGCCGGACCAGAACTGGTCCGGGGTCAAACCCGGGTGAGGAAAGTGAGGCGATGGGAGGGGGGATGGCGTTACCTTCTGCAGTACCAGAGAGGCCGTCCGCCTTGAAGTTGCTGGTGCTCTTCTTCCGCCGGTGCTTCTTGCGGTTGGCGTGCGGTGATGGGGGCGGCTCCATCTTTGGACTGGTGGTACTGGAGATACTGGGACTGGAGCAGACTGAGTCACCCAAACCAGTGTCTGCAACGTAGAGCAGCAACAAGACAGAAGACACACGGTTTACATGAGGCTGTGTTCAAGTCAGGGTTCTGCTTATTGGATCCAGACCAGTCTAAACTGGTACCAAACCAGTCTAGACTAGTTATTGGCTTGATTTTCCACTAATCTGGTTTGAGGGTTTAACTTCAATGTTAAACTGTTTTCAAACTAGTTCTATATGGGTTTGATACTGGTACTGACCAACCTTCCAGTTCACCAGGCCGTCTGGACTTCCTACTGGACTGGTTTTGGTTGATCCAGTGGGGAAGGCCTGGGGTTTATGGACAACTTTAATCTAGACCAGACTAAACTGGTTTTAGACTGGTTCTAAACAGATTAAGCTGGTCAGAACTGGTTCTTCTACATATTGGTAGACTGGTACTGGACTTAGTGTTCCTCTAATTTTAGACTAGAGACTGGTTTTCTCTAGTCCTGCTAGAGAAAACCAGTCTCTGACAGCACTGGTTTTAGACTGGAACCATTCCTAACTGGTTTAGGAATGGTTTTATGCTGGTTTTAGTGACGCGGTAAATTAGACTTGGACTGGTATTAATCTGGTCTCAGAGTTTTTGTCACTGGACACAGAACCAGTGAATCGGGTTCTGAAATGTCCTAATGTTGGTTCAGAACCAGGATTAACGCTGTTCAGACGTAGTTTGGATGATTATTTTCACTAAACCTGGTTTGAGGAAAGTTTTATTTCCGTCTCCTGGCTCATGGGTCTGTTTGTTGGTTTTGGTGTCTGTAAGGTCGCGACCTGCTGTGATTTGTCTGTTAGCTGATTGGGTCGGTAGTCTGCAGCGGTGGAGCCTGAGCCTCTCCGCCTCTCCGCCGCGTCTCTCTGGCCTCCCTCAGCAGGCTGACAGCTGTGACCAGCGGCGGAATAAAATAACATTCGGCTCTCATCAATCGGCCGGCGCGGCGGCGCGCTGACAGCGGCTCCGTGCGTCTGAACGGAACCCCGACCCGCGCGGCGCCCCAAGGACGGCCATAACTTACTTTACAATCGTTTAGTCTCAGCTCAAGTGGAAAATGTGACAACTTATCTCTGCTGACAAGACGCCGTCCCCGAGCGGCAATTAACGGCCGCCATCTGCAGACCTGCTCCGGTCCGCAGCGCCCCCCGCAGCATCACTCCGCCGCCGCAGAACTGCAGCTCGGAAGGTTTTATATTCATTTGATAACTGAATGCTTCAGCTGCACTGTAAAAATGAGCTTCAGCTAAACTTAACTAGACTGCATAAAACTAGTTTGTTTTTATCAGAAGTTCTGAGGAACTTTGCAGATCCTGGAACCAAACGGACCTCTGGGTCATTTCAATAACTTACTGCCTCTTTAAAAACTCATTTGTGTTTCTAATGTGGTTTTATTTAATCATTTGGATTCGTCTCCAGTAGCGGTTTCTGATTTACTGGAAAAATATCTGGAGAAAAAAATCTTTGATAGGAATAAACTGAAACAAATTCAAAGGTTTTCAACTGTGAAGGAAGTTCATTAGGATTCAACTTTTACAATCTGGCTTTAACTGGTTTCTGGATGGTTTGAACTGGTTTATGTTGGTTTGAACTGGTTTCTGGATGGTTTGAACTGGTTTCTGGATGGCTTGAACTGGTTTCTGGATGGTTTGAACTGGTTTATGTTGGTTTGAACTGGTTTATGTTGGTTTGAACTGGTTTCTGGATGGTTTGAACTGGTTTCTGGATGGTTTGAACTGGTCTCTGGTTTGTTTGAACTGGTTTCTGGATGGTTTGAACTGGATGAAAGTTAGGTCTTGGTCTTGGGTGAAGGGTGGAAATGATTTAGTATAATGGTGTGAGGTTTGTTTCAAGCAGTTTTCTGTTTGCATTAAATTAGTTTGAAACCAGTTCCATGATTTTGTTGATCGTCAGTGTGGAGGAGTTGAGTACCAGCAGCAACACTTCTCCTCTCCACCAGCTTCACAGCTTTAAATGCTGCTTAAGGACGGCTGGCAGGGGGGCTGCCAGTCAGACTTATCGTCATGACAACACGCGGCCTGACAGCTGTCAGTCTGTGTGTGTGTGTTTGGTCCTGAGGACGTAATGCTGCCACTTCAAGTCAAGCACACACCCCAGCAGCCACAGAGCTCCACCATGCAGCTGCACCGTGAGGCCCAGAGGGGCCCCTGGTGCTGCTGCGTGTCTGGCCTCCTGAGCCTCTCACCTGTGTTGACTCCAGAGTTGGCGATGACGGTGGCGTCGGCCCACTGGTCGGCGCTGGAGACGGAGTAGGAGCGCTGGTGGAGGCCCTCCAGGCCGCGGCTGTTGAAGGACACCAGGCTGACGCCGCTCGCCATCTGGGACGCCGACGTGCTGCTGGACACCAAGCCTGAGGAGGGTCAACAGGTCAGCAGGCTGCCCCCTTCAGGCAGCAGAGGGAACTACAGGACAATCTGACTAATCGTGACGGATCGACTGATTTAGTAATCGATTAATCGCTAATTGGAGGATATATAAAGGCCATTAGCTGGAAAAACAACCCATTCAGAGCAGGAGCTGGTTTCATGATTTTTAACAAATCTTTCTCAATAAAAATCTAAGATTTAATGGAGCTGATTTAGAATATTTACAAGAATATTAGAGATTTTTAAATTTGGTAAATGTGAGTTTTTGTTTGTAATAGTATCAATAATGAACTCTAACCTGACATGAAGTCAGAGAAACACTGCCACCTGCAGGTGGGAGGTAGCATCACTTTAACTCAGATTTTCTCCTGCCTTCCCTACCCCAGTGTTTCCTCTTCCCGCTTCCTCCTCCAGTGTTTCCTCTTCCTGTTGCTGTTTCCTGTCCCCCTCCAGTTTCTGCCTGCTCTCTCACTGCATTAATATTCATGGCAGTAATTAGTGATGGATCCTGAATATTCATGCTCTCAGCGGTTCTCCTGCTTGATTTAAGCCTCAGAGCTGCTTTTATGTAGCAGAGCGCGACACGCGGGGGCGGCGCCCCCCGGCTTTTGTTTTATGACGCCTCCATCAGGTGAAGCGCGGCGCTTGTTCCACCAAGGCCGGCCCGGTTCTGAAGGACCCAGATGATAAACAGGAGCTGCTGGCCTGCATTCGGCTGAGATCATCAAACACTCAGGAAGCGTCAGAACACCGGCGTTTCCTACGCTGCTCCGCTGCCTGAACACAGCAGGACGGTGTGCTAACTTTTCATCACCAGTTATATTTCTGTAGTTCTAACAATTAATCAATAATCTCAATTAATCTGATTGATCCTTTCAGCCCAGATTAAGAATCCAGTTCAATAAACTAAGACCTCAGTCCCCGGCCACAGAGCTGCCCCTGTAACTGACCTGAGGTCGGTCCCAGCTGGACGTTGCTCATGTCCTTCACCAGGCCGTTGGCGTTCTGGTTGGACCCGGCGCCGCAGGCTGAGACGGCCCGCGGCGGCCTCTTCCCCGGAACCTTGACGGTGGTTCGCAGAAGATCGATTTCCTTCCCGTGAACGTTCTGCATGTAGTCCTGAGAGAGAGAGAGCGAGCGAGCGAGCGAGAGAGAGAGGGAGAGAGAGACAGAGAGAGGATAACAATAAGGCCAATAAATGTAAATGACTGGTTTGAATGAAGTTTTATTTTACGTTAGCAAACATTCCTGGATTTCAGCCTCAGTGACTTTCTGATCTATTGAAGGCAGAAATAACCAAACAATAACTAGTTTTTAAAGAATCTGATTTATTCAGCTGACCAAATGTTCTGGAACTCTCCTGGGTTGCTAGGCAACAGTGCCTGCTAATGGGTTCTGTTCTCCAGATCCTGAAACATTTTAATGGATGGTTTTTAGTTCTTTGCTAAAATACCAGAACCAGCAGGACAGAACCAGAACCGATCCAAACTGGACCAGAAACCAAGACTGAACTGAACCAGCTGAAATGGGTCCAAACCAGACCAGGAGTTCTCCTCAGAACCGAGCCGGACCTGGCACCAGGAGGAGCCTGAACCCGTCCAGAAAAAGTACCAAAATGGTTCTGAATCAATAACCTGAAAGAAACCAGAACCAGCACCGGCCCAAACCGACCAGGTCAATAGAACCAGTCAGAACTGGTCCAGATGGGATTCAACAGGTTCAGAACCAGACCTGTGGTTGTTTACATCCTGCGTGGTTCTGATGGGTTTGGACCGCCGCCAAACAACCCGACATTTCTGATGAAGAGGCTGAGAATAACGACCCGCAGTAACTGCTGCCACCGCCGTGCCGTAAATAATAACCATAAACTAGATTATTAACAACACACACACACACACACACACACACAAACACACACTCTCGCTCTCTCTCTCTCTGATCGTCCCGCCTCCTGCTGGCAGCTCTCCTGACAAAGGGCCTATTCAAAGCCTAGTGCTCTCCAGGGCCTCGCCGGGGATGCTGGGTAAACGCTCCGACAGATTGACGCCCTAATGACTCTCCATCTGCATCCGATGCTTTCATCAGCACCGGTCGCTACGGCAACAGCTGAGAGGACGGAGGGAAAGCTGCAGCATGGAGAGAGAGAGAGGACGGGTTCGCTCGGCACCGGTCCGATCGACGGAGCAGAACCAGCAGATCCACTGGTGGCGTGACATCAGGCTGGTTCTGACGGAGGCTGCAGAACCCAATGAAAGCCGAAACGGGTCCAGAACCTTTAGAAAACCAGTCCAATATTTAACGCATAATCCTGAAAGATTTCATTGGATTATTGAACTTTGACATTTTTAAGTGTATATTTAAATATATTTCTTCATATGTTCACATTTAGTTATCTTCAGTGATTCGTTCAGTTTTTCCTCTTCTTGCCCTCCGTACGTCTCACAGTCGCATCAAATCTGGTTTGGACCCGACACTTGGAGCCTCACGGCCCCCTCAGGGCCCTCAAACCCCGCTTTGGGAACCCTGCTCCAGGCAACAGTCCAGAATCAGAACCAGAACCAGTTCACACATGACTCAGTTTGTAGAAGATGATTCAGTTTTCACCAGTTCTCCTGTGCGTAGCAACTGGACGGATCAGAACCAGAACCAGAACCAGAACCGGGCTCAGCAGCAGTCAATGAGTCTCGTCACTGTCAGGCTCTGTAATCAGGTTCTCTAATTTGCGGCGTTGCTGTGGTTCCTTAGCGCCTCTGATTGGATCCAGCGGCGCCGATCCAGCTGATCCGGGTCGGTCGGTCTGCGCTGCTGCAGGCGTCGGGCTGTTTACGCGGCGCTGATGTGTTCATGATGAGTTTAACTCTAATTTGCTGCTTCAGCTCCTCTAACGGCTGACTGACGGGTGCAGAGAGGCGAAGTGTGGCGACGGCTCTGCAGGGAATCAAACCAGCAACTCCCAGCTGCTGCTAAACTGTACTTCACTACTCAGGGTCAGGAAGGTTCAAGCTGGAAACAGTTTGCTGATATTTAGCTGATTATCAGCTACTTTGGGTCAGAAAATGTTTCATGTCAGAACTGTGGCTACGGAAGCCACAGAGGCAAAACCATGAAGACATAAAACGAGGCTGTGAATGAGTCCCAACACAAGATTCATCAACAAAGCATCAACAACCAGCCAAACACGAAAGAATCTGGAAAACTACAACTTTTCTGTCATCATGAATATCAAGAAAAGCTTTAAAAACCCAGGAAGTAAACAGCTGAAAAATCAAGTTCAGCAATAAAAACCAAAGCAAAGAATAAACCCCATGATTCAAAACCAGCATAAAAACTAAATAAAACTCGCTGGATGCTAGTGACAGTTATCTAAATACTAAAAACATAAAAATACTACAGAAAACTACCAAAATATTCATAAAAATGTAGCTAAATGCCAAAGAAAACTAACAAAAAGGAGCTAAAACTGAAACATGGCAATAAAAATGATGTCAATATTACCAAATGTAGATGCTAATCAGGGCTGTGTGGATGTGAGTGAAAGTGGTTTCTGCTGTCCAGATGAAGACGACAGGAAGTGGCGGGAGGACGGCGGGTTTTAATCACTCATTTCCTGTTTTAATTATGTTTCTCATGCAAACTGCACTTTGGCTCCATAGCAGAATATCAACAACATTTTCTACACATTAGTGACAGAACCGCAGCCAATGAGAGCAAAGCAGCACCGGGCCCGGCCCCGCCCGCAGCCCGCCGGGCCGGGATCAGAACCTGCAGCGGGGGGTTCTGCTGACCCGGTTCCTCCTGCTCTCTGGGAGGAAGCAGCAGGTCTTCGCCTGCTGCCATAAAGCCTCTCTGAGCCAACAGGGTAATTAGCAGACACATTAGCGCTGATGTCCTCATCATGGTGGGCAAACAGATGACGAGTCCTAATTGATACACAGTGTGTTATGGCCAAACAGGAGGGGAATGTCGGCCATCAGCTTACATGCAGGCTGGGGTGGTAGGTGAGCAGTCCGTTATCGCACAGCGTCACGTACTTCTTCTTCCACTCCTTGTTGAGGGATTTGCCGCTCCTCTTCATCAGCATGCCCTGCAGGAAGCAGAAGAGTCGTTACACAACTACAGCAGCAACGAAACACAATGTTACAGTGAGAACAGCATCGCCACTTCAAGCTCTGGTTGCTTCTTCAGTCTGTTTGACCTCCTGAGTTTTAATGAGCAAGGTGAAGAACCCACCAGAACCGGACCGGCCAATCTAAACCAGTCAACATTTAAGAAAATTAGTCCCAACTTTAGCTAACGGATTAAACTGAGTCTAAAACAACCTTCAGCTGATGCCAAGTGAAGTCCTGCTCTGGTTCTGATGGTTCTGACTGTAACGAGGTTTGGACCGAAAGCGGGTCAAACTACCCAAACACTGCTGTGAGTCGTCGTTGGCCAACATGAGGACATGCTGTCAGCTTCAACTCTGACTCACAGCGTCCTAATTGTGCATTTGGCCAACATGTGGATGGGCCGCCGCTCAGGCTAAATGACCACCGGGGTCTGTGGAGTGGAGATAACGAGCTCACCGCCAGAAGACGTCAGGAATCCAAACATCCAGTCAGAGGAGCTGAATGGGGCAAAATGTGGGGAAATCAGCACTTATTTAATTGTCTGGATCTTTATTTCTCTCCTACGCACATCAGCCGCGGCCGAGTGAGCGTTTAGGCCTGCCGCTCGCGCTCCGCTCCTTCGCCGCCCACACTTCATTTGAGCAGCATTCATTAGGTACGAGGGGAGAGCAGGAAGGTCAAAAAGGAGGCGCGAGGGAGGCGGCAGCGGGGGATAAAACCGTCCGCTGATTAGCAATTACAGGCGCGCTGCCACGCGTGTCACTTCACTGGACCTCTACAACATTAACACTCCGACACAGAGTATTAATAGAGTCCGTGTGAAGGGAGGAGGAGGAGGACGGACAGGCCGGATGATGGACAGAAGCCTGCTCTCCGCTCAGCTCTCATTAAGGCGGAGGGCGGCGGTGGGACGCTGCGCCGCCGCCGCCGCGACCCCCGCCGGCTCGCTGTAATTGGCGGCGACAAAACGCCACGAAGAAACGCTTCAGAGTGACAGCGAGGCGTGGAGACGGAGCTGGACACGGTTCTGATCTCAGGCCGCGGCGGCCGTGTTCAAACTCATCCCGGCTGCTGTCAGGAAGCGGCGGCGTTTGGCGCACCACGGGAACAACACGGCTTCCCCGCGGCGCGCTAAACACGACGTGACGAGCCTCCCGCCGCGGCCAAGCGAAGGCCGCCGGCAGCCGAGAGCTGTCAGGCCGGCTGAGCGTCCGTTAGCGCCTGCTAGCTAGCGGCTTACCGGGTCAGCGCCGCCTCATCTCAGCTCAGAGGAGATTCCCTAAAACGGCCTAGACCAAGTCACCCAGAAATATTCAGGGATTCTGACCCCGTTGGTGTCCTTACAGGTCAAAAAGGCTGTCAGGTGTTGACCTTTGAACTCTAAAGAGGAGTCATTCATTCATGTCACCAAGTGAAAACTGAAACTTTCCCATCAAACTGAGTAAACAGATTTTCCAGGAGGAAGGACCAGAGAAATGTTTGGTTTTATTTCACTGAGGTTCCTATTTGGACAGGAAATAACGCATCACTTCCTCCAGCAGCAGATGAATTCCCAGCATCCCTCCTGAGGATGACAAGCGATCAGTTAGCATGAGAGGAAGGCTAATTGAAACCCTCCTGATGGGTAATATCCTCCATTATTCACCTCTGTGACACACTAGCTTTACCTCTGGGAGGCGGCGGGGCCGCGGCGGCCATGACGGCCCACAAGGTCCCTCCTGGGAGGATGGATGTAAGACAAATACTTCCTGGGATGGACTCTCTGCGCCCGCTGAAGTATGGCGAGGCAGTGCTTAGGAAAAGGTCGGCGCTCGGGGGCGGCAGATGAAGTCATTTGTTAGGCATCCCAAAACGTCCGAGGGCGCCGCTGAGGTTTGTGGTTCGGGTCGTGTTGAGCGGCGGCGGCGGATCCCTGGAACGCCGCGGCGCTGTGAGGGATGACAGGAAAAGGTCGGCGGCTCGGGGGAAGCCGGCACACGGAGTCATTCGTTAGGAGAAACGCTGGCGGAGTCGGACCAGGCCTCTGATTAAAGAGCCGCGCTGTCAGGAGTCCGATCCGTCCAGAAGACGGAGACACAAAGACAGCGGGACGGCTTCTGTCCTGGCAGCAGAGGAACATCAAACCCATTAAACCTGCTGAGCAGAACCAGATAAAGAACCGTCCAATAATCTGCCTCTAATCGCTCAATCGCCCCATTCTGCTCACACAATGGACGCCTCCCGCCGCCGCCGGCCTGACAGCACGGATACAGAACCTCGGGACAAACCCTCGGCCTTTGTCTCCCGGATCAGGAGGGTCAATCAGAACCTTCCTGCATCTGATCCGGGCCGGACTCCGACCCGGGTCATCCATCATCCCCTCAGACAGGCCCGGAGTGTGAGCCGCTGATTACAGACGTCCAGCAGACAAAGAGGATGGAGGCAGGAGGCGGCGCCGTTCGACCCGGTCAGAGCAAACACCGACCCAAACCATGAGGTCCACCAAAGGACCAATCAGAGCAACGGAACCAATCACAGCAACGGAACCAATCGGAGCAACGGAACCAATCAGAGCAACGGAACCAATCAGAGCAACGGAACCAATCGGAGCAACGGAACCAATCAGAGCAACGGAACCAATCGGAGCAACGGAACCAATCGGAGCAACGGAACCAATCACAGAACAGGAGAACTTCTGGAAAGTTCCTGTCTGCCCGGCAAACATGTACTTCAACTAACAGAACCAACACAACGGGCCAGTGGTTCTGAACCAAACTGTCCTCAGGTTCCGGTCCAGATACAAAGATTTCCTTCAACGAAACGAGACCCAATCTGAGAGTTGATGTGACTCATGAACCCAACTTTCAATAACAGTTTTACTAAGATCATAAAAATCACCAAATGTGATCAGAAACAGAGATATCTGCAATCAATTTACCTCAAACTAACAAACTACCCATTACGATTCAGAGTTCGGACCACGAACTCGTCCAATCAGAGCCAATCAGCCGACCAATCAGAGGGCAGGAAGCTGTAAGGTGAGGCCAACCGCCAACATGGAGGACGATGAATGGACAGAGACCTTTTCTGATTGGTCGGACAGTTTACATGTTTGACCATTCAGAGCAACGCTACCATCAGTCCGAGTGTCCAGGTGTCCCGGTGACCTCCTGGACCTGCATGTACTGAGAGGTAAAAGCTGTCCTTCCTCCAGAGATGCTGGGACAGGAAACTGTTTGGACTGGTTCCGGTTCTGAACCTTCCTGATGTCAGTGTTGGTAGAAAGGGGTTCCCAACCTGCCGCGCAGAGCAGAGGTTTGCTCCTTCCTGATGATGAAAGCTGCTGCTTCACCTGCAGCGAACAGGAGGCGCCGCGGAGCAGCATCCGTCTCCACCAAGGTCGGCGCTGATGAGGCGAGCCCAGGGGAGCGGCGCCGAGCGAGCGAGCGGATCAAACAACAGCAGAGAGGAAGAGGAGCTGATTTATCTGATCAGAGTTCTGGGTCATTAATTAGAAACTCAATTATCCAAACCTTCCTTCATTAGAGGAAGGAGCAGCTCCTCTTCCTGGACGGCCGCGGCGGCCAGCGGCCGGACCGCTGCGCTCCGAGCGCCGCCGCCATGTTGGCCTGGTAACGAGCAGGAGGCACTCGCTGCTGCCTGATTGACGCCTGAGTTCCTGGTTTTAATTATTCCTCGGACCAGATCGGCCCCCCCGCTCCTGGAAGCTCATTTGCCGGGTTGGTGTGCATGACAGAAATGTCATCAGGGCCAAAATGGCTCCCAGCGCTGACAGTCTTTCTCAGGGAAATGATATTCTTCGGATCCGGCGGAGGGCGGGTCGGTGGGCCTCGTTAAAGCCTGATAGCAGGTCTTTAATATTCACCGTCTTAATTAGGGCTGCAGTTAATTTCATTAAATTCTTTGGCTGCTAAATGAAGCAGATTATGAGACATCTTTTATTGCGAAGCGTGAAATTACAGCCTGCCGCTGCCAGTGGCGCCGCTAATGAATTACAGGGTAAATAACGCCCGAAATCAGCCCCCAATTTAAAGAGCGAGGGGCGGCGGGGGCTGAGGGGGGCTGGGGAGGCCCGGCCCATACAGGCTGCGGAGCGGGACCAACCAGAGCCAATCAGAACCAACCAGAAACAATCAGAACCAATCAGAACCAGGGGAAAGCCTCACCTGGACCAGGTGTCTCCAAATGGTTGCTGATTTTCAACTGATCAATTAGAAAAGTCAGATTGGTTAAACCATCACGAATCTATAACAAATATTCAGCTTTACTTCACGTCCAGAACCAGTTCAACCAGTTAGGCTAGTATCTGTGGCCTAAACAAAACCTGCTCATCACATTTTTTATTCTTAGATAATCAGACCTCAGTCTTCTCAAAACTTCTGTCTTTTCCAGCAGCCATTGTACAGCCAGAAAACCGACTGACTGAACGCTGCAGATCAGCTTGGTAGGTAAGGGGTTGAGTTCCGTTGCTAGGTAACGGGTTGAGTTCTGCTGCGGTTGCTAGGAAACAGGCTGGGATTATGAGCTGTGACATTCTGGAGGTTTCTGAAACGGCTCATTTTCCAGACACTAAAAACTTGATCTTATTTAAAACATGTTTGTTTCCTCGGTTTGTTTCCAGAGGCAGCCGACAGACAAACAGATGAACTGAAACGTGAAGCGAGTTTGTCGCCTTTAAGACGGAGCAGTTGGATCCTGATGAAGCAGAAACCAGCGATGCGTTCAGGGACGGGGATTAGAGGTCCTCTGGGACCCGTTTGGAGGGTCCGGGTCCGGCTCAGGGAGGGAGTAGAACCAACAACCCGGCGGCTCAGCTGCTGTTTTTACAGCAAATTAATTTGTCAGACTGTTGCTGTTCAAAGCTCCCTGGTCAGCCTCTCTCCGGTAATTATCGGTTAATTAGCGGCGCAGAGCAGATGTCGGAGGATCCCCGCGCCGTAAACAAACGCAGCACAGGAGGAGAAGAAGAAGAGGAGGATGAGGAGGAGGATGAAGAGGAGGAGGAGGACGGAGCAGCCGGCGGCTCCTCTGAGGCTCGGCGCTACAGGGAGGCTCCAAAGATCAAAACGGACATTTTTCCTGCGTTTTGGCTGCACCTGAACGCCTCTCCAAGCGTCCAGGTCTGGATCCAGAATGTCAAAGTTTTCCTTCAGACAGGTTGAATTCTGGGAAATGACTCGTTTAGTCCAGTGAATCAGACTTTGGGTGATCCTGAGGAGCCGCAGCCCAGCAGCAGGTCTCCGGGTCCTAGTCCAAGCCCAGCTCAGGCTCCCTGAGTGGGGCTGTAATTGGGTGTTTTATCAGTGGAGTGTGTGCAGGTCGTGCTGGCGGCGTGCGGCCGGCGCCGGGTGTGTTTGTGTTCATTTACGGCTCTAATTGAGTCAGAGTGGAGGATCAGAGCGCCGCTCTCAGCCCAGAGTGTGTGTGAGTGCTTTTAATGAGCGCCGCTCTCCTAACGAGGGCGTTCCCGCGGTAACAAAAGGCGAAGCCAGGCGCCGACACCTCGAGTTGTTGGAGAGCAGCGCTAATGAGCCGGCGGCCGGACACACGGACCGCAGCGGCGGCGCACAGCCTGGAGGAGAGGAGAGCTGACGGCGTTTACACCGACACTCAGCAGCACATTAAACCAATCAGGACCAGTTAACCAGTCCAGTTAAACCAGTAAATGAAACCGTCTCCAGTCACTGGACCAACCTGAACCATCTGAATTATTGATCATCAACATGTCCATTTCATCCACTTCAATTTGCTCTCAAAGCAGCTGGGAAACTATAAGCTGCTCCTCAACAGGTCGTCGCTAGGCAACCAAAGTTTGGGGGAGCGTGAAACTGCTGTTGCTAGGCAACCACAGAGTGAGAGAGTGAGTTGAAGTCGGTCAGTTAATTGATTTAAATTATTGTTCAGTTTGTTGATCCTCCACTTCGTGTTGTTCTTCCTGCTTGGAAAACAAAGATGAATAAATATGTGTTGGATAAATAAATTATGTCATAAACATTTTCAACACTTTTTTATCAAATAACTTCATTTCTAAGTACCTGCAATTATTTCAGTCCATATTTATTTGTTAGTGAAATAATTCGGTTGGTCGGTCCGAG
This sequence comes from Poeciliopsis turneri, assembly GCA_922788865.1. Taxonomy (NCBI): domain Eukaryota; kingdom Metazoa; phylum Chordata; class Actinopteri; order Cyprinodontiformes; family Poeciliidae; genus Poeciliopsis; species Poeciliopsis turneri. Next base: position 72,286 of record CAKLNU010000103.1, on the reverse strand, counting down.
AGCTGCTGCCAGGTTCCCTCCGTTTCTTAGAAAAGGTGGGAATCACCATGGCAACCAGTGACTCAGCACTTTCCTGATCAATGATTTAGTTGTTTCAGAGCAGACAGAAAGCGTTTTGATTGTTTTGGTCTAAAAAAGAAATATTCTGATGTGAATATCAACAGATCCTAAGAGACAGAGTGATGATCCTACAGGTCAAGGTGAGCCGGAGGTCAAGGTGAGCCGGAGGTCAGGCGGAGCAGCCGTGTGAAGGAGCTGCTAGTGGAGAACAGTGCAGCACTAATTTCTGCACCTTTTATTTATGGCCGCCGTAAATAAAACTCTCTGAGTGTAATTATGGAGCGGGTCTGTCAGCATCATCAACCAATGAACACACTTCCTGTGGAAGGAGCTGGCGCCGGTGGCCCGGTTCTGGTCCAGAACATGGCGGATCAGCAGGATGGAGACGATGTTTCTGCTGCAGCTTCAAATTGAAATACATTTCAGCTGTTCAGAAAGTTTTGGCACCAGATCAGTGTTTTGATTTATTTTATGACAGTTTCTGCATAATTTACAGCTGCAATTAAGGATTTCCAATTAAGATGTTTATTATTATACCATAATTTACAGCTAAAGAACTTCCTGAAATAAACTGGTTTACATATAAAGCATAAAAAGAGTGGAAATAAAACCGAAAATGAGGTTCAATGTTTTAGAATAGATTATCTACTTCTGTTTTGGTCATGTTGTTGCTCCATAGAATTGGTCTGAAAATAAATGTGCTTATTAAACATAGAAATCATGTTTCAGGTGGGAATCTGACAGCTGAATGTTTTATTCCTCATCATGTCGTGGTGTTTTTTGGCCGTGTTGTTGCTCCGTAGAACCAAAGTGAATAAATCAGGTTGCAGGGAGTGAAAACAAGACGCTGTGCTGTTGTTGGAAATGAAAGCTGACGTGTTTCATGTGAAATGATTAACTCCATAATGAGTCTCTCAGGCTCTCCACGCCAGCAGCAGCACCACAGAAGAAGAGGAGGAGGAGGAGGAGGGCTCGTTTGAAGCCGCCGGGCGCTGAAGGAGCTTTTCGCCGGTTATTACCTCGTCTCCTCTTCAGAACATGACCCCCCGCTCAGATTACAAACGAGGCCGCGGCGCGGACTCGAGAGGCCGCCGCCGCAGAGCCGTAATTGCCTGATTCGCCGGTCCAGCTCGCCGCCGGTGGCGCAGACGCTCTTTTCTTCCTTCAGACGGCGCAGAGGGGCGGCGGCTCCTCCTAATGATCCGGACCCGGACCCGGGAGAGCCGGCGCTCTAATTCATGTCAAGTGTGTGATTGTGATGAAGGCGGACCAATCAAAGCGCCTCACCTGTTTGATGGGGATGGCGCGCCCGCTGCCGATGCTGTCGGCCCGATTCTCCAGACCTTTCTTCTCTTTGTCCGGATCGCTGGCCTTCCTCGACTGTGGAGCCACAAGAAACCATCATCATCATCATCATCAGACCGGGTCCGACTGCAGCAGAACCTCCTTCATCTACAGATTCATTAACACGTTTAAACACAACATGGACCTGTAGAACCGAGCAAGAGCGGCTCCACTGGGCATCAGGCTCAAATGAAATGTTGAAATTAGGTCAACCGACTGGTTACCATCGGTAACCGCTAACTGCAACGCTAGCTGTGCTAACGCTAAAACACTAGTGATAAAATCACAACAACCAGAGACATTATGATCGCTCTTCCTGAAGGGACAAACCAGCTATAGCTAATGCTTAGCATAAATTATAAACATTCACTATAGCTAATGCTTAGCATACATTATAAACATTCACTATAGCTAATGCTTAGCATACATTATAAACATTAGCTATAGCTAATGCTTAGCATACATTATAAACATTCACTATAGCTAATGCTTAGCATAAATCAGAAACATTAGCTATAGCTAATGCTTAGCATAAATCAGAAACATTAGCTATAGCTAATGCTTAGCATAAATTATAAACATTCACTATAGCTAATGCTTAGCATAAATCAGAAACATTAGCTATAGCTAATGCTTAGCATAAATTATAAACATTCACTATAGCTAATGCTAAGCACAAATTATAAACATTAGCTTTAGCTAATGCTAAATGTAACTTATAAACATTAGCTGCAGCTAATGCTATAATTTATTTAGGATTTTGTACATAGATGAAGCTAAATATTTCCACAGTTAGCGCTAAAAAAACGTAGCTGTGCTATTAGCAGATTAGCGGACGTATATCCACTGTCAACTACTTTATGGAGCATTTATGAAAACTCAACAGTTTTAAAATAAAGCCGGCATGTAGGATCCTCTGGTACCGGTCCAGAACCACTGACAGAACCCGACCTGTTCATGTGGTTCTGTCTGACCCGAAGCTGAAACGGGAGACTCACGGTGAAGAGGTTGGAGCGGCGTTTGGACTGCTTCCTGACGGGCGTGGGCGTGTTGGCGGCCTGCGGCGCGTCGATGCGGAGCTCCTTCTGGCTGGTGCTCGGCGTGGACGGAACCGACGAAGAGTAGTCGCTCAGACTGCCGCCGCCGTTACTGGTCTGCAACCAGAACCGGAGCAACGAGAGGCCGGGTCAACGCTCACCATGTGAAAACAGGATAAAGACACAGGAAGAAGCCGAGCGGCGGCGGACCTGGCTGACGTGGACGGCGGAGACCTGAGCGGCGCAGACGGACGTGTGACTCGGAGAGTTGGGAAGCGACTTGCAGGGTCCGATGGAGAGCTGCTGCTTCTTCCTGACGGCAACAACCTTCTGCGCAACTGGAGGGCAACGGCAACACAAAGGCAAGGTTAAAGTCCAGGAGGAGATACAGGTCTGGATCCAATTAATCAATCAATCACGCAGAAACACAGTGCTCAGGTTAACGCCAGGCAGAGAAAGCGATCTTCAACGGTGATTTCTAAACCACCACCAGTGTTTAAAGTGTCTTGTCTCAGTGAAGGACTGTGGAAGTGGGTGGTTCCTCCGGAGGTCTTCCTGGGTTCAGTCAGAACTCCAGCAGCAGTTGGAAAGGTCTTTCTGGGGTTTGGGCGTTTCAGGCCCTAAGAAGCGTTAATTTTCTGCGGTTGCACCCTGGCTGTGATTCTGAGGCAGCAGAGAGTTCAGACTTTAGAGACTCCATTATCTCCGTTCCAATAAACTCTGGCCGGCTTCGTTGTCCCCCAGATGAAGCCATTGTTTTAATTGGGCTCGTTAAAGCCCTGGGCTTCGTTAACGAGGAGCTGCTCGTAAACATTTACCTCCAGGTGACTCGGGCCGAGCCAAGGGCAGCGAGAAGAGAGAGCGACCTCGGCGGTCTTTAAAGCGGCCGCTGCGGCGCAGAGAGGCTGTTCAGAACAAAAACAGGCGATGAAAGGAGGCGAGCGATCAGGGCGATCGCCGCAGCGGCGGATCAGACGCCGCTCCTGATGCTCGGCCGCGGCTGCTGGCAGGCTGTATTTTACTCTGAGGGGCCTTAACAGTTATGATAAGGTTGTGCTAAATATTTAAACTACATGGTTAATACAATTTAACTCTATCCATCAATCTCAGCTCTGCAGTGAGAAGCTGCCATTCCTCCTAATGGACACGTCTCTGATCAGATTTATGGCAGGTGAGTCAGAACGGGGCGGAGGGGCGTGGTGGACGGGCGAGGTGGAGGGGCGAGGCGGAGGGGGGCGAGGTGGAGGGGTGAGGTGGAGGGGCGAGGTGGAGGGGCGAGGTGGAGGGGTGAGGTGGAGGGGCGAGGTGGAGGGGTGAGGTGGACACTGCGGCGTCTCACTCTTCTCACTTCACACTGTGCAGCTGCTTCAGGTCAGATTTATTTCAATTCAGGAACCAAAGTGACCAGGATGAGCCGGTCGGGTCCCAAACATCTGGGTGGGAGGAAAATGGCTGACAGCTTTGAAAAATGGATCCAGATTTGGAAAAGAAACAGAGATTCATGAAAAAAGACACAATAAAAACATTAAACTACGTTGGTTCTAATTCAGGGTCTCTTACTGTTTCATGTTCATGCCATGCGCTAGCTAGCTTGTTTGGCTACTAGCTCGCTACCTTGTTAGTTTGTTTACTAGCTTGAAATGTTGCAAGTTTGCTATCTTACTCGCTACCTTACTTGCTAGCTTGCTTGCTATTTTATTTGCTAGCTACCTTGTTTACCAGCTTGATATGTTGCAAACTTACTATCTTACTAGCTTGCTAACTAGCTTGTTACCTTGTCTGTTTGCTAACTAGATGGTTAGCCCTCCACCTTATTAGCCCTCCACCTTATTAGCCCTCCACCTTGCCGTCTCACTGCCTTGCTAGCTAGCCGACTCATATCCACCCTAGTCTCTATGTCTATGTTTAGGAGCATGTATATATGACTAATATACATGCTGTATCTGTGTGGTCCATTGTGTGTGTGTGTGTGTGTGTGTGTGTGTGTGTATTGACACACTGGATTCGATCTCCTGGTGATTTCTGGGCTGTATTTATGCATGTGTGGTCATTATAGCTCATTAATGAGCGCTAACGAAGCGTCCAGAGTCTGCACTCCGACACGGATTATAAAGAAGAGTCTCTCTCTCACACACAGTCCGTAAGTGTGTGTGTGAGAGAGAGAAGGGGTTCATGTCGGTGTAATTAAGCTAATTAAATTAGTGCGCTGATGGACGAGAAAGCACGTCGTTGTCACCCCCCGAGTCCCTCACACGGAGGTCACGCTCCGCTCCTCCCCCAACCGACCAGCTTCACTTCACATTACAGGAAATCAGACACACAAAGACACAGAGACACCGAGGACA